>CM065390.1:22052500-22525000 GCA_033060915.1 Euryodendron excelsum | reverse complement strand
CCGTTCTGGCTCGCACCTGCTTACCCCCTTTTGGGCGCTTGGTCTCCGCCGCGCGGTACACGTAAGGCTTTTTAGACCAACATTAGATTATCCGCTCTGGCTTGCACCTGCCTACCCTCTTTCTGGGCACTTGGTCTCAGCCACATAGTACACATAAGGCTCTTTAGGCCAACATTAGATTGTCCGCTCTGGCTCGCACCTGCCTACCCCCTTTCTAGGCCCTTAGTCTCAGTCGGGCGGTATACATAATACTCTTCAGGCCAACATAATAACCATGAAGGTCACACATAGGCTCTTTAGGCCAATATAGTAACCATGAAGGTCATGCATAGGCTCTTTAGGCTAACCATGAGAGCTAGGCTCAGTCATTACAAGCTATGCTCAGTTATTAGCAATATAGAGTGCTTTAAGCCAATCATGAGAGCATGACTCAATCGTGAGACAAGGCTTAGTCATTAAGAGCTATGCTCAGTCATTAGCACGTAGAGTGCTTTAGGCCAATCGTAAGAGCTAGGCTCAGTTATAGTAACTGCAAAGGTCACATATAGGCTTTTTCAGTCAATCATAAGAGCTATGCTCAGTTATAGTAACCATAAGGTCACATTTAGACTTCTAAGCCAAGGGACGTCTCCCAACATGGCGATAGATTATTTCAGGTCCCCCACAGTAGGACCATCATTACTAGTTTAGGGTCTTGCCACGAAAGACTTTACATGACGATGGTTTATTTCACGTCCCCCCTCCTAGGACTATCGGACTAGATTAAAGTCTCGTCACGAAAAGACCTTGAGTTAGAGTCGTACGTTAGGAATCTTACATTTACTTTATGTGAACATTCTAGTCTGTAGATTGTAATTTATATCATAGATAAGGTTCGTATGTAATCCAAAGCATGACATTTATACTTGAACGCAATCATTGATGCATTGAACATATGGAAAACATTCATGATATAGAAGCGAGTTTAAAACATTGGAAAAATAATAGGGTTTTATTCATGGCATATTGTTACTCATCTCTATCCAATTGAAGTATTAAGCAAGGTGCTCCTTCTTCAAGCTTGGTGAAGTCTTCAATGGCTTCAATCCCTTCCTTCAAGCCCTTCTTCCCTCAATCTCCCATTCCTTTTTCCTTTTCTCTTTCTTTCCTTCTCGGCCTAGTGTGTGCGCGTGTATATGTGTGTGTGTTAAGTGCTAAGAGAAGACACAAATGGAAAATAATTTCATGTGTCTCACACCCCTAATACAAGATATAATACAAGTTCTCATTGGTCATTTTGCCTCAAAAGAAGAAATAATTAACATTAAATATTGCATAAATTAGAAATTCTCATTAATATAATTAAATAGAGGTTTGGGATATCACAACAAATCTGCCTTTTGAAAATTTTCTTCTTTTAAAGGGATCAAAACCAAGTCCAGCTTTGTCTAGTGAGCACTTTTGTTTTTCTAAGTAGTATTCAATTTTTCTTTTCCATTTACACATCTAAAGAGTGTTGTTTCCAAATGTATAACTTTATCATTTAAAATTTGGTTTTCCTTTGAAGAATCCTTTGGAAAAGAGTTTTTCTTAATCTTTTCTTTCAAAACACAAACTTTATTTTCTTTTTGCAAGTCCTCATTTTCCTTGGTAAGAGTAGAAACCATCTTTTTGAGAAGTCCATTTTTGATTCTCATCTTTTTGAATTCGAAAAGTAAATCGTCGAATGCATCTTGTAGTTCATTGAAAGTAAATTGAGATGGGTTTGAATTTGATACCTCATTGTCTTCCTCATGAGCCATGAGACAAAGATTAGCCACCTCTTAAGGTTCGGCTTTTCCTTCGGAGCCAGATTCTTCATTGTCACTCCATGTCATAGCTGCTATTGCCCTTTTCCTTTGGTTTTTCTTTTCTTTCTTTTTGAGCAGGGGGCATTCAACCTTTATATGACCAAGCTTTTTACATTCATAGCATATAATGGTTGATTATTTGCTAGAATCTCCTTTGGCTTCATGCTTCTTTCCACCTTTCTATTTCTTCTTTATGAACCTCTTAAATTTTCGTTGAATGAGAGCAATGTCTTAATCATCATTCTCATCACTTGTCGATTCTTCTTCTTGGCTGGTAGACTTGAATGCTACCATCCTCCTTTTCTTTTCTTCATCATCTTGAGCATGTTACTTTTGTGTTAATTCGTACATTATGAGAAAGCCCAAGAGTTCTTTAAGAGGCAATGTGTTGAGGTCCTTTGCTTCTTGAATTTCCGTGACCTTAGTTTCCAAAGTCTTTGGCAGTGACCTTAAGATCTTTCTTACCTGCTCATTGTTAGGATACACCTTTCCAAGAGATTTCAAACCATTAATAATATTGGTGAACCTTATGAACATTTCGGTAATAGAATCATCTATTTTCATTTTAAACAATTCATAACTATGCATTAGGATATTGATTTTAGATTCCTTAACCTGATTAGTACTTTTATGTGTTATCTCTAGTCTATCTCATATTTCTTTGGCTGATTCATAAGTAGAGATACGATTGAATTCGTTAGGATCAAGTACACAATACAAAATATTCACGGCTTTGGCATTAGATTGCAGCATTTTCAAATCATCCTCATTCCTTTTGGATTCGGGCTTAGGGATATCAATCCTTTCTACTCTTTTCGTAAGGGTTTTGGGACCATTCACTATAATTCTTCATAATTCATAGTTTACCGATTGAATATAGATTTTCATTCTATATTTCTAATAGTTGTAATTGGTGCCATTAAACATAGGTGGTCTGTTGATGGATTAACCCTCACCAAGAGAGCTTCCGAAGTTGGTTGCCATGGATTTATTCCTAGGATGTTAAGCCTAAAACAGGAATACAAGCTCTGATACTAATTGTTAACCCAAAAGACAAATCAAGAGGGAGGGTTGAATTGGGTTTTTTTTAAAAAATTTAAAGCAATTAAGATTAATTAATTTTAATCTAATCAATGGAACAGTAATTCAAGATATATGCAATGCTATGTAAGCAATAATGAAATGAAAACAGAGCACAAGAAAACACACCAAGAATTACTGAGGTTCAACCGCAATTTATGGTCTACGTCCTCACCCCAAGATCTCCTTGAAGTTTTTTTCTACTATGCAATCTCCAATTACAAAGTAGATGCTGATTTCCATAGTGCTCGACTTACTTTTATACAAGAACTTCTTCCCAAGTTCTTCCAGCCACCGAGTGGTTTTGTCCAAGATCCACTTTAACTTACAAGTGTTTTTCTTTTACAAGAGAACACTCCAACTCTCACTTACAAGTATATGAAAGATATACAAATGAAATATAAACTCTTTATGAAGAGTAGATGAGAATTGAATAGCTTACTAAATGCCAACTTGAAGACAAAAAGAATTTTTAGATTTTTCAGCTTAATCAATTAGTGAATGTTGTATCTCTTGTCTATAAATGCATTTGGATGCTTGTATATATGACCCTGAACTGATTTCACCCGTTAGAGGTAGTTGGAGGCTCATTTAATGCGCGCCCAGTTCAATATAACATTTAAAAATATAGCCGTTAGTTCCCACGTGTTGACACTTGACTTCATGTGTCAATACATCAAGCCTACATTTTTCAGATTTTGTCCACTGTTTTCATGTGTCAACACTTCAAGATCATGTATTGACACATCACCCAAAAATTCTCATTCATGTCTTCCTAGTCCAGTTTAGTTTTAAATAATTTGGGGATATTCAAGAGATCTTCTTTTTGGGATATGATATTCTTCAAACAAGATTTGTTCGTTGAGAATAGCATCAATTCAACTTTTGGATTAAAATTTTCTCTTGATGATCATATTTTCTTTATTGCCGAGCTGTCAAACTTCTTTGAATTAATGCCAACCTTCTCTTCTTTATTACCGAGCTCTTTCCATTTGCTGCTAACCTTCTTTTTATCCATGTCAAGCTTCATATACATGATGCCGATCTCTTTTCCAGGATAACTTCATTGAGTCTACAGAAGCTTGATGTAGTCTACTTTTGAGCACTCTCAATACACATCAACTTTATTGAATCTTTACAGTCTTGATGAAGTCTTCTTTTAAATTCTTTATAGAGACTTTGCAATCATAATGAATTCTCTTTTTGAACACTTTCAATCTCTTCGAATTCAAGTCAACTTCATTGAGTCTTTACACACTTGATGAAATCTTCTTTTGAGCATCTTTAATCTCTTCGAATACAAATCATTTGTTTAAAGTTTGAATGGGTGCAATTACTCTATTTTGGTGCATGGCTCAAACTTGGAATTGTTGTGCATCCATTTTGATATGTATTAAATTTTAAGTCAAGATTTAAGTTTAAATTATAATTCTTATTAATTTGCACAATAATTAAATGCATTAGTAAACTAACACAAGATTTAGTTATCATCAAAATCAAGGTGTAGAGTCAACAAAATGTAATACCAAAATTTTTCACTTATTTACCATTATTCGGAGGATGAAAGAGGGAATTGGATCTCTGATCTTGAGAACTGAAAGTACTTGTGTCCAAAGCTATTACGTTGATTTATTTACACAAGATATGGACTTAGACCAAATTGGAGAAGTTGAAATCATAAGCCCTAGATTCTCTGAAGAAGACAATTTGGAGCTTAATGTCCCAATTTCTGACATTGAGATTTTGAAGGCTGTGAAAAGCATTAACGGCTTTTAAAGCCCCTGGTAGAGAAGGATTTCAAGCCATCTTGGAATGCCATTAGGCAATCTATTTGTCAGTTCATAAGAAACTATTTTCGAAACAAATGTTTTCCCCAAGAAATTAACAGAACACTTATCACCTTTATTCCTAAATTGAAAACCCTAAAAATATTTGGCAATTCAAGCCTATTATTTTATATAATGTCATATAAAAAATTCTATCCAAGTTGATACTAACCAGACTTAGACCTTTACTGGACAAATTCTTATACCATGCCCACAGTAGCTTCATCCTTGGGAGGTTGACTTTTGATAATATTATCATAGCACAAGAGTTCATTCACACTTTGAGGAACAAAAAAGGAAACACTGGTGGCATGGTATTGAAAATTGATTTGGAAAAAGCTTATGATAGAATATTTTAGGAATTTTTTACGAGCACTCTGGAAATTTTTAACCTCAACTAGCATTGGATAGATATTATAATGCATTGTGTTACTTCTGTTAGTATCTCAATCCTATGGAATGAAGAATGTCTCCCTGAATTTACTCTTGGAAGAGGATTAAGATAAGAGGATCCTCTATCCCCCTATCTCTTTATTCTCTGTATGGAAAGGTTGTCTATGCTCATAAACGAGAGTGTTAATGAAGGCAATTGGGAAGGACTAAGGGCCTCTGGGGGCGGGCCTACCATATCCCATTTTTTCTTCACAGATGATCTACTTTTGTTTGCTAAGGTTGCTAATAGCAACTGTAATGCTATTAAAGAGGTTCTTGAGGAATTCTGCGAGCTTTCAGGACAAAAGGTAAATCTCCATAAATCTAAGTTGTTTGTCTTTCCTAATGTTAATAGAGGTAGAGCCATTGCCCTTAATACCTCTCACCCAAGACCATGGTAAATATCTAGGGTTACCTTTTCTTCATAAGAGAGTGAATCAAAATCACTATACTTATATCATTGAGAGAATTCAGAAAAGACTCACTAGATGGAAAACCTCTACCCTCTCTATAGCTGGGAGAGCTACCTTAGTCCAAGTTGTCTCCTCTGCTATTCCTATCTATATTATGCAAATTGTTATCCTATAAACTTGATTCGCTCCCCCAAATACATGGTTTCGAAGTAGTTTAACCCGATTTGGGATCGAGTGTTGTACATATCCTTGGGATTCAGGATCTAATATAGATCAACGGCTTGACAACCTTGGATTCTACTTAATTCGATTACAACAAAGGAAATGCTTCTATAAAAGAGAAAGTGTAAAAAAATGATTTGGATTTTTGGGGTTGATTAAACTAAACAAATGCAATTAGGATTGAGATTAAAACGATTTAAAGGGGATTTGGATTCGATTGCTTCAAACACCCAAGGGATTCAAGGATCTCAAAGAAGGTTTTATAACTCAAATTACTAACCACAATCAAGGGAAGCAATCTGGAAGGTTTAGCTGTAACAAGTTATGAATTCCATTCTAATCGATATTAGATTTATGGGTAAATAGAGATTCATAGGCTACTACCATCGATTTGATCAATCACAACCCACAATTGCTAATTCTAAGTTGAAATTGCCAAACATAGTCAATAACCTAAGACTTCTTCTGAATCTAACATTCAATTTGACAGAATTAACAATCCAAAGAGATAATTCATTGAAATCATGGGATACCTTCAATGAAGACTTGAATCCTTTAAGTGTTCTTCACAATTGAACCTAAATGGAGAGTTTAGCTACTTGCACTCATGATGAAATTGAAGATTGAAAGATGAAATCAATTACAATTCAAATTTAGAAATGAAATTACAAGGAAATCAAAGTGCAATTACAATAAAAATCAACTTAATACAAAGGCTAGAGCTACTTTCCTAAAGCAGAAATTCATACTAACTATAATGTAAAGACTACATTCCCAAATTCTAAGTACAAAAATTGATTCATAGGCTGAAAAATAACAGAGACGTCGACAACCGTGCACACGACACTAATCATCACGTGCACGGTCTGCCCACGGTTTACCTATGGTGAAATCGACTCTTCGTATCTTGCTTATGGTTTTGCAGAGCTCGATCCTAGCTTCTAAGCCTGCAAACCCGTGCGCACAGAACTGTTCACCATGCACACGATTGGACAAGCATGTGCACGAAAATGTGGACCGTGCGCAGGGTTCAATGACCGTTTTGCCTCCGAAGCTCCATTTGCTCCTTTTAAAGCTCCACACCCACAAATCAGCCACAAAATAGCATAAGGATCATAATGTAACTAAAGTAAGCTAGATGCTAAACTACTTGAACTAATTATAGCTATTTAGGGACTAATGATTACACTTTTAGAGTGTAATCACCTAAGAGTATCGCTAACTATCCTACCTAGGAGAATCACTAAAGAAATTGACAAACTCAACAGGAACTTTCTTTAGGGTGATTGTGATAGAAAGAAACATGTTCATCTTGTCAAATGGGACATTGTTTGTAAGAGGAAAAATAAGGGAGGATTGGGAATTAGGAAAGCTAAAAACCAAAACAAGGCTACGTGAGCTAAGTTGGGGTGGAAAATCCTTCATGGGGAAGGCAATCTTTGGGTCCAAGTTTTGAAAAACAAATACCTTAGAAAACATTCTATTTTTCAATGGCCTAAAAAGAGAAGAGCATCTTACATTTGGAAAAGCATAATCCAAAGTAGAGAGCTTGTAAAACAAAGGAACCAAATGGGTGGTAGGGAATGGCACCAATATATCACTATGGAAAGACTGGTGGTATGGTGTTAAACCCCTCGCTGAAACTTTCCCAGGACCTCATATTAATGAAGATACCAAAGTCAGCAACATAATAAATGAAGATGGAGCCTCGGACCTTAGCTCCATCCACAGTTTCCTTTCTCCCAATGATGTTGAGATTATTTAGAGAACCAGCCTTTCTAGGTTTGTATCATTTCTAGATACTCTTCAATGGATTGGAACTCCATATGGTAAGTTTTCAATATCTACAACTTGTGACCTTCTTGTTGGGCAATATCAGGATCAAACTAGCTGGAAATGGATTTGAAAACTTAGGATCCCTTAGAAACTCAAGACTTTTGTTTAGAAAATCATGCATGAAAGGCTGTTAACTAATCAAATGAGAATGGTCAGAGACATGAATACTAATGACATATGCCTTCGGTGTAACTCTTACACAGAATCTCTAAACCATCTATTTAGAGAATGTCACAAAGCTAAGAATATCTGGATTAATAATAAAGGAAACCATTGGTATTCACAAGGGAAGGGAAAGCCTTTTCTTGATTGGATTGGCACAAATCTAAAAGATAAAACTACTAAAAATGAGTCAGTGCCTTGGAATTGCTTTTTTGTAACCTTATTGTGGCAAAATTAGAAGGATAGAAACAAAAAAGTCTTTGAAAATAAAGAAATTGATACTCATGTTAGTATTAAACAAGCCAGTCAATATAGAAATGATATTGTTGAGGCTTTCTCCCCCCTAGAGTCCAATGGAATGAATTATCCTAAGCTTATAAGATGGTTTCCTCTCATTGCAAGAAAAATCAAGTTGAATACTGATGAAAGCTCGAAAGGAAATCCAGGAGACACAGGATTTGGAGGGCTATTTGTAGATGAGGGTGGACACTGGATTCATGGATATTATGAAAAAATTGATGTTTGTATTAGCACAGAAGCTGAATTAAGGGAATATACAGAGGACTCACCATCCTATTGGAGAAAGGTTTAAGTGAAGTGGAAGTTGAGACAAACTTTGAAGAGGCTCTGAAACTCATACAAGAAGGAGATGTTCAAAGCTTGCCCTATAGAGTCTTAATAAAAGACTCTAGATTCTTGTTGAGAAGGTGCAAGAGCACAATCAACCATACTCTGAAGGAAAGAAATAATTGTACAAATAGGCTTGTAAGGATGGGAGTCGACCAAAGCGAGAGACTTATCAAATTGGACGACCCACCACACACCCTAAATTCCCTATTGCTGGGAGATATGCTTGGGGTCACCTTTGTGATGGATTAGCCCTCCGGTTCTAGTCTTTTCTTTCTGTTGCTGTCTTTTAATTCCGATGTACCAAAAGAAAAAAAGAGCCATATCATTCTATATCATTACTTTATTATAAATAGATGAGCATGAGAAAATGGAACAATATTCTACTCTTTCAAAAAATTTGTGTAGAAATTTTTATCAGAATGATGTGGTAATGACATATTTTTTATTTTATTTTAGAGTGTACGTCTCTTATTCAAATATATCATTCTATACAAAAATTTAAATTTTTTGATTGGATAACATTACAAATATTATAATAATTTTATAGGTTCTCGAAATTTCATACAAAGTTAACATATAAAAGAAAAAGGAACTTAGAACAACCCGACACCCAATTAAACAATAAAAAAACTAGGAAGAAACCAAAAAATTAAGAGAGAGAGCCTCATAATCTTGACTCAGATATTGGTCCACTACACATTGTCATCAAAACAAGACATGGGATCCTTATTGTGGTTACGGAAACGTCACCCAAAAATATACGAGAAGAAAAAGTGCAAAAACGATCAAGAATTTAATAAAAAAACTAATAAAAATCTTAGTAAATTTTTTTTATAAAATAAAAAAAATCTTTAAAAAGTTTAATGAAAATATATATGAATACTTTAATGAAAACAATAATAAAGTATAATGATACTTATTTGGAACTTGAAAACGACGCTTAAAAATGAAGATTTTAAAATTCCATATAGGTTTCGCAAAATTTTCTAATCTGTATTTTGTGGAGTTTCTTTTATTATTCCAAAAGTATGCAAAACGTTTCTCAATTATAAAAGGTTATTCTCAAATTTTCAAAAGTTTTTGTACCATTATCGGAAACGCAGTTGCACATAAGCTCATTTTCCCACTCCAAGTAAGTTTCGTAGTAAATGTATTCGTAGCTACAACATTGTATCTCACAGAAATAGAAAAGAACAAAAAACTAACGGTCATACGTTATATACAAAAATTTATGTATATATAATTAAATAAAAATATTTTATATCATTGTGTACAATTTTTTTTTTTTTTGTTTTGAAAGAGTAGGATTTAATTAGGTATAATTAATGGTGAATCTACGCCAGCGGCTTCTAGTGTCAAAAAGGCAAATGGGAGCGTAGTCTCTTGTTTGCTTCAAGGAGAAGTAGAAGAATTTTTCTCTCTGCACGCATATGTATCTATATATGTATGTACGTATGCAGGTATATGTTAAACTAACCAACGTTAGAAGACCCTAAAATATTCCAATCCTAGGCAGATGAATAAACATACACCCTGAGATTTTAAGACTATTATTTAAACTCGCACTTGGAACACAGTTTCTGTCCTTAAAGTGTTGCCAAGGCCACTAAGTTTTTTTTTTTTTTGTTCTTTTTTTCCCTTCCTGTTTTCTTCCACTTGAGGGCAATTAGAGACATTTCAGGCCCTATGTGAGTCTGTGAAATGCCTTATTCATAAATTGTTTCATTTATAATTTGCTTGAAAAAAAAAAACATAAAATTCGTAAAAAAATTTGTAAATGTGTTAGTACAAGTGCATGTAGATGTTGATCATTTAAATCTCCCATTTTAGATTAGTCAAGTCAATACTTTTAAATAAATGAGAAATTTTAACTTTTCACTTTAGAATTGGTTTTTTTTTTTTTTTTATACAGTCACACACGTCTAATCATCTAATTTGTTCTAAATAGAAAATTTCTAAAATGAACCGGTTCACAATATATGGTACAACCAAATGAGTAAACGGAATTGATGGCTTTTACAGCGATCAGTGATGTGGCTGGATGTAATTCTTTTTTTTGTTTTTTCTAATAGTAAGAAATTTATGTATTACAGGTTATTGTAGACGCATTTAACGAGTTACAAAACTAGTTTTATAGACCCATCAAAATGGTTTTCAATTTAAATCAGCAAACAAAATTTTAGAGTAAGCGGAAAAAAGATTCTGAATGATGTGAGCCATATGTGTCAAAATGACTTTTAATAGCAAAAATATCATCCTCGGATTGTGTTCTGATATTATTTTTGTATAAATTTTCTGTGAGATTTGAATTTTTCCAAATTTTATTCGACTCCTATCAAAGGTGAACCCTAATGTCACCAATACGGACTGAAACGACCATGCAATAAGGTTTCTTCGAAGCTAGTAACTGTCTAGAAAACTGCCTAAATTTATTAGGACCTGTTAGGGATTATTGGCACCAGCACATAGGTAATCAAATTGGGATTCAGCTTTTCTCTCCTTCGGGCAGAAAATAGGTGAACAATGGCTGTGGAAAGAGCCACATCACCGAATTTTAAGACTAAAAGCAAACCATAATTTTACAACTCAAAAGATACGAGAGATTATGCGTGGCTCAAGGAGCAGAGTATGACTTCAAGGAGCCCATACTAGGGCTCAAGTTGACTTCCCTCTTTGAGGATATCGCTGTAAATTTTAAGGGTTATTTACAAACACATACTCTTAATTATGACTGAGTATCACTTAAGTTATTCTAAACTTTAAAACATAACATATCGACCCATTGAACTATATATTTATATCAATTAGTCTATTTTGTTAGCAATATATTAGGAGAGTAGATAAAAAATTATCATGTAACTTGTATATATTTACCAAAGTTTATTTTATACCTGAAACATCTTCTCTTTTTGTAATGTGTACATGTCATTTTAAGAGGTATTTTAGTCCTTAAACAATTATTATAACAGGAAAAGATCAGTGTAAGTGAAAAATCATACGTTTGTGAATATATACAAATTACATAATAATTTATTTATTTATTTTTTTAATAAATTGTTATCCGACGGTTGATTAATACAAATTAATAATTCAAAAGGTCAATGCATTATATTTTAAAATTTAAAAAGACAGGGATACCGTCATAGTTCAGAGTTGGGTTTGCAATTAACCCAAATTTTAATGCTTTACTGAATCAAATTGAAGCTTTATACCAAATTAATATATGTATATATATACATATGATGGTATGCTCATTCATGCGGCTTATACTTTCTTGCAAAAAAAAACGGATTTGTGCAGCAAACTCAAACAGTTAAGACGATGATATAATTCAATAGCAATGATTTCATAATGTATTTTGCAACTGGTCAACGACTAATCCTTGCCTTCATTATCGGTTTGCTCAAATAAGAAAAATTCCAAATGCAGAAACTAAAACAATTCTAAAGCCTATAACAGAAAGCACTGCAAATAAAATTATTGTCTTGGAAATCTACGACCGGCCATTCTCAAACAAAGACTTTGACCTTTAAGGCCATCATTGCTGAGCACACTGCACCCTCTGGGCGCCACCGTGCATGTCATCATCTTCCTCGTATGCCTCTTGGGCCTGTTGCTGCTTCCGACGCATCTCGTCCTCAATGTTAACATCATGCAGTGTAGTTTCCTCACATTCATCCAACTCCATATCACTGATCTGCATTGAAGGCCTTGGAGGCAGCACACCTTCAAGAGCCTTGCACTGCTCCGTTGTGAGGGACTCTGGGAAATCCACGGTGAAGTGAATATATAGTTTCCCTCTCATGAAGGACTTCTGATACATTGGCATTCCCTCTTCATTTATTGCCTTGAATTGCTCTGTAATTTTCACCAACAATATCAATGCCTTAGGAGCAAAATCCGAATTCAGCAAATATTATCTATGTAAAACCCTTGGTGTAAAATTCAAGGCACATATCAATCAGGATAAAAAAAAACCAACAAAGAAAGAAAAGAATACAAAAGAAAGAAGGGGGGAAAGAATTTATTATTTTTTTTGGTGTTTTGTTTGGCCCCGCCTGGGGGGGTGGGGTGGGGTGGTGGTTTTGAATAGATGCAGGAGTGGCGGAGGGAAATTTTATTCATTCACAACAAACCATCATAAGCAATTTAACTAGAATCGAATAAACCAAATTTTGCAGCAGTACGAGTGAACTCAAAGTTTGTACATTTATAGAGAATTATGTCATAGTATGGGATGACTCGAATTTGACGAACTTACCCGGCTTGACAACTTCTCCAGGTTGGGATTTAACGAGGAGCTGCCTATTATCAAGATGGGTCAGAATGAACTGGAAGCCACAGAGTGCCTCAGTAAGTGTCAAGGTGTGTTCGACAAATAGATCATCACCCTTTCGCTTAAACTTAGGATGCTCTTTCTGTTGTAGAACAAAGACTATATCCCCTGTAACTGTGTCAGGCTGCAAAACACAAAATTGATATAAAAATGGTAACCAAACATCATTCATACGGGCAATAATACTAAAAAGATGCATTGGCTTACTGCTTCATCAGCCTCTCCAGGGAATGTGATCCTCTGTCCATTTTGCATTCCTTTCTCTACGACAACTTCCAACACTTTCTTCTCCCCTACAACCTTATCACCCTTGCACTGCAGGCAGCGATCCTTGTCAGTGATTGTTTCACCAGTACCCTTACACTCATTGCAAGGATGCTGCATCTGCTGGATCATAGATGGTCCAAGATGTCTGATAGAGACTTTCATTCCAGACCCCTGACAGCCAGCACATTTCATGGAAGCACCTGACTTGGATCCTTTACTGCAAAAGTTCAATAGGGCTCCATGTCACAGCAATGAAATGTAGTTTACTCAACGAAAAAAAACAGTGGCCAATGCAAATACTCACCCTTTGCACTTGGTGCAGAGAACATTGCGTGACAGGGATAGCTTCTTAGCTGTCCCATTGTAGAGATCCTCCAGAGAAACCTTGAGGGGATGAATCACATCCTCTCCCCTTCTTTGCCTACGGCCCCTGCTGCTTCCACCACCTGGGCATAAGTGAATTACAAACCAATGCATCAAAATTGTTTTTAAGTTATGAATGTTTCAACTTCAAAAGTTGGACAAGCCCCTACCACCAAATGGGTTACCACCAAAGAAGGATTGGAAGATGTCAAAAGGATCATGTCCGCCTCCTCCACCACCCATTCCTTCCTTGAGAGCATCCTCGCCATACTGATCATAAATCTCACGCTTCTCTGGGTCACTCAGAACCTCATAAGCTTGTGCCAGTTCTTTAAACTAAACACACAAAGTTCCACAATTTCAGTACACTGAATACTTGCTTTCTTCTGATAGATAATTCATTCAATATTTCAAACATACAAGGGTATACAAATGCAGCATGATTATCATGTTGGAAAAACAACAAATCACCAAAACATTGAAATTCCGATACAAAAAAATAACCAACTTGGGCTTGGGAACTCTTCAGTGTCAGAATTTTCAAACTACTCAGCTTAACAATGAGACTACTTTGAAGGAATCTTCAATATAACTTCAGAAATAAGAAAAAGCATAACAAATTATGCGGACTACTTGAAACTTGCAAACCACTTTTATTCAAGAAAGACAGAGAGTCATTCAGTGCTAATTTGTTTTAGTTTGAGATTATACATTTTGGTGGGTTGGTGGGGGGAATTGCTGAAATGTTCATGACAAATTCCAGTTTCCATTTTTGGCCAGACCAATTCTGAGTAAATTACAAATAATTGAAGTTTTCTTTGTTTCCATAGGCCAAGAACCCACATATACACCAACTCCAATAACGCATAGTAAAGATAAAATTCGCAAGTATCACAGCGACATAACCACCCAGCCAGATAGCGACATTCCTAGCAATGCAATTCAGGTGAAAAAAAAAACCAAGTAAATCATAAATCGAATCCCAGATCCCCAAAACATCTAAGAAGTAATTTTCACATCATTGTGAAAATAGACAGAAACTGATCTATAAAAACAAATTAACATACATATATAGATCGATAGAGCTGATCTGTCAGGAAGCAATAAGAGATTGAGTGGGAATAATGAATATACCTTCTCAGGATCACCACCCTTGTCAGGGTGGTTCTTGATGGCTGCTTTTCGGTAGGCTTTCTTCAGATCATCCTGAGAAGCGTTCTTCGAAACCCCGAGAATTTCATAGTACTTGGTGTTGTCGCTCTTCTTCGGTGCTCTCCCAAACATCTTCGATGATTAATCAATCTACAAAACCCAAAACAAAGCACAAACGAGATCGGTCAAATCCGAAGACATCCAGATCCTTGAAGATCGGTACCATAGGCATACATACATATACGTACAGAATCAGAGAGAGAGAACCAACCGATGATGGAAACCCTAGAGCGAAGGGGAGGAGGCAGGAGGACTCGTGGACTTCTGTTTTCCAGAGAGAAGGCATGCTTTGGCGTTAGATATGAGCTTTATGGAGAAGGTTTGGACGGTGGAGATTAGTTTTAGTCTGCGTGCGATGATATCGAAGGGAACTAAATCCTTATAGGAAATGAATTTCCCGGTGTGGATCAAACATTTTTTAGGGGAAAAGAAAATAAAAATTAAGAAAAAAAAAAATACTTTTTAATTATTTATGTTTCCTCTCATTTTTTTTTCTTGATAAATGCGAGTTGCAAACATATCGTATAGGAATTGGATTTCAAAATGGGGTAGAAAAAAGAAAAGATCGCTAGGAAAATTATTTTATGGTGTTTGGAAATAAGTGTAATTAAAATGAAAGAATTCTATTTATCTGTTTGATTTTGATGAGGAATTGCACAAAAAATAACTTTGTAAACAATGATATTTCTACATAAGGTTAGTCAATAAAGAATTCATGAAAAAGAATAAGAATGAGGCAATGTGGGTAACTGTATTTTATTTAGTTTTATTAGTTCCAATTTCCATGTAATCCAATCATTTTTGAAAACAATAAGATGGTATTTTTCTGTTTCCATTGAAATCCCACAAATCAAGTCTCATTTTAAATTTCATCTATTCTAAGTATATCAAATTTCATTATAAAATTCAAATTCCATCATTCCACAGACGCTAGGTAAGGGTAAGGAGTGTGCACAGGTTAGGACGAACAATTGAAATTAACCCAACGTTAGTCGGTATGGGTTAGTTTGAATGGTTTCACAGTTTAGTTTGTGGCTGGGTTTGTTTGTGTCAGTTTCTCTAGGCCGCCCAACAAGAGGGATTATTAATAACCGGCGCCAACAACCAGACTACATAAGGAGTGTGCACAGGTTAGGACGAACAATTGAAATTAACCCAACGTTAGTCGGTATGGGTTAGTTTGAATGGTTTCACAGTTTAGTTTGTGGCTGGGTTTGTTTGTGTCAGTTTCTCTAGGCCGCCCAACAAGAGGGATTATTAATAACCGGCGCCAACAACCAGACTACATTTACTCTTTCACTAGCTATACCTCCAACAACTACAGGAAGAGAGAGATTAAGCATTTACTGATTGATTAGCTTCTGAGCCAACACAACTGGAAGACGAGAGATTTACAGATCGCTCAACAAATGCCACCGAAGAGCTAGCCACGTTAACTGATGATGCAGTTATCTCGTGTTGGCCTGCCCCCAGGTCCGGGACGGACTGTTCCTTGGTCAGCGAGATGATCTCCTGCACAAACCCACCTGTGTGGTGATAGCCAATGATTCTCCGGCGTTTTTGTCAGTTTCCAGTTGGTTCAAAAATGTTCAAGAGAAAGAACATACTCTGGGTTGTTGTGTATCACGTACCTGTCTCAGGGGGTCAATGGTTCCCTTGTATGTTTGCATGGTGGGAGCAAGTGGTCCTTCCACGTGGCTGCTTCTAGTTGGAAGACCAAGATAGTGTCAGAGCACTTCAGAGGGCCACCTCCACACTCCAGGGTGGCGTGTGTCAGAACGGTGTCAGAGGTGTGGCGATTGTTGCAGGTACACGCCATATCCACGTCCCTGACGTGAGACTGGAGAGCGGGTGTCAGAAGTGGGTTCCTACGAAACCGCCAGGGGCCGACCCGATCAGGGGTTGTTATGGGCTTCCCCTCAGATCAGTAGACTCGAGGGCGACCAGAGTGGGTGCCCGGTCGGGAGGCGATCAGGCGACGCGCAGAGGGGCTTCTAGTTCGATTTGGGAATCCTCGTCACCAGATGCCCCCAATTCCTTTGGTCGTCGGCTTGGGGCTAGAGGAATTCCGAAGGGCGACCCGACCGCGAAACACGGAGAGCATTGATGGCGAGGACGGCGCAATAATGATGGAAGCCGTCACATCGCTTTACGTGACTTGACGTGGCAGCCAGGGCGCGGTTGCCAGTAGCCGAAAAGACGCGCCGTATCCCAGCCGTTGATGTCCCGTCACCGTAGGCCATCTGGGCCGTTGATTTCAAAGATGTGAGGGGAGTTGAGGGGAGCAGTTGCCTCCATTTCCCTCTTAGTGCTTTTTACCAAATACGTATACAGAGAGAGAGAAAGCTTACGTCGTCGTCCCCAGCCTCATCTTCGTTGTCTCCGACGAGTAAAGGGGGGTGCCATTCGTCGTGCAGCGCCGTCGGCTTACACCGCGACCTGTCGTTGGAGTTGCAAAGCGTGGTAAGTCCCGTTTCCCGGTTATATGTACTGGTTAGCGACACGCTGTGTCTGGGTTTACCAAAAGAGGGGGGAAATCCCCGACCTTCTAGGGTTTGTCGATAGGCCGGGGTTTCTGGAGTCAATACTTGGGGAAATAGCCCAGTTATTCAAACCCGTACTGCTTAGGATTGAGAACGAGAAACAATTAGGCACCATGGCCAACCCTGAGCACATGAGTTCGGATTCGGAGAAGACGGACTCAAATAGACATGAAGTAGTGGGTCGCGAGGCTAGAGATGAGGCTTCCGTTAGTGGTTCTAGGGGGTCGGTACAAGTTCTTGAATAGGGCCAAGTAGAGGCCGCCGACTCTGGCGCCATTGAGGGGGGAGAGTCGGGAGAGTCGGATGAGGACGATCTAGGGTACGAGGCCGTTGGGGTGTCCTCCGTTCTCACCAAGGAGAAGGTCGGGGCTTTGCGGGCTGCATATCAGATCCCACGGGGCTTGAAGCTCAGGATCCCGAAAAAGGATGACTGGGCCTGTTCGGCCAGGGAGGGCGAGATCACAGTATACGAGGGCGCGTTGGCTGGTGGCCTTCGGATGCCCTTTCCCCAATCTGTCCGGAGGATCCTGTAGTGGCTTCGTTTGTCCCCAGGGCAGATACAGCCGAATGGATGGAGGATCCTGCTCGGTTGTTCTGTCCTCTGGCAGATCGTCCATAAAAGGGACATCACGCCAGAGGAATTCTTGTTCTGCTACCGGCCAGCGGAGAGGGGTGCGGGTTGGTGGTATTTCTCGGGTAGGTCCAAGGAGTACAACCTGATTGATGAGCTCCCTTCCTCGGTTAAGAATTGGAAGGACCGGTTCTTTTTCGTCAGTGGAGACGGATGGGAGTTTCAACCCTGGGAGACCGACTTCTCTGCTCGGGTCCCCAGGCAATGGGGTTATCCGAGCAAGAAGGGTACGTTCTTTCTCTACCGAACTCGGTTTCATTTCCTTTTCTTTTCAAGTGTCAGTTTCCTGACCTAGGTTACCTTGGGTGTCAGGTCGGGCAAAGCCCAAAGTATCTAAGGAGGTGAGGGCTGCCATAAGGAAGGTTCAGCAACACGAGGTCCATAGTCACAAAGACTTGGTCACCGCCGAAAGCTTATCGAACTACTTGCTAGGTCCCGAGCCTACCAGAGAAGCCTTAGCCGCTGAACGTGAGAGGAGTGAGTGTTTAGTCGTTTGTAGAGCTTCTCAATGCCGCCAAACTAACATCCATTCTATTTGCAGTTGGCGCGGTCGTTGTTGACAGTTCAGCCGTTGCTGCCACTCCCCAGACTGTCACTCCAGTGCAAGATCAAGTGGTCGGCGAGATGAGCTTCAACGTTGCTTTTCTACGGAAGCGAAAGGCCGGAGGATCCGAGCCTGAACCGAAACGTTTGAAGGATGCCGAGGCAGAGCTGACCAGGAAGATAGCGGCTCTGGCAAGGGTGCCCGAGGGGAGAACGACCGAACCGCCTCGTGTTCAGCCGCCGCCCCCGCAGACCGAGAGGAGGCGAAGTACGGTTGCTACTCCCGAGGTACAAGCTCGGGCTGAGGCCACCCCCTCGTCTAGGAACGTGTTCGAGAGCTCGGAGGAAGCGTGGGCGAGGGCTGCCGTTGCCGTGAAGGAAGTTGACCTCCATAGGGTCGACAAGCACAACAACAATCGCCTGGTGAAGGACATGAACCATGACCTCCTAAGGGTATGCGCCTTCTACTTGGTCTTCCTTCCTGTTCTCTTGTTCCATCCTGACACATGGTCTCTGTCAGTCTGTCGCCAGGAACATCAAGATGGGCCATTGCCTGGCGGGCCTGGAAAAGGCGTTCAATCACGAGAAGAGCACGTGCGCCTCCCTCCTAGCTGAGCTGAACGGGCTGAAAGAGGAGATCACTGCGGCTCGTGCCATGAAGGAGGAGATCGCCGTTGTCCGCGCTGAGAGGGACTCGACGGTGTCGACCTTGAAGAAAGCCGAGGACGAATACAAGAAGCTTGATGCCACCACCAGCAAGCTTGTACTGGGCCTCTCGGGTGAGCAAACCAAGCGGCAGGAGCTGGAGAAGGAGAAGAAGGCCCTGAAGGAGGAGCTCTTGAATGCGAAGAGTAAGGCGGTCGAAGAGTTCCAAGAGGGGGACGACTTCCAGGCGTTGCTAGCGCCTACCTTCCTTCAAGGGTTCGAGCATGCTAGGGGTCAGGCTTCGAGGAAGTTCCCTGGTCTGGACTTCTCCATTCTCGAGCCTTCTGAAGACGTTCCCCCAAGCACCGAGGCGACCGTGACAGACGTACCTGCTCCTGCTCCTGGGATGGGCCCCAAGGTTCAAACGGATGCCGAGGGGGGGCCTCGTGCTGGGTTTGAGCCCGCTGCTGGAGACGCCCAGAAGGATCCTCAGCCTTCCTCAGAGCGAGCTCAGTAGGACACCGGGGGGAACGGAGGGGTTACTGGGGAGCCAACTCGGACTTGAGTTGCCTCTTCATTTGTAAACTTTTTTTTTTCTTTTGTACTCCTCTTTCTGTTAATGAGACAGCTTCTTCTTTATATTCCTTGTGTCTGCCATGTTTGTTGAATGCTTGCATGTATTAACGAGGTCTTGACCGGCGATAATAGCCGAGCGGATTCTTTCTGTTGCCATTGCCGCTGAAGGCCGTCTGGATCTGCTCGGCACTTGGCCGAGCAGATTCTTTCTGTGCCATTGCCACTGAAGGCCGTCTGGATCTGCTCGGCGCTTGGCCGAGCAGATTCTTTCTGTGCCATTGCCACTGAAGGCCCTCTGGCTCTGCTCGGCGCTTGGCTGAGCAGATTGTCCGCCATTGCCACTGAAGGCCCTCTGGCTTTGCTCGACGCTTCGCCGAGCAGATACTTTCTGTGCCATTGCCACTGAAGGCCCTCTGGCTCTGCTCGGTGCTTGGCCGAGCAGATTCTTTCTGTGCCATTGCCACTAAAGGCCCTCTGGCTCCGCTCGACGCATGGCCGAGTAGATTCTTTCTGTGTCATTGCCACTAAAGGCCCTCTGGCTCTGCTCGGTGCTTGGCCGAGCAGATTCTTTCTGTGCCATTGCCACTGAAGGCCCTCTAGCTCTGCTCGGCGCTTGGCTGAGCAGATTCTTTCTGTGCCATTGCCATTGAAGGCCCTCTGGCTCTATTCGGGGCTCGGCCGAGCAGATTCTCTGCCATTGCCACTGAAGGCCCTCTGGCTCTGCTTGGCTCTTGGCCGAGCAGATTCAATGTGGGTTCCACGCAAGCAGATAATTTCTAGGTCAGTACACGTAGACAATTTGCCGAACAGTTGCTTTTATTGATATTCTTTGAGGGTTACAAGTGAGGGCCTTTCAAGAGTAGTATTTCCTTAGGTGTTCGGTGTGCCACGGGTGTGGAAGCTCCTTGCCTTCCGAGTTCTTCAACCTATACGTGCCCTTCCTTGTACTGCTGATCACCTGGTAGGGTCCTTTCCAATTGGGTCCGAGTTTGCCTTCTCTGGGGTCCCTGGTGGACTGATTGACTCTCTTCAGTACGAGGTCCCCAGCCGCGAAGTCTTTCGTTCAAACTCTGGAGTTGTGGTACTGGCGCATCTTTTGCTGGTAGGACACCACCCTCATGGCCGTCTGTAGCCTTCTCTCCTCCAATAGGTCCAAGTCCACATTCAGGGCTTCGCAGTTAGTCGCAGGGTCGAACTGCGTCGCTCTGGGGCTAGGGAGTCCTATCTCCATCGGGATCACGACCTCTGTTCCGAAGGTGAGCGAGAATGGCGTCTGGCCGGTGGACACTCTTTTTGTCGGTCTGTAGGCCCAAAGAATGTTGTGGAGCTCTTCTGCCCACAAGCTTTTGGCCTTTTCCAGCTTCGTCTTGAGGATCTTCAAAAGGGACCTGTTGGTGACTTCGACCTGGCCGTTCGCCTGAGGGTGCTCGGGGGACGAAGCATGGTGACTTATCCCTAGGTCGGTGCACAGTTTGTTGAACTGCCTACCTTCGAACTGTTTCCCATTATCCGTGATGACGACCTTAGGGATACCGAACCTACACACGATGTTCTGCCACAAAAACTTCTTCATTTTCTCCTCGGTAATTGTCGGTAGGGCTTCTGCCTCCGCCCACTTCGTGAAGTAATCGATCGCCACCACTGCAAATTTTTTTTGAGCTTTGCCGAGCGGCAACGGGCCCACAATGTCGATTCCCCACTGGGCGAAGGGCCATGGAGTTTGGATTGGGGTCAGCTCTTGAGAAGGCAGTCTTGGGATATTGGCGAACCGTTGGCATTTGTTGCATTTCTTGACGAATTCTCAGATGTCTCTCTCCATAGTGGGCCAATAATAGGCCGTTCGCAATATCTTCTTAGCGAGGGACCGACCCCCGGAGTGGTTCCTGCAGGCACCCTCGTGGACTTCCCGTATTATGTAGTCTGCTTCTTCCTCAGTGGCACAACGAAGCAGTCGCAAGGTGTGCCCTCTTTTGTATAGTATCCCGCCTTGTATGAGGTACCTGCTCGACCGATATTGAACCCGCCTCGCCTCATTCCAGTCCTCCGGCAGGGTTCCCTTCTTTAGATAATTCCTGATCTGGGTTATCCACGAAGACTCGGGTGCAATCAGGTCGACTTCCGGGCTCTGAATGCTCGGCGAATCAAGAATCTCGATCGGAACGTTAGGATCAGACTTACTGGACGAGGCTATTCTGGCCAGTCGGTCGGCCTCTTCGTTCTCCAATCTCGGGACGCGTTCTAAGATTATTTTTACGAATCTCCTGGCTAGGCTCTTCGCTACTTGACAGTATTGTTTCATGTTGCCTTCTCTTGCTTCATACTCCCCTTGAACCTGTTCCACTACGAGCTGAGAGTCGCTTCGTACTATTATTTGTTCTGCCCCCATTTGTCGAGCCATTCTGAGACTGGCAAGGAGTGCTTCGTATTCGGCCACGTTGTTGGTGGCGGGAAACTTGAAGTGGAGGGCATACTCCATCTTGTGGCCGTCCGGGGTGACGAGGACGACATCGGCGCCGCCGGAATCTTGAGTAGACGAACCATCAACGTTCAGGACCCAGTTGCTGTCTGGCGGATCGGCGTCGGTGGTGGGAGGAGGGGGCAGGTTAGTGAATTCTGCAATGAAATCCGCGGCCGCCTGCCCCTTGATTGCCAGTCGGGGTTGATAGTGGATGTCGAACTGGCTAAGTTCTATGGACCATTTCACTAATCGCCCTGACGTCTCGGGCTTATGCAGTATGTTCTTCAGTGGTTGGTCGGTGAAAACGACAACCGTGTGGGCTTGGAAGTACGACCGCAAGCGCCGAACGGCGGTTATCAGCGCGAGGGCCAAGAGTTCCATCTTTGGATACCGTTCTTCTGCTCCCCGCAAGGCACGACTGGTGTAGTAGACTAGCTTTTGGACCCCTTTGTCTTCTCGGACAAGAGCCGAGCTCACTGTTGTTGCTGATACGGCCAGATAAAGAAACAACTCCTCTCCCGGGACGGTTCGGCTTAGCAGCGGGACTGAGCTCAGGTATTGTTTGAGTTGACCAAAGGCTATTTCACACTCCGCGGTCCATTTGAACGCCTTGCGTAGGATCTTGAAGAACGGTAGACACTTGTCAGTGGATCGAGAGATGAACCTGTTCAGGGCAGCGACACGCCCGGCCAGCCTCTGAACATCTTCTGTTGTTCTAGGCGCCTCCATGTTGATAATGGCTTGAATCTTCTCCGGATTGGCCTCGATCCCCCTCTGTGAGACCATGAAGCCCAGGAATTTGCCCGAGGCGACATCGAAGGCGCACTTGGCAGGGTTGAGTTTCATCCGATACTTGCGGAGCATCTGGAATGTCTCTTTAAGGTCTCGCAGGTGATCGGTTGCCTGCTTGCTTTTCACCAACATGTCGTCCACGTAGACCTCCATGTTACGGCCAATCTGCGATTTGAACATGAGGTTGACCAATCGCTGGTAAGTAGCCCCTGCATTCTTCAAACCGAACGGCATGACGTTGTAGTAATAGAGTCCCCAGTCCGTAATGAAGGCCGTGTGCTCCCGGTCATGCTCCGCCATCCGAATCTAGTTGTATCCTGAAAAAGCATCCATAAAGGTTAGGATTTCATACCCCGCAGTGGAGTCGACGAGGAGGTCGATGGTTGGTAGGGGGAAACTGTCCTTGGGACACGCTTTGTTCAGGTCGGTGAAATCAACACACATCCGCCACTTCCCATTGGACTTCTTCACCATGACGACGTTAGAGACCCAAGTGGGGTAGTGCGCTTCCCTGATGAACTTTGCCTGCATCAGCTTTTCCACTTCCTTAGCAACTGCATCGTTCCTGTCTGCCGCAAAATTCCTTCGCTTTTGCTTCATCGGCCTGGCCTCGGGGTCGATGTTTAAGTAGTGAGCCGCTACCTGGGTGTCAATCCCGGGCATGTCTTCGTGAGACCAGGCGAATATGTCAACATTGTTTCTCAGGAACTCACGCAGTTGTTGCTTGAATTCCTCGGGCGCGACGGCCCCTATCCTCGCTGTTCTATTCTGCTCTAGTTGCCCGACCAGAATGTCTTCCAGATCTTCTGCTGGCTCTCCCCTTCTGATTTCTTCTTCATCTCTCGGCTCGAGCTCTTCGATGACCATGGCCTCTCGGCTGGGTTCTCCTTTGAGGGAGGCCATGTAGCACTCTCGAGCCTCCTTCTGGTCGCCCCTTGCGCACCCGACCCCATCGTCGGTCGGGAACTTGATTCGAAGGTGATACGTGGAAGCGACCGCCTTAAACTGGTTCAGGGCCGTTCGGCCGATGATGGCGTTGTACGCGGAAGGGCAATCCACAACCAGAAAGTGCACCATTTTTGTCGTCCGGTGTGGCGCTTCTCCAAGGGTGACCGGTAAAGCGATGGATCCGAGAGGGACCACCCGATCCCCGGTGAAACCTACTAAAGGGCAGTTGGCCGGCTTTAACTTCTCTTGGCCGACCTTCATCTTCTCAAAGGCATCCCGAAACAAGATATCCGCCGAGCTGCCGCTGTCGACCAGGATTCTCCAAGTTTTGAAGTTGGAGATCACTGCCGAGATGACTAAAGGGTCGTCATGTGGTTGGTGCAGCTCGGCGGCCTCTTCCTCTGTAAACATGATTACCGGACCTTCGGTCTTCGTCTTCTTGCTGGCCGCCCCGACCAACATCACTTCTGCTCCAGTTCGGATATTCCGAACGTGATTCTTCCTCGCCGAAGAGGATTCCCCTCCGCCAGCAAATCCCCTAGCGATAACCCTGATCTCTCCAATGGGCTGGGTAGTTACCTCGGTTCTCGCCGGGCTGCGTCGTTCCGTCCGTGCCCGGTCTCGGCCGGCCACATATCGGTTGAGCCTTCCGCGTTTAACCAGATCTTCAATCTGCTGCTTTAGGTCGATGCAGTCCTCCGTGTCGTGACCATGATCACGGTGGAACCGACAATACCGCCTCTTGTTCCTCATATCTGAAGGCGTCTTTAGGGGCTCTGGCCATTTCAGGTCCGGATCGTCCCAGATCTCCATCAAAACATCATTCAGCTTCGTCGTGAGGGGGGTGAATGTATGATTGAGGCCGCGGTAGTATTCACGCCTCTCTTCTCCCCGGTTTCTCGATCGATTACGAGTTTAGCTCGTCTTGGACTCCCTCTCATCGTTCGAGGTGCCGTTCGGTCTCTTCTTCTCTGAGCGCGAGGTGCCCCCTTCATCCTTATCTCGCCTCGCACTTAGGGCATCCTCCGCGTTCATGTGTTTCTGAGCACAAAGCATCAACTCTGCCATATCCTGGGGTGGTCTCTTCGATAGGGAAAAGAGGAGTTTCCCACTTCTCAGGCCGCTCATGAACGCCGTGACAGCCACCTTTTCGGCGACATCATCCACGGCCAGAGTCTCTTGGTTGAACCTTCGTACATACTCTCGCAGTGTTTCCTCCTTCTTTTGCCTCACAGTCAACAAGTAGGCCACCGGTCTCCTCTGCCTCTGAGCCCCAATGTAGTGGCTCACAAAGAGTTTACTGAGTTCTTTGAAGGTGGCGACCGATGCTGGCTTTATCTTATTAAACCAAGTTCGCGCCGAGCCCTTCAAAGTGATGGGGAATGCTCTACACATAATCTCGTCCGGCACCGCCTGGAGGTGCATGAGTGCTCTGAATGTCTCCAGGTGGTCCACCGGGTCCTTGGAACCGTCAAATGCGTCCAATGTCGGCATTTTAAACTTTGGGGGGAGTGGAAACTCCATTACCTTCTGTGTAAACGGGGAGGCCGTCCGGCCAATGAGGGCGTCGATGGTGTTTGGGGCCTTTGCCTCCACCGCTGCTAACACTCCTGCCATCTGAGCCTGCATGGCCTTTAAATGCTTGTCCCAAGCATGGGAGCTCTCCGGTTTGTCACCTACCGTCTCCGTCCTCGATGGGATTGCGTGGCTCGATTGTGGTTCGTCGATGTTGGGCTCACGGCGAAGTAGAGGGTCCTCAACTAGCCCTCCATTGCCATTTTCGCCACCGACGGGGAAGACAGACGGATCCTTGTTGACCTCTTGTTCTTGTTGCTCTTCGGCCAGGGGGTTTGCTAGCGGTGGAATCTTTGGCGGAGGAGGAGGAGGGTGGTTTCGTTGAAGTAGCTCCGCGTTCTGACTGACCAGCTGCTGCATGCGAGCCATCATATCAGCCACTGTCTTCTCCAAAGCGGCTATCTTTTCTGTACTAGAATCGGCCATTGAAGTTCCTTCAGGGAGGGTGCTGATCCTAGACCTGGTTAAGACCATGAAATGTCACGAGAGAAGTCTTTCCCACAGACGGCACCAGCTGATGATGCAGTTATCTCGTGTTGGCCTGCCCCTAGGTCCGGGACGGACTATTCCTTGGTCAGCGAGATGATCTCCTGCACAAACCCACCTGTGTGGTGGTAGCCAATGATTCTCCGGCGTTTTTGTCAGTTTCCAGTTGGTTCAAAAATGTTCAAGAGAAAGAACATACTCTGGGTTGTTGTGTATCACGTACCTGTCTCAGGGGGTCAATGGTTCCCTTGTATGTTTGCATGGTGGGAGCAGGTGGTCCTTCCACGTGGCTGCTTCTAGTTGGAAGACCAAGACGGTGTCAGAGCACTTCAGAGGGCCACCTCCACACTCCAGGGTGGCGTGTGTCAGAACGGTGTCAGAGGTGTGGCGATTGTTGCAGGTACACGCCATATCCACGTCCCTGACGTGAGACTGGAGAGCGGGTGTCAGGGTGTAATGCTGGCGTCAGTTGACCTGGTTGATAAATATATAAATCTTTTTTATTTATATGCAAGATCGAAGACGCGATTCGCGCGGGTCCGCTTTTCTTTTTAAGACAGCAAGGAGGCGATTTGTTCGCTGGGCGATTCAGCTAGCCAAATCGCACTAATGCGATTCATTCGCCCTACTATCCTACAGAGCAATTCAAACTCTTAGTAAGACTAGGGCTAGGGCGACTCATTCTATTCTCTCTGAGGTCAGGTAGGTGAAGCGTCTAGCTTAGGGGGGCGCGTCGAATCGCTGAAAGGCCTTGGTGATTCTCCAATTTGATAATCTGAAGATAGAAAACCATAATGATTCCAAACTTCACTTCAATAGTCTCCTATCCATGCTGCCTCGACTCCAAACTCGATGTTTGTTAACTAAGCGGGACACTTCCAAACTCTTTTTTATCAAACCCCTTTCTCGTTCCCTTGTACAGCCCTTACCAGGCAGTTTTTATTATGTGTTCTTTGCAGTGTCTAGGGAGGTTAGGAGTTAATTAAGCCAATGCGTACAAATAGACAGACCAAGCTCATCCTTTTATCTTGAGGTCGCAAGTCTGTCTATGATTAAGAGTCTAGGTTGTGTTGAAGCTGGCTCATTCATGCTAGTCATCTTAGAGCTATGAGTCAGAACAATGTTCACCAACTCTTCCATAGTAATCTTGTTCATATTGTTCATATATCGAAAAAGCTTTAGAATATGAGTTTTTTTTTATATTAAAGTGTTTTGTCTCCTCCCAAGGTAGCATTGCCGAGCGGGCGATCCCTGTCTTGTTTATCCAGCTAGCTTTTCTCCGTGGTACTCAAATTCTATTTGTGAGAGCTCCTTCGGCTCGGCTACTCTTTTTTTGAAAGGTAAGGTGGGACCTTTAAACCGAAAAAGGCATTCTCAATAAAAATGCCTATCTATAAAGCGCTGAGTTCTAATCACTTTTAATTCACTCACTTGAATCACCGGTTATTAAAAGTCCACTTGTATCCACTTTAGAGTTTTGAAAATGGGGTTTAGTCATCACTTTTTGGATGAATGATGCATAATGCATGTTTTTTGAAAAGATCTTTGAAAATAAAAAAGTTTTGAAGTGTGATTTAAAATAGAACTTTTGATTGAGAGGGCATTTTGAAGACGGACATATGACATGGAAAAAGGGTTACGACTGCACTATTTTAGGTTATCTACATATCTCATTTGGTGAGAATTAAGTCATTCATAGTTTAGGCTAGAGCCCAATTGAAAATAGACTCATGGGAGTCTTGGAAGGGCTTTGAAACTTTGGATTCAAGAGTTTTGACTTGAAATAGAACTTGAGGGTTTGAAAATGTCTTTGGACATAGAACTTAAGAGATTTTTGGAACGTTTTGAAACAATTGAAGAGAGTTTGGAAAATGCTTTTGAAATAGAATTTAAGGAATTTTTGAAGTGTTTTGAAGGTTTGAATGTTTTGAAATCACTAAAAGGAATGTCAGAATGTTCTTATTTTGAAAATTTTAGAGATGGAGTTTGGATTGGAAAAAGTTCTTGTGAACTTGTCTTTGAAAGGCTTTTGAAAACCAAGGTATCTTGAATATCTAATCACCTTTGGGAGATTAACTAGTGAATAGCTAAAATTTTTTAAGGCTATGACCTTTGAAAACATTTTTAGAAAAGAGGCTAGAGACTTCCCTTAGGTTTTTAGAGCTTTAGAGTTATAGACCCTACTTAATATCTCATCTCCCTTGAATAACCTCAACCATGTACGACCTAAGATTACTTCAAAGATGTGACTCTCGAAAATCATTCTTGAAAAGAGTTTTGGAAAACACGTAGGGTTTTAAAACCCTAATATGAACAATCTTGAAGGTTGTATTTGCTATATCACTTTCCTTTGGAGACCTTAACAATAAGAGGGCTAAGACTACCTTAGGAATATGAGTTTTGAAAACATTTTGGAGATAGTTTTTAGAAATGTTAAGTGTCTAGTCATTTTAGTCAAGACAAGTTTAAGAGACTTTTGGGAAATCACTTTGAAAAGGGGAGTGGTGATATTTCAAAAGACTTTTGACTTGATTTTGAAAACTCAAGGGAGTATAATATTGTTTTTGGAAGGCAGCTATGAAAATCAACTTAATTGGAAGGTGCTTGAAAAAGGTTTAGAGGTAGAGTCTTGAAGCCAACTAACGATGGTTGGGATGACCTAGGGTTAACCAACTAGGGTTAGGTTAACCTAGGGTTAAGGTGACCTAGGGTTAACTAATTAGGGTTAAGTTAATCTATGGTTAAGGTGACTTAGGGTTAACTAATTAAGATTAAGTTAACCTAGGATTTGGTTAACCTGAGGTTAACTAACTAAGGTTAGGTTAACTTAAGGTTTGGTTGACCTAGGGCTAACTAACTAAGGCTAGGCTAATCCAGGGTAAGATAACTAAAGTCAAGTTAACCTAGGGTTTTGGAAGATGGTTTTGAAAAGTGGTTTTGAACTAGGGTTTGGACCTAGTGATTTTGGAAAGGTGGTTTTATGCATGAAACTTGAAAGTGTGTTTCGAAAACCATTTTATGAAAACTACTTGATTGTTGGGTTCATATGGTTGGTATTGGGAAATCAGTCAAGAGAGGGCTGCCTTGGAACTATTACAACCATCAACTCAAGAGAGTAAAACTTTTAAAAACCAAAATTGAATGGTGGTTTAAGAAAACTATTTTTATGAAAACTAAATGAAATAAACTTTTGAAAGCCTCTCTTCAAGAGGGTTGTTTTGAAAACTACTTTTGGGGAAGTAGAAAACCACTTTAGTGGGTTTAGGGTTCTTATGGTTATTATAGGGATACCACTCAAGAGAGAGTTCCATGGGGATCATTCCAACCACATAACTCAAGAGAGTAAAACTTTAAAAATCAACATGGAAGACCACACTTTGAATGCAACTTTTGGTGAAAACTTAAGAGAGTAGAGACTTTGGAAAGACCCTTTTGAAGGGTGGTTTTAAAATTATTTTTATGCAAAAACTCAAGAGAGCTATATGGAAGTGTAAAGAAGGTAGTTGAGGCTTGAAAACTGGGATTTAGTCCTATGCTTCAACAAACCAACTCTTAGAAAAATCTTTAGGAAAACACTTGAATATGGAGTTTGAGAATGATGTGAAAATAGAAATAGTTAGTGTTTTTAGAAAATGGTGATGAGCATAAAATGGAGCTAAGCATGCAAAACATGAATATAGTAACCATATGCAAAGCGGATCATGAAATCATACAAGGCTAGAAGGCCACACCACATTGCAAGGGGCCTATGGTCCATACCATGATAAGATAGGCTAAAGGGTGAACCCCCACTTAGTAGCTTCCCTAAAGCTTCCCCTAGGTATGGACCTAAGGTCCTTTTGTTCAAGCAAGCAAGAAAGGGGGGTAGAAGATGGAGAGTAAAATATAGAATAGCCTAAGTAGACTACATGGGAGAAGAGAATAATGGGGGGTAGCAAAATGCAAATAAAAATACTACCTTATCTTCACAACTTTTTCAAGCTTCAATGGAGGGCTTTGCTTGAGATTTGAAGGGTCTTCAGTGGCCTTGAAGTGGGCTGGAAATGGCTTGAGTCTTGCTTTAGAGGCTTTAGGGATGAAGTGTATAGGCTTGAGGTGAGTGGAATCTAGCTTCGATGCTTAGAAGGTTAAAAGAGGTGGAGTGTTTAGGGTTTTTTTGAAGTTCTGGGAGTATTTTAGTAGGGCTTCACCATTGTTTTCAGCTCTAGAATATACAGGGGGTGGCATGCTATTCATGGGCCAAAGTCTTGGGCCCTAGTCATGTACTACATGCGCCTAGGCAAACTTTGCCCTGGCTCATGTAGTATATGTGCCAGTACTTGAGTACAATGTAGCACCTCTTGCACTTGCGCCACGATCGTGGCTTCTAGGAAGTGACCTCCTCAATCGAATCATTTCAATGGGAGGTCCTTCGAACAAACTTCAGGGAATTCCCTAATTTACACATTTCTTAAGTTTTTTAACGGTGCATTTTAATCAAAAAATTGAAGAAAAAGTTAACCTTGGCGGAGCGTTTGTGAGACGCTCCAAGGGTTTCTAAAAGTGGTAACTTCAGGGCCATGCGATTGAGTGCTTCGGGAAGCAATTTTTTTTAATTGAGCTGTATTGATGAAAAGACCTATGGAAAGCCTTTTGAGAATTCCCTGATTTACACATATCTCAAGTCATTTGACAGTGCATTTTAGTCAGGGAATCGGAGAAAAGACAACCCTAGCAGAGCATTTACAAGATGCTTCGGGAAGATTTTGTTGACTTAGAGATGTTTTGAGTCAAGGGACTCACCTAGAAATGGACAGGGATCTCATTTAAAGTATCTTGATGCACGCCAGTTTGATACCCAGAGCCGATGTGGTTTCGAAAGTGCTTGGGTCATCAGGGGCAAAACGATCATTTTGATCAAAACTTGTCAAAACGTGGCCGAGATGGATTTGAGTGGTATATCAAACATGTTAGACTATCTAGAGACAGTTTTGAGAAGGTGGCCTTATTGTCTCGAGGGCTTGATGCTTTCTCAAAGGACGTGCCAAAGTGCCTGGGGGCAAGATGGTCATTTCGACCGAGGTTGACCAGAATTGAACCAAAGTTGGTTTAATTGGCATCTTGAACATGCTGGACTATCAAGGGGCAGTCAGAGAAGGTGAACTTATTGTCTTGAGGACTTAGTACTTTCTTAAGGATGTGCTGGGGTGTCTAAGGGGCAATTTGGTCATTTTTCACCATATCGGGCTAGCAGGCACCAGTGTTTACCTGGGTTTACAAGTGCTTCCGTCACTTCGATGGTTATGACTAGTTGGTTCCCAGAGGTCTCCCTTTTCTCTAATGAACATGCCATGGCTCGTAGGCGCATTCGGTCCTGTGACATTGGGCAGTTTAGTGGCAAAACCCGTGTCGACCTAGTGAATGTTCTCAACACTTCAACTGCTTAAAAGTTTGTGGGTGCTTTCATCACTCCGACAAGGTGGTGTCGGTTCTGGAGGCTGCTTGGTCTTGGGGAACTACCGGATGTCAAGGGGTATAATAGACATTCTATATTGGCAGACTAGCAAGCACCAAAAGTGAACTGTTGAAAATTTGTGAGTGTTTCCATCACTTTGACAACGACGATTGTTTCTAGAGACCGCCTAGTCTCAGAAAGCTGCATGTGATGTTATTGGTTTAGAAGACTGTCTAGTCTCGAAAAGCTACTTATTTCGGTCATCAGGCTTCAGTTGGGCTTGTCGGGACCGGGAAGACTGGGTTAGAGTTTGAAAAGCCTGTTTGGAGTTTGATAGTGTTGTGACGTTGTAATAGAATGATTGATTTAGAATGGAGATTGTCGAGCGGGCAAAAATGGGGTGCTTATAGTTGCCCTTCTTTTTCTGTCTTCGCTTGTCGAAGGCAAAAAGCAATAAAGTAAGGGTCCCATGTTGGTCGCAAGGCTATTGGAGGGATTGGAAGGCTGCAGTTTGGAATTTAAAAGGTTTGACAGCTTTTAGGTTTTTTGAAAACTTGAATTTTTGAAAATTATGACCTTCCGAGATCTAGAATACTGATTTTTTTGAAGACGGGAATGCAAAAACTAGGCTTTTCCATTTTGGGATACTTAAAACTGGGTTTTGGCATTTAGAGGCATTTGAAATTGATTTGGCGGGAAACTGGATAGCTTGGCGCCCGTAGCACATGCTCCTAGCTAAAAATGGCCTTGGCGCATATGCTATATGCGCCAAGCTTAACCTTGCATTGACGCATGTAGCAGATGCACCAAGTTCGGGGTTTTCACCGAACCATGACCTGGTGGTTGTTTTATGCTAGTGTTTAAGGATTGTGAAGAGTTTCTCTTGAGGGATTTTGAAGGAGATTGGTCAAGCATTGTTGGGAAAGACTTGGGGGATGTCGGGTCATCACCGAAAGTTGCCACCAACACCGGAATTTTGCCAAAAAGTCAGATTTCACTGAAAAACCCCAAAGTGAGTGTTTTCAAATTTTCGTGGATTTCTTTATGTAGGTGCCCCTTTTTTGCATATGAATAGTCTATATTGATGGTTTAGGATTTTTTGAACACAATAGGAGGATTGATTTCATGTATTGGTGAAGATTTGAGTGCGTTTGGACAAATTTGCATGTTTAATTGAAAGAGTTTTTTAAGGAATTGAGAATTTTGTGAATGTAGCTTCCTATATTGCATTTTCTCTATAGTTTTGTTGATTGAGTGTTGGAAAAATGCTTTGAATGTTTTTGGAAAGTTTGACAATTTTTTGGAAATTTTTGAATTTTGGGAAAAGGGGTAAATGCTTGGAAATTGAAAATTTGGAGTAATTGAATGAATTGTGATGTGTGCTTCTGCCTTGTGCATTGATGGAGGATGGGATTGTGTAGGTTGATGCAGTAATGTGTTTGTGACGCCATGGGTGCACAATTTTGTGATTGTTGTGGTGGTTTTGAGAATTTATAAACAAAACTATGCCGAAATTTCAAAAAAGGTCATAAACTTGTGATGTTTGAGTTCTTGGATTAAAAGCTTTTTACTGATAAATTCCGAAACATCTAGAAGCTTTGGAAATGGGGTATATTTGAAAGAAATGGTTTATTTTTCCTCTTGTTAAAAATGCCTCGGCTCTCTTTTTTTTTTTTTTTTTCAAAAAATGAGAAGTTGTGGAGGCATGGTTTTGAAAACTTGGTGTCCGTGTTGGGCATGACGTCTTGAAAATTTAGAAGGGTGTTTTGATCGTGGGTGTGTGGGTTGAAGCCCTTGGAGGCAATGTGTGTGAAGGCATGACTTAGAACCGGAACCTTTCCTTAGAATAGGACCTCTGAGTGGCCTTAAAAACCTTTAAATGAGGCTTTTGAAGGGGAAAGCCTGGTAAACCAAAACTTTAATTTTGAAATAGAACTTTTTAAAGGAAAAATCTTGAAAAAAACCTTGAAAATGTTTTGAAAAAAAGCTATTGAAGGGGAAAGCTTGGGAAATCGAGATTTTAATTTTGAAATAGAAATTTTTAAGAAAAAAGCTTGAGAAAACCTCAAAAATTATTTGGAAACAGAGTTTTTGAAGGAAAAAACTTGAGAAACTGGGAATTAATCTTTGAAATAGAACTTTTTAAGGAAATAGCTCGAGAAAACGTTGAAAAATGTTTTGAAACGGAGCTTTTGAAACAAATGAAAATTGTGAACGAAACTTGAATCTTCCTTTTCTCTTTTCTTGCTCTCTTTTTTTCTTTTTCTTTTTATTTATTTATTTATTTATTTTTTTTCTTCTTATGTTTTCTTCTTTTTTTTTTGTCTGCTTCTCTTTTTTTCTTTTTTCTTTTGAAAGGCACACATGAGCTACCGTCTCTTTTTTTGTTTTACTATCTTTTTCTTTTCTATTTTTGTTCTTGTACGTCTAGTTCTATTTGTTTTTTCTTTCCTTTTTTTTTGTACATGTATTTTCTTTTGCTGATAGATGCTCGTACTTTTCTTTGCTGTTGCTTTCAGGATGGCTGATGCGGGTGACGATGGTTCCGAGAGGAGGTATTGCCACGAAAAGGCGCCTAAAGTGGACCTGGAGGAGTGATTCAGCACGTAGTAGGGGCAGCCATTTGCATTGCTCTTCTAATCAGACAACTATCAGTGGTAGCCATACAGGGGAGGAGCCCTCAGTCACGTTGGGAGGTGAGGACAAGGAGGAGATTGCCGTCCCAGTGGACCCCGTGACGGGATATAGGGTGGCTTATATCAGAGATTGACACCCTGACCCTTCTTTTTTAGTTACGTAGCTGCTGATCCCTAATGTCCTCCTTTTCGAGATCTGGCTTATCATTCGAGCATATATCCGCGTTACAACCGATTGCCACCTGTTACTTAGAACTCTTTCTGTGGGGCCATTATTTATGCCTTGAGAGCGATGCAGGCATCAACCCAGTCTTATCAGGATTTCCTTTTCCATATTGACTTTGGAGCCTTTATGACCCTTCAGAATGATCGTTTAGATCATAGGTTGGTGGTTGGATTATTAGAGCGGTGGTTTGAAAAGACTGGGATCCTGCATTTAGTGGGCTTTGAGCTTGGGCCTACCCTGGTGGATTGGACTATGATCAAGGGCATATCTTTCGAGGGTGAGTAAATTTTTTTGAGACCAGTCACCTCTGCAGAGGCTCGCCTTCTTCTGGGGTTACCAGGGATTATGGCCCCGACCTTTTCATTTTCATTCTTATGCTTGATAAAGGCGACCTTTGCCCTCGAGCCTTCTCCAGTAGACCAGGTCATCATGAGGCGCTGTTTGGTATTGTATGTAGTCTTTAGTTGTTTTTGCAACAACAACAAGTCGACAGTCCCACTTTCTTTGGTGAGCCTGGTGGCAGATTGGGGTGCTCTGGCATATGTTGACTGGGGATCTTTTACCTTTGCCGGTTTCCTACGGGGTATGCGAGTCAGGACCTCCGGGGCATAGGTTAGCCTCACTGGCTTCTGGCCTTTCCTGATATGGTGTAGCTACGAGTACTTGCCAGTGCGACGACTGGAGGTTTTGGCAGTTGATGTCTTTCCTCGAGCCACGAGGTGAGCTCAACAGCGTATAGTGCAGCGGTCATTACTCACAGATTTTGTTGCCCTACGGGCTATCTTGGAGTTGTTGCAACCGCGAGATGTGACCTGGGTGCCTTATGCTCGGTCTCATTAGTATGTGGGCATGAGGGACCTTATCCGCTTATCTGGGACGCGGGTCACCTTTACCGGCCACCTCTCTTGGGAGACATACTTGGGTGAGCGTCACTGGAGACAGTTCCATTCAGACTTCCGTGTTGCTGAGGATCCTCCCTAGTATATGTTTGGGATTTACCGCGCTAGGTTTGAGATTCCTTATACGGTTAGTATGCTTAGTACTCGCTTCTTGATTCTCCCAGACGTGGACTATGAGGCTCATTTCAGGGCGAGGTTGATTGACACATTTACTCAGTTGGATCACGTGGTTGGGGGGTAGGTAGTAGGTCAGGAGGTCGTCAATCTTTGGTGCCATGCCCAGGGATTTGTTACCCAGGAGGAGTATGCAGCAACTTGCTAGGCCCGGGACCGGTACCATGCTTAAGTAGATGCCCTGATAGCTTGGATATCCATGATGGAGATTTGATGGGTACTTTGTTTTAATGACTAGTTATTCTTTTCTTCATGCATCTCTAAGGTTTTGATCCCAGCTTCCCCTTTTTATTATTTATTTATCAAGGCCCTTATGATACTGGAGTTTCTTCTATCTGACCTTCTCCCTATGTGCCAGACATTAGGGACTTTGATCTGGGTGATGATCTAGCTCCTTGATGTGATGTTGTAGGCTATTCCCCTTTTTGTGTTTCCTTCTGGTAGTTTGATCAGGACATTTTGTCAGACATGTAGTTGTGTATGTATATTTTCATTTTCATGTCATGGATCGGCCTTTATGAACAATATATTTATAATATGTATGCTCATAGACTGTGTTTTATACATATTTATGGAGGATTGCATAGTTTAGACAAGAACATGAATGGATGCATGTACAGGTTTACATAAGAATGTATATCATATTTTCTGATGAATGCCCAGGTTACACAGGAATGGATTTGAATACACGTCATACTTTATGATGAATACAAAAGTTTATACATGAATGGATTTGAGTACATGTCATACTTTTTGATGAATGTATTAGTTTATACAGGAAAGGAGTTGGGTGCATGTCATACTTTTTGACGAATGTATGAATAGATACAAACTACACAAGGATTGAATGGATATACAGGTTATACATATCATGGATGCATGAGTACTACATGCATATTGGTTATTTACGAGGAATGCCCCGAGGTTGCCCCAGGGTCCATACTCTTGGGATTTTGCTTTCTTTCCAAGATCCTGCCCCTTCGTTTTATTGGGGTGTGATAGTATTTGTACCATTCTCAGGGGATATTGACCTTCTAGTTTGCTAGCTGTTATCTTATCCCTATTTCCTATAGGGTTGCTATTTAGGGATTTTCTGTCCTTATTTAGTTTTCTATTTTAGATCTTCAGATTCTATTGTGGCCTGGGCTACAAATCGCCTGCGCTTTGCAGAGCGATAAACAGCTTGAATCTCAATCCGAGAAGACTTCTTTTAGGACTGTAATGTAGGCTAGGTTTAGGGGTTGTAAGAAATGAAGGGATATTTAGGCTCCAAGAATTTTCTTTTAGTGGGTTGTTTAAATCAAAACCATTCGAGCACACCTTAGGGCATGAGATTACCCTTGCATTCCATCCTATTTTTTTTTTCTTTTTTTTTTTTGGACTACTTGTCTTGGTATTGTTTTAGGCTTATTTGGACTAAGCATTTTTCTCTGATTGAAGAGGACTTTGATTTAGATCGTAGTGCAGGCTAGGTTAAAGGGTTCATGAATGAAGGGATATAAAGGCTCAAGTTTTATCACTTATGAGGTTTCGAAAGACCCATGATCACCTATGAAAATTTTACTTCCCTTTCCTCCTTTCTTCTTTTTTTCCTACTCAGTTTGTTCTTTTGGAGCATTCTTTCCTTTCTAATCAGAATTCTTCATCAAGAAATTTGCCCATGTATCAGCTTTTAGGAATGTCGACTTTTTCATTTCTATTTTTGGATGACCTAATCCTCCCTTAAAGACCACCACTGACCCACTGTCTTTTTTTTTTTTTCTTTTTCTCTCTCTTTTTTTTTTATATATATTTTTCTATTGCTCTTTTAGACTCTTCTTCTGCATAGAAAAACTTGCTGCTCTGCTCGCTCTCAGAGGTGTTGTCAACACCGCATCCTTTTGGAAATCACCCTCTTTATCAAGCACTCATTAGTTTCCGTTCAAGGTTTATGCTTTAACCCAGTGTAGGCGGTGATCACCAAGTCAGTTTTCTTGAGAAAATGTAACCAGCTCGAGTGGGTTTTGTGAAGGGATTTTATTTTATTATTTATTATTTTTCTTAACTATATGGTAGCAGAATTGAGGGCCTCTCTTCATTTTAAATTAAATTGTTTAGTCCATAGAGCCTTTTTAAAAAATTTAGACAATAGTCCTCAATAAGTCCCTATACTCCTATTGAATCAACCACCATGTGCTTACCCCAATGTGGAGGATGGTTCTTGGTTTGGGGGTATCTTGAATGGAATTCATTAATAGTTTAAGTGGGCTGAGATGGGCAGAATAAGGGCTTCTCTTCATTTTGAGAGCTTGGATGTGCATCACTGTGCTTGGACATTACTCAAGTGTTGCCTTGACAGTTCCTGTGAGCTTCACATTCCTTCCTTCACTGTTTCTCTTTTTTTTTTTTTTTTTCTCTCCAGAATTTAATCTCCATTGAATGGATTACTTGGGCTATCCTATCCTTCAAGTTGACGCATTACAGATCGGGAAAGAATCCTTAAAAGCAAACATTTATTTACAAGAGTATGAGTAAAAGGGAATGAATATGAATCCTTCTTTTTCATTTAAATATACTTTTCTTCTTTTTACATAGCATGGCCTTGATTGAAAGCATAAACACAAGACAGGAAACGTAAAAGATAGGAAGGAAAGTGGATGAATCCAGGAAACATTCATTTTTCTTATTGGTTTTAGAAGCCCCTTAGACGGGCTTTGGGATTACTCCGACAATTTCCGCACTCCATTTGCCAGGTGTGTCATTAAACTGTGCAGGGCAGATTGAGACATCGTCCATGGCACTGTAGGAGTGAGTGATCATTGTGTAGTTGTGAATTTCTTCTTTTTTCTCTTTCTCTCCAGCTTTGACAACTGTGCCCAGGTTATCCCCTAAGGCTTGCAATTTCTCAAGGTCTTTTTCTCTTGGCCGGTCATTTCCTTCTTGGATGATTGATAAGGATCAGATTTCATGGTGTTATCAGCTTCTTTAGGTTTCTTGCCTAGGCTTCCTCCCAGGACTTGCAAGTTCTTGGCATCATCATTATCTGTCCCAGTTCTTTCTTCTGACATAGGGACATTATCTTTAGCGAACAAATTGTTGAGCTCACCCTCATCTAATTCAAATGGAGGTTCGAGAATTATAAGATCGATGGCTCCCCATCCCATTGCTTCATAATCATAAATAGTGATATCGGTAGGACCTTCAATGGGGAAAGGGGGAATCACGTCATTTTCCAAGTGTGCAAATTCCTTTCCCCACTCTCCAGGGATGAAGGGTGGTTTTGGGAAGATTTGATTTCCCATCTCTTGCTCACTCAGTGCACTTCCGGCTTGGTCGTCGGGATGATAACCAATCTTGTATCCATGCTGGTTGTCTTCTAATTTAGGGATTTGAATCATCTCTACATTAGGGTCGTATCCGAGTGCTTCTAGGCGTTGGTGGTGGTGTTCATTGTTCTTAAAGGCAGGGTTTTGTACTCCATCAAGATTGAGAAAATACGTGGGGACAAGTTAGTTTTCTTCTTCCCACTCAACCTCCCATGCGTCTTGGTCAAGAAAGAAATTAGCCGTATTGATGCCATCTGGGTTGGCCTCATCCTCCGTGACTAGGTTAATAGTTGTCGCGCCCAGATTTTTCGCACTCGAGGAATACACACATAAGCGGAAAAAATACTGTACTCTCTCGTTAGAACTCATCCTCCTAACAGAATGAGTACGACTAGGTTTAAATTGAAAATTGATTTGAATAAAAGGCTTTTGAAAAAAGTTTAGAGTCGCCACCTAACTTGATTAAGGTGAGTTAGGTCATCTAAAAACTAAGCACAATCCGAGGATCACACTTAGGATTTTTGAAAACGATTTTGAAAATACTAGCTCAAGAGAGGGTTTTTAAGAAAACAGGCTGTTTGGTAACCTTTAGAAAATATTTAAGCCCTTTTTTGAAAATAACTCCGTTTTGGTCTTTTGAAAACAATGATCTAGGTTCGGAGGTCAGTTACGTATGGTAAAAATGTACTAAGCCATCACCTTATCCCGCCCTTGTGGTACCTACATATCTATTTACCCTAGATTCACCTATGAGAGTCTTCAACTAATAAATGTTCAATCCTATCCACTTTAGAAAAAGAATGTTTTAAAAGACATGATGCATGATATGTAAATGCAATAGAAAGAGAGAGTTTAGACAATAGATTTGAAAAAGTGGAATTGAAGTTTGAAATTGGAAAGAAAGTTTAGAAATTGAAATTGAGGATTGAAAACAGATTTTTAGAATTGGAAGTTGGAAATAGATTATGGAATTGGAGATTTGAAAAGAGTTGTGGAATTGAAAATTTGAAAAAGGTTGTGATTGCGCCCATGAGTGTTGCCTACGTATCCTTTTTGAGGAATCAGGTCAGTCGTAGTTTGGACAAGAGTCCGATAGAATATAGAAGATTTGATTTGAAAAAGGAGTTGAATTGGAATTTGGATTTGATTTGAATTTAGAATAGAAGATTGGAATTTGGACTTAAAAAGATAGAACTTAGAAGAAAGATTTGGACTTGTTTTGGAAAGATTGAGATTTGGGAACCTTAGACTTAGGAAAGATGGGATTTAGAAAGGACTTGAGATTTAAGGAAGATTGGATTTCAAGAGAGATTCGAACTAGGAAAGTTTCAAAATAGAAAAGTTTCGTTTTAGGAAAGTTTTCGAATTAGGAAAGTTTCAACTTAGGAAAGTTTTGGATTAATAAAGTTTCATTTTAAGAAGGGTTTTGAAATATAAAATGTTTCATTTTAGAAAAGGTTTTGTTTTAAGAAAGTATTGGGATTGGAAACTTTTGAATTTAGAATGTTTTGAAATAGGAAAGTTTTGAAAGTAAGAAAGTTTTGAGTTTAGAAAGTTTTAGATTCGGAAAGATTTGAAGTTTAGGGAAGTTTAGAATTTTAGAAAGATTCAAATTTTGAGTTTTAGAAAATCTTAAAATTAGGAAAGATTTGAGTTCAAGAAAGATTTGAAGATTTATATTTGGAATGTTAAGATCTAGAAAGGTATGGAATTAGGAAAGATTTGGAAGCTTAAAGTTTAAGGAAAGATTTAAAATTTTAAGTTTTGGAAACTTAAGGTTTAGGAAAGTATGAGATTAGGAAGGAGTGGATTAGGAAAGATTTAGACTGGGAGGGATTGAGATTCCTATTTCCTAAAACAAGGATTGGATTTAGTTTTCAAAAAGAGGTATTTTGATTTTGTTTCAAAAAATGGAGGATAGGATCTAGTTTACTAAACGGGAAGATTGGATTTGGTTTCCTAAAGGGAAGATTAGATTTGGCATGGATTTGGTAGGTGAAGTTTTAAAAACTCTAGATTTGGAAGACTATAGTTTTAGTGTAGAAAAGAAGTTTTGGAAATATATATAATTTTGATGTAGAAAATAAGAGGTTTTGGAAACCTAGGTTTTGAGGCCAAAATAGGGAATTAAAAACTATATTTTTGGGGAGGAAAATTAGGGTTTCCTAATTGTTGGCTCTTGGGCTTGACTTGGACGCTAAGAAAAGAGATTTTGGAAAGTGAGTTTTTAGAAAGGGAGATTTTTGGAAGGAAATCCTAGAGTGCAGTTTTTAGAAAGTAAGTTTCGGACAGAGAGTTTTTGGAAAGATTTGTTGGAAAGCAACATTTTGAGAGAGTTTTTGGAGAGAGATGGTTTTGGAATGAGATTTTTGGAAAGAGTTTTTCTACGAAGAAGACTTAGGGAGCGTTTTTACAAAATGAATTTCGAAGAGAGCGTTTTGGAAAGGAGTTTTTAGGAAAGTGAGTTTCGTGAAGGGAAGTTTTAGAAAATAACTTTGGAAGGGAATCTCGAAAAGGAGATTGACGAGAATTTTTAGAGAGCGTATTGAAAAAGTGATTTTTTTAGAAAGAGAGATTTGAAAAGAGAGCTTTTAGAAAGTATATAAAATATCTCACTTTCCTAAAGTGATTCTAACCATAAGAAGGCTAGAACTACTTTAGGATAGCGGTTTTGAAAACAACAATGATTTTGAAAATATGAACCATATTGGTCACTTTAAATGTAACACTATTCTAAAGCAACTCTAACCATGAAAAGGCTAGAATAATCCTAGGATTGTAATTTTGAAAACAAGTTTTGGAAAAGAAGGTTTTGATGCAAGTTTTTAAAATAAGTTTGAAAATGAATTTTGGAAGAATGCAAGATTATGATATGCACAATGCAGGTTGGGGTCGTGAACATACAAGGTTAAAGGCTTCACCACATAATCAAAGGGGCCAAACCCACGTGGTCTCCAGTTAGACTAAAAGAAAGCCCCCGACACGGTGACCCTCCATTAGCCTAATCCTAGACATGGACCAGGAAATCCCTTGTTTTAAGTGTGCCAGAAAGGGGGGGAAGAAGATGGGGGATTAAAATAGAAGAAAACCCAAGTGGGTTAGGAGAGAGAAGAGAGGGGGAAGATACGTAAACTTAAAGAGAAAGTCTACCTTGTGTCTTGTTTATTTTGCTTTGCTTTGCGCGCTTCGCTTTTCTTGCTTTGCTTCGGTCTTCGCTTTAGTCTTCGTCTTGATCTTCGAGAACTTCGGTTTGCAGCACTTCAAGTCTTTAATAGATGCTTTGGAGGGTAGTGTATGTGAGTGTATATGAGTGTATAGAAGGCTAGGGTTTTTGTATGGAGGCTAGGATTTGGAAAACCTAAAGAAGCTAGGGTTTAGGGAGGGTACGAGCTCTGTATATCAAAGAATAGGGTTTTTAGACTGAGTTTGCGGACCTCTTTCACGTTGGAGGAGACTTTGTATTTATAGAGAGAAGAATGACCTGGCGCTTGTTGCAGTGGCGCCAGGCCAAAAAACCTTCTGGCGCCACTAGAAGTGGCACCAGTCATTAAGGAAAGTTTTAAGGTCGGCGAGCAACGTATCTTCAGAAGATTTGGGCACCTGTACTAGTGACTACCATGCAATTTTTAACTTAACTTCTCTAGAAGTGACTCCGGAAGGTTCGAGAAGGATTTAAAGGACCAGGAATGGCTCGGAAGGCTGGCCCTGGAGGTATTTCACTTGAAAAAGGATAATAATAATTGTCGGAAGGGTTGACTGGGCCATTAGGGGCAAAATAGTCAATCGGGCCAGAAAGCTGCCGGGATGGACTTAGAATGTCCCGGAAGAAGACTTGAGATTTGGGGACATTATTTAGAATGTTCCCAAAGGTTACCGGTTTGATACCCAAAGCCAGTGTGGTCGAAAAAGGTGACCGATTGACTAGGGGCAAAACAGTCATTTTGCACCGGCTTTGCCAGAATTGACTCGGAATGATCTGAAAAGATAATAAGGGTTGGGAATACTATAAGAAGCATTCCCAGGTGGTTATTGGTTTAATACCTAGAGCTGGTATGGTTCCCGGGGCATTTGGATGCCTAGGGGCAAAATGGTCATCTTGATCGAAAAGTCTCGGAATTGGCTCGAAACTGACTAGAAGGCACCTAATCATGCCGAATTACTTTTAAGACAATCTTAGAAGGGTGGACTTTCCGTTTTGAGGACTTAAGTACTTTCTCAAGAAACTTGCTAGAAAATGACACCAGGGGCAGTTTGGTTATTTTTCACGGACGTGGGGTGACAGGCACCGGTGTTGACATGGGTTTTAAGTGTTTCCGTCACTCTAATGGTGGTCCCGTGATACAGGAGTTTGTTAGCAATTCCTTATATCGACCTGTTTGCGAGTATTTTCACTACTCTGACGGTTGCGATGTTTGTGAGTACTTTTGCTACTTTGACAGTTCGCGATCATTCTTGAGACTGTCTGATCTCGAAAAGCTGCTAAAGGGACTTAGCGCTTGAGGAATCAACTTTCACGGAAGGCGTGCCGAAACAGACATTTTTGCATTAGTGGGCTAGTGGGCGCTGAAGGTGGACCGTTCTACCATCTAGGGGGCTTGGGGTCTCGTCTCGGTCTACGGGTTTGAAGGGGCTTACCGTTTCGAAGAAACGTTCTTCAAAAAACGTGCCGGACAGGATAGATTTACCGTCTCGAGGAATCAACTTTCTCGAAGGGGATTGAAATTGAACTTAGAAAAGGGGACTTACCGTCTTTAGGAAGACGTGCCTACGGGATTGGATCAAATAATGCGCACAAGGGCATTTTGGTTATTTTGCCTCTATTTGGGCCTGGTGGGCCCACGAAGCGATGAATTGACTGAATTAAGACTAGAATTCTAGAATATGTCCGTATTGACTTGAATTCAAGTCTGGACGGATTGTAGACTACCGAGCGGTCAAAAATAGGGTGCTTATAGCTGCCCCTTTTTTTCTGTCTTTGCTTGTCGAAGACAGAAAACGATAGAATAAGAGTCCCATGTTGGTCGTGAGGCGGTCGGAGGGACAGACTTTGGAAATTCTGGAAGACGGGATTGTGGAAACAAATATTGGGCCCAAAAGGCCTTCGAAATCGAGTTTTAGCGAGAAAAAGGGCAAAGCTGGCCAGTATTTGGAACTAGCGCCACTAGGAGTGGTGCCTTTGGCAAACTTAGCTTGGAACCACTGCTAGTGGCGCCAAGCTTAGGATCAAAACCAGGAAACTGTTGGTTCGACACTGCTGCGAAATTTGAAGAATTTGTGAAAAATTACGAGGTATTGTGAGGAAACTGACCTAGACATTGAAGGAGCATCTCTTAGGGACCACGGGGGGTTGCCGGAAGTAGACCACGTCGCCGGAAAAGTTGCCGGAAGAGAAGTTTTTGCTAGAGAACTCCAAGAGGTGAGTTTTTAATTTTCTATTGATTTCGACGTGTAGAATTCCGTTTGAGTTGTGTGAACAGTGAAAATTGATATTTTGATATGTTTTAAACATTATGGTGATGTTATTTTTGCGTTTTGATGCTTGTTGAACTGAATTTAAGTGATTTTACGTGATTATGTGGAGATGATTTTTTGCAGGAATTGGAGGTTCGTTCCTACAGGCTTGGGTGTTAAGTTTTCGGCTAGATTTTTATGCCATGTGCCTTAGAAAAATATGTTTAATAATCGTGTGAAGTTTCGTGATTTTTTGAAAACTTGGTGAATTTTTGATTTTTTGAAAAATAGAAAAATACTTAGAAAATTAGAAAAATAAAGAAAATTGGGAAATTGATGAAATTTTTAGAGTTTAAAATTTAGAAAAATGTAGGAATATTTTAGAAAACATTTGAAATGATTTTGAGAAATTTTAGGACATTTTTGAAAATCATTGATTTATTAAAAAAATAAAACATGTGTTTTGAAAACTTCAAAAATTTAAAAAGCGTGCGCGGGTGTTGATGTCATGTGATTGTAACGTTATGAAATGCACGGTTTATGTTTTTGTATTGATGTCATGGGTGTTGTGGGGACCTTTTTTAAACAAAACTTTGTCGAAATTTTTAGAAATTAGGAAAAGGGTTGGAAAGGTTTAGAAATAAAATCTTTTTGAAGGAAAAAGACAAAAAACCCTTGAAATTTGACTTGAAGTTGGAAAATCAAAAGGTGTAGGAAATTCATTTTGACTTATCGTTGAAATCCTTTTATTTTATTTATTTATTAATTTATTTTATTTTATTATTATTTATCTGTATGTACCGTATATTAACACCTCTTACCTTGGCTTACCTTTTTAGGATGACAGATGCGAGTGATGATGGTTCTGAGAGAAGACGCTGCTCGGGAAAGGCGGCTCGGACAAATTCCACCAGTGTTTCCAGTCGATCCAGAGGTAGCTGACGTTCTGCGGGGCAGGCGTTGTCTAGTCGGAGTGGTCGGGGGAGGAGGTCACCTGTCGACCCCTTTCCTCCGGTTGAGCAGGCCTTTGTAAAGGAGATCGGTACAGAAGAGGAGGTACCGGGTCTGGGCGACCAGGTGACCAGTTATGGGAGAGCCTCCTCTAGACATAGGTAGACGGATGCAGATTTGGGTGACCTGGAGGTACCGGACATCCCATCGCTCGAGGATCTTGCTTATCACCCCAGTGTATACTCTAGACAGCATTTGCCCCCTCCGCGGGTACACACAGCTTTTAGAGGGGCTGTTCATCAAGTCTTCATGATCATGTAGTGGGCTACCCCATCATATCATGCCTTCCTGGCTGAGATCGGATTCGGAGCCTTCATAGGATTACAGGCTAACTGTTTGAATCAACATTTGGTGCTGTCACTGATTGAGCAGTGGTTTGGAGACACGGGGACCTTCCACTTTGTTGGCTTTAAGTTGGGTCCTACCCCTTTGGATTGGGCAATCATCGCAGGGCTTTCCTTCGTCGGCCGGCGAATCACTTTACAGTCAGTCAGTAGAGACGAGGCCTGCATATTGCTAGACTTGCCCCCTCCTGAGCATTCTGCTTTACCAATCTCTTGGCTCAGTCAGGATGACCGTACCTTTGCTACTGAGCCATCGCCTGCCAAGCGGGACATTATGAGACGGTAACTTGTTTTGTACATCATCTTTAGCTGTTTCTGCAACAATAACAAGTTGTTTGTGCCTTTTCATTTGGTGAGCATAGTAGCTAATATTAGGGCTTTATCTGAGCTAGATTGGGAGTCTTTCTCCTTCGGCTGCTTCTTTCGATCAATGCGAGTCTGGACTTTTTCCCATTAGGGCAGCATGACTAGTTTCTGACCCTTTCGTGTCTGGTGGAGCTATGAGTACCTGCCTGTTCGCCACCCTGCAGTTGTTAAGGACGACCTTTATCCTCGTGCTTTGAGGTGGGCTCGTGATGGGTTGGCTTAGCGATCGGAGATTACTGACTTTGTGATGCTACGGGCAAACCTGGATTTGATTGAGGCGAGGGACGTGACTTGGGGGCCTTTCATTGGTTCAGTTCATTATGAGACGGGCCGTACTTGGTCCCATTGTCTCTATCGAGAGCTGCTTTTCTTAGTGATGATACTTGGGAGTCCTATCTTAGAGAGCGACACTGGCGGCAGTTTCATGAGAAGTTTTAATCAGCAGGAGCTCCGCCGGAGTATATGTTTGGAGCCTTGGTGGCAGGAGTGCCTGTCCCCTATCAGGAGCAGCAGCCTGGTGCCGGGTTCTTACTTCCTCCAGATACGGATTATACTGCACACTTCAGGGCTCATTCTGTCGATACCTTCACCCGATTTGAGGTAGTAGTCGGCGGATATGCTGTGGGCCAGGAGGTGGTTGACTTGTGGCGCCGTGCCGGAGGATATGTGCCCCAAGCTGAGTTTACTGCTGTGAGAGACTAAAGAGATCAGCGCCAGATGGAGCGGGATTAGTACCAGGCCGAGGTAGCTTCCCTGACAGCTTGGTTATCTTAGACAGGCAGTGGCAGGGTATGTTGTTCTTTCCCTGCTTCTTCTGTTCATTCTACTATTGTCTAGTTATTCTTTTATCTTACTGATTCCGACTGTGTCTTCTTCGCAGAACGCCGGTGCTTCTAGTAGTTATCCACCTCCTCCGATGCCGAGTTTCGGGGATTTCAATCTAGATGACATTGACTTTGACCTTTGATAGATGCCCCTTATGGAGACTCTGATCTTCCTTTGCCCCTGTTCCTAAGATGTATTTATGTTAGATAGTTTTATTTTGTAAGTTCTGTACAAAGATGAATATTTATGATATTTAGATGCATGGATAGGCAGAGACATTTATGATTGATTTTTTTTTTAAGCTAAGTATATAATCCGATGCGTGTGTAGAAATGATGATGTTGTGTATCTATTACAGGGGTTGACATTAAACTATGCTAGTGATTTCTGTTTCTACAGGGAGTTACATCCTATGTATGCAAAACTCATGCCGGATTTTTTTTTTGTTGCCGAAAATGTTTGCACATATTAGAAATACATTAACTAACAGAATGACAAGGGGTGCTATCGAACTCAGTATCTTTGGAATGGTAACTCCTTCCTTTTTAGGAGTCTGGCCTCTCCTCTGGCTCAACCTTATCGTGATTGGATAACAACACTTTGCACCTTTCTCAACCTTTTGAACGCCTCCAACTCTTTGCCTCGGGGTTAGTGTATATGATTATTGGGCTGAAACTTTCAACTCTTGAGGTTTTAGCAACAGCTTGCCTGACCTTTAGCAGAGCGATAAATGACCAGTCCTTCAATTTGGGGAGACTTTGTTCTAGGACCGTAATGTAGGCTAGGTTATGGGGTTCTTGAAACAACGGGATATATAGGCTCAAATTCAATGTGGTTTTCAACAGGGTTTAGATCCATACCATCCTTGACTATTTTTCTTCCTTCTAGTAGGGTTAGCATCCGTCCTTGGCTTTGGTAACGTGTTCAGCTCACTTAGATCAAGCAATCCATTTTCAATCAGAGTGGACTTTAGTAGGGTTGTAATGTAGGCCATGGTTTTGGGGTTTTGCAAGAAAGGGTAAAGGCTCAAACCTATTATTTCTACTGGGGTTCTTTGTAACCTAGGATCACCTTTAAATTTCCTCATTGCTTTTACTATATACTTCCCAAGGTGAGAATGACTCTTTCCTTTCAATCTATGCCTTTTGAGATAAACATAACTCTCATTTCTTTTAACCTTCTTATTATTCTTTTGAAGATGATTCAATCATGGTTTTCTTCAGGCCTTTCTTTAGATTTTTTTTTCCGGCCTCTTGCCCCTTGGTAATTCTTTTCCTTCGTTTTTTTCCTTTTTATCTCTTTTCTTTCTTTTTATGAAATGAAAAATTCTTCAACCCTTTTTCCTTAGACATTTTCCTTAGCAGTTCAATCTAACCCAATGTGGGCGGTGATCCTTAGGTTGGGGTTTTCTCGGGAAAGATAAATGGATCAAGGGGTTTGGTAAGGGGTTGCTTCTGATTGTATGGGAAATGAAATGAGGGCCACTCTTCACTTTGAACTAGATTACTTGATCTATAGAGCCTTCAATGCTGCCTTAGCACAGTGGGGGTGGATACCATTCCTAGAGTTGTTAAATATTGTCTTCCCCAGTGTAGGGAGGACAATCTTGGATCGGGGTTGACAAAGAAAATTTTCGCTTATTGTAAGGCTCTAGGGGTTAAACAAAGGGAATATAAACACTTTTTCTTTTACATAGGGAAATGAAAGGTGGCTCCTTTTCATTTTGATAATCCGGCCACACATCGCTTAGCTTTAGTGTCTTGCAAATGTTGTCTTTGGGTAGTTTCTTCACTCATCCTTGTCCTCTTTCTCTTTGAAAAGCTGATCATTTGGTGAGTGGTTAACTCATGCTATCATCCCTTCAAGTCAAATTGTTCCCCAAGATAAACCGTGCCCCCTTGTATACGAAGTAATCACCATTCGCTAGAGACATATAAGATAAAAACAATTTAATCATTTTATTACGTAAGCAGAAAGCATATAGTCTTCTTGTAAAGAAATAGAAGTGCAGATGTTAATTTAAGAACAAAATATAAAAGGGTAGAAAGAAAGTGGGTGAAAACACCCCCCTCTAATACGCTTTTGAAGGGATTCCTGTTTCAATAAGGCCTTGGGATAATGCCCACATCTTCGATACTCCATTCTTGATTCAGGTCCTTGGCTAGGGCAAGACCGGCAAAGGCTTCTACTAAAGCTTCGGACATGTCGGCAGTGATGATGTGGTCGGTAGCTTCATTGATCTCTTTCTTGTTTTTTGCAACAGGTCCTTTTGTAAATAGGATGGCTAGTTCACCTTTTTCTAACTCGAACGGCTCTGTCTGTTCTCTTGGCTCTTCTAACCCCCAACCCATGTCTTCATAGTTGTACTTGATTGTGGGCCAAGGGTTTTCCAACAAGTGACGTTCAGCTGCTGCATACTTTGGATGTAGAAACTCAGCACCACATCCATCAGCAGTTATGCTTTCGATATACTCTTCCTTCGGGAACATTGGCTCCTCAATGGGCCAGTCAAAAGCATCGGACATCTCATCAGGGTTGTAGATATAAATCGGGCACAATGCGAGATCTTCCTCCAAGTCATCTTTTTCATCGGTCTCCTAATCGTCCTTATAACCTTCGGCCCTGAGCATATTGAACTCTCCTTTGCTTTCCATTTCTACTAGTATCATGTTGGCGGTGTGGTTCGGCAGAAGATTGGTGGTCATATTGGGAGTAGGAGCAGGTTTCACCGGCTGTAGATCAATAGTCTTGTTATATTTTAGGTCCTAAATTTTGTGCTTGAGAGAAAAGCAGCTTTTGGTGTCGTGCCCTTGGCCACCTGAATGGTATTCGCAAGTAAGGGTGGCATTGAAGGTTAGGGGTAGAGGGCTTGGCAATGGACGAGCAGGTATGGGCTTTAAAATGTTGTTCTTTAGCAGGTTGTGGTAAGCTTGGGTTTGGGTGCAAGCTAAGATATCAAAAACACGGGTGCCTCGGGCAAGCCTATTAAAGTTTGGTCGTGCCCCAGCAAGGCCGTAGTTAGGGGTTAGAGTAGGCATGGTTAAAGTGGGTAAGGGCAGGACATGAGGTCATTGTGGTGGCGGTCGGTATTGGGGTAAATTGGCCAGGCAGGACAGTATATTGGGGGGATTGGCCAGGCAACATGGCAGACACCTCACTTTCCTTCTTGATTGTGCTCCTTGTAGTAACCACCTTCTTGGCCATGTTGGCGGTATACTCTCCAGTCTTGGCGTAGGGGTCTGTAATCCTCCCTGTTCTGAGGCCGTTTCTATCATCTCCCCCTGCATGATGAGCTCAGAGAAGCTTTTCCCTACACTTGTGCAGAGCTCCTCATAGTATATACCTTGAAAAGTGTGCACAAACAGTTGTACGTACTGCTTTTCTTCTAGTGGGGGATTAACTTGCGTAGCGGCCTCCCGCCATCTTAGGGCATATCTTTTAAAGCTTTCCTTCTCACCTTTACTCATTGTCATCAGGGACCATCGATCGGAAGTAAGGTCGATGTTGTGACGGTATTGGACTTTGAATGCATTAACCAGCTCGATCCAAGTTGTAATCTTCCTTAGGTCTAGACGGGCGAACCATTGTAGAGTAGACCCAGTGAGACTATGTTGTAACAGCTGCATGAGGAGTTTCAGATAGTTGCTGTGACCACTTAGCACTCCAGCATATAGATAAAGATGAGCGATGGGGTTACTAGTGCTGTCATACTTCTGAAAGTCAGGCATTTTGAACCTAGCAGGTCTCGGGTGGTCAGGAAAGAAACATAACTCGTCATAGGCAGTGAACCCATAAGTGTCGTGGCCATGGAGACTTTGCAGCGAATCCTCTAACCCTTGGATTTTCAGACTGAGAGGGTCTAGGGGGGCCTTCTTTACGACAGGTGAATGTAATACGGTCTCCTCCTCTTCAGCCCTGATCCCTTTGGCATCTTCCTTATTCCTCCCAGCATTGTCAAACTGAAGCATGATCCTTGGGTTAGCGGGTTCAGGGTCCTTAGATGAAGTCATGGATTATGATGGGATTGCAACATTATTCTTCATAACCATAGTTTGAATGAGTTTGAGCATCTCATCTGGCGGTCCTCATTTCGTTGACCTCTTCTCGAGAAACTTAAGACGATTCTTTAAGGTTAGCAACCATCAGTAATGCTCTTTAACGTGTGATAATGGGATCCCTAGGTGGATGTTGCCCCTTCTTAGAAGCAATGTTGACTCGGTGCAGGGTGATCTCTGTAAATAAAAAGGAAAAGACAAAAACACAAAAACACAAATCGCAAGTCAGTTTTTGGTTTTTAGAGAGTTTTATCCAATGCATGTCTTAAGGTGTCCCTATTTAAGATGGAAACTAATCATGATGTATTGGCCCACTTTTGGAGATAGGGGTTTTGCCCTTGTATGCAGATACCTTACCATCAAGTGGGAACCCTCATTCATTCGTGCATTCCTCCGTCCATTCATTTACGGGGAACAAAGAAATGCATTTAACTCGAGATTTAATATACAACAGAATCGAAATACATTTTAATGGGGGAGGGGGAACATTTTCCTTTGGGGGTTCCACCTATCTAGTTTTACAAAGGAAAACCTAAACTACTTTTGAGTCTTCGGATTCGCCTTCGTTGGATTTGATATCAAGGAGGTCGTTGAGTAACCTTGTTGATCGATTGCCCCTTGTCTTTATGGCAATACTATCTCCGTGAGCATAGAGGGATTGGGGCCCGTCTTATGAGATGACTTAAAATGCATGCAATGATTTCGTAAGGTTAACGTGGGAACCCTTAAGTCTTGGGTAGGTTTAATGCAAAGGAGCGTAACCTAGGTGTCACTCTCAATGGGTAGATCATATACATGAGAATGCAGTGACTTGAGTTACTTGGAGCTTTTGTCTTGACATGGAACATAGAATGTATGAAAATGGATGTGCAAAGAGTATAAGGAGAGAGAATGCAATTGCAAGGTAAAGTAAACGTGCATGCATGAGCAGTTAGACAAGCATTATAACAGTATGAATACATTCATTATAACAATATGTATGAATGAAAATAAGAGCAGTCGCCCTTTCCTCCATGGTTTTAAAAATGGCGTGCGTGTCTTAAATTCGGCAGAGGTTCGGCTATGCGAGATGTCTGTATGAGTCTGAGGTTGAGGGTTGACTAATGCGTCCAAAGAAGGCTCGGTTCCCGGATCTTCAAACCTAGGCCCATTCCTCAAGGTGGTGCCATGATCGGTTGGTGATTTGAGCGGGAGAACCCTCAAGAGGCCGTAGGCGAAGAAACTGACATAGCATCTTGCCCACAACCAATATACCGTTCCCCTTTTCTTACTAGAAGGGTCATGTTAGGGTAAAAATGCAAGTATGCATAATGCAAGTGCACATGCAGTGTGTGTGTGATTTTTAAAAGCAGAGGAAAGAGCCTAACAACTCCCATCCGTCCTGTTCATCATATTCATGCATAGTAGTTAATAAAATTTAAACAAGAAGTGCACTTACAAAACAAAGATGCAAGAGTTAGTATGTGGATGGCAAACTTAATACAAGATAATATGAATGAATGCATGTATGTTTTTTTAAAACAATTTTGAAAATTTGGTTTTAAAAATTTAAAGTGAATAGGATTGAACAAGTTAATTGAAGACTCTACATGGGTGAAGGGTTAAGAGACATGACTATGACCTAACCCTCTCAGTGTCCCCAGTGGAGTCACCAGCTGTCGCGCCTAGATTTTTTGCACTTGAGGAATACACACACAAGCGGAAAAAATACTGTACTCTCCCGTTAGAACTCATCCTATTAGCAGAATGAGTGCGACTAGGTCTGAATTGAAAATTGATTTGAATAAAGGGCTTTTGGAAAAAGTTTGGAGTCGCCACCTAACTTGATTAAAGTGAGTTAGGTCATCTAAAAACTAAGCACAATCCGAGGATCACACTTAGGGTTTTTGAAAACGATTTTGAAAATACTACCTCAGGAGAGGGTTTTTAAGAAAACAGGTTGTTTGGCAACCTTTAGAAAACATTTAAGCCCTTTTTTGAAAATAACTCCGTTTTGGTCTTTCGAAAATAATGATCTAGGTTTGGATGTTGGTTATGTGTAGGGAAAACGCATTAAGCCATCACTCTACCCTGCCCTTGCAGTATCTACATGTCTATTTACCCTAGATTCACCTATGAGAGTCTTCAACTAACAAATGTTCAATCCTATCCACTTTAGTAAAAGAATATTTTAAAAGACATAATGCATGATATGTAAATGCTATAGAAAGAGAGAGTTTAGAAAATAGATTTGGAAAAGAGGACTTGAGATTTAAGGAAGATTGGATTTTAGGAGAGATTCAAACTAGGAAAGTTTCAAAATAGGAAAGTTTTGTTTTAGAAAAGTTTCATTTTAGGAAAGTTTTCAAATTAGGAAAGTTTCATTTTAGGAAAGGTTTCGAAATAGGAAAGGTTTCAATTTACAAAAGGTTTTGTTTTAAGAAAGTATTGGGATTGGAAACTTTGATTTAGAATATTTTGAAATAGGGAAGTTTTGAAAGTAAGAAAGTTTTGAGTTTAGAAAGTTTTAGATTTGGAAAGATTTGAAGTTTAGGAAAGTTTAGAATTTTAGAAAGATTCAAAGTTTGAGTTTTAGAAAATCTTGAAATTAGGAAAGGTTTGAGTTCAAGAAAGATTTGAAGATTTATATTTGAAAAGTTAAGATTTGAAAAGGTATGGAATTAGGAAAGATTTGGAAGCTAAAGTTTATGAAAAGATGTAAAAGTTTAAGTTTTGGAAACTTAAGGTTTAGGAAAGTATGAGATTAGGAAGGAGTGGATTAGGAAAGATTTAGACTAGGAGAGATTGAGATTCCTATTTCCTAAAACAAGGATTGGATTTAGTTTCCAAAAAGTGGTGTTTTGGTTTTGTTTCCAAAAACGGAGGATAGGATCTAGTTTCCTAAATGTGAAGATTCCATTTGATTTTCTAAAGGGAAGATTAGATTTGACATGGTTTTGGTAGGTGAAGTTTTAGAAACCCTAAATTTAGAAGACTATAGTTTTGACGTAGAAAAGAGGTTTTGGAAATATATATAGTTTTGATGTAGAAAATAAGATATTTTGAAAACCTTGGTTTTGAGGCCAAAATAGGAAATTGGAAACTATGTTTTTAGGGAGAAAAATTTGGATTTCCTAATTGTTAGCTCTAGGGCTTGACTTGGAGTCTAAAAAAAGAGATTTTGGAAAGTGAGTTTTTAGAAAGGGAGATTTTTGGAAGGAAATCCTAGAGAGGAGTTTTTAGAAAGTAAGTTTCAGAAAGAGAGTTTTTGGGAAACAGCATTTTGAGAGAGTTTTTGGAGAGAGATGGTTTTGGAAGGAGATTTTTGGAAAGAGTTTTTCTAGGAAGGAGACCTAGGGAGCATTTTTAGAAAGCAGATTTCGAAGAGAGCGTTTTGGAAAGGAGTTTTTAGGAAAGTGAGTTTTGTGAAGGGAAGTTTTAGAAAATAACTTTGGAAGGGAATCTCGAAAAGGAGATTGAAGAGAATTTTTAGAGAGCGTATTAGAAAAGAGATTTTTTTAGAAAGAGAGATTTGAAAAGAGAGCTTTTAGAAAGTATATAAAATATCTCACTTTCCTAAAGTGATTCTAACCATAAGAAGGCTAGAACTACTTTAGGATAGTGGTTTTGAAAACAACAATGATTTTGAAAATATGGACCATATTGGTCACTCTAAATGTAACACTTTCCTAAAGCAACTCTAACCATGAAAAGGTTAGAATCACCCTAGGATTGTGATTTTGAAAACAAGTTTTGAAAACGAAGGTTTTGATGCAAGTTTTTAAAACAAGTTTGAAAATGAATTTTGGAAGAATGCAAGATTATGATATGCACAATGCAGGTTGGGGTCGTGAATATACAAGGTTAAAGGCTTCACCACATAATCAAAGGGGCCAAACCCACGTGGTCTCTGGTTAGACTAAAAGAAAGCCCCCGACACGGTGACCCTCCATTAGCCTAATCCTACACATGGACCGGGAAGTCCCTTGTTTCAAGCATACAAGAAAGGGGGGAAAGAAGATGGGGGATTAAAATAGAAGAAAACCCAAGTGGGTTAGGAGAGAGAAGAGAGGGGGAAGATGCGTAAACTTAAAGAGAAAGCCTACCTTGTGTCTTGTTTATTTTGCTTTGCTTTGTGCGCTTCGCTTTTCTTGTTTTGCTTCGGTCTTCGCTTCTGTCTTCGTCTTGATCTTCAAGAACTTCGGTTTGCAACAGTTCAAGTATTCAATAGATGCTTTGAAGGCTAGTGTATGAGTGTATGTAAGTGTAGATGAATGTATAGGAGGCTAGGGTTTGTGTGTGGAGGCTAGGATTTGGAAAACCTAAAGAAGCTAGGGTTTAGGAAGGCTACGAGCTCTGTATATTAAAGAATAAGGTTTTTAGATTGAGTTTGTGGACTTCTTTCACATTGGAGGAGGCTCTGTATTTATAAAGAGAGGAAAGACCTAGCACCTGTTGCAGTGGCGCCAGGCCAAATTTTGCAGCCACTTAGAAAAGTTTTAAGGCCAGCAAACAACAAATCTTTAGAAGATTTGGGCGCCTATACTAGTGACTACTATGCAATTTTTAGCCTGGCTTCACTAGGAGTGACTCCGGTAGGTCCGGGAAGAATTTAAAGAATTGGGAATGACCCGAAAGGTCGGAAAAGGGCAGGAACCCTCAGAATAGGGTCCCAGAGGTATTTGACTTGAAAAAGATGACAAGAATTGTCGGAAGGGTTGATCGGGCCATTAGGGGCAAAACGGTCAATCGGGCCAGAAAGCTGTCGAGACGGACTCAGAATGTCCCGGAAGAAGACTCAAGATTTGGAGACATTATTTAGAATGTTCCCAAAGGTTACTGGTTTGATAACCAAAGCTGGTGTGGTCGGAAAAGGCGACCGGTCCACCAAGGGTAGAACGGTCATTTTGTACTAGATTTGCCAGAATTGACTCGGAATGATCCAGAAAGATAATGAAAGGTCAGGAATACTATAAGAAGCATTCTTAGGAGGTTATCGATTTGATACCCAGAGCCGGTGTGGTTCCCGGGGCATTTGGATGCCTAGGGGTAAAATGGTCATCTTGACTGGAAAGTCTCGGAATTGGCCTGAAACTGACTAGAAGACACCTAATCATGCTGGATTGCTTTTAAGGCAATCTTGGAAGGGTGAACTTACTGTTCTGAGAACTTAGGTACTTTCTCGAGAAACATGTCGGAAAATGGCCTTAGGGGCAGTTTGGTCATTTTTCACCGACGTGGGCTCGCAAGCACCGGTGTTGACCTGGGTTTTAAGTGTTTCTGCCACTCTAATAGTGGTCTCGTGATATAGGGGTTTGTTGGTAATTCCTTATATCGACCTGTTTGCGTGTGTTTTCGCTACTCTGACGTTTGCGATGTTTGGGAGTACTTCCACTACTCTAACGGTTCACCATTATTCTTGAGACTGCCTGATCTCGTGAAGCTGCTAAAGGGACTTAGCGCCTGAGGAATCAACTTTCTCGGAAGGCATGCTAAAATGAACATTTCTCTATTGGCAGGCTAGCAGGCGTCAAAGGTGGACCGTTCTACCATCTAAGGGACTTAGGGTCTCGTCCCGGTCGATGGGTTTGAAGGGTCTTACCGTTCTGAAGACACATTCTTCAAAAAATGTGCCAGACAAGATAGATTTACCATCTCGAGAAATCAACTTTCTCGAGAGAGGGATTAAAATTGGACTTGGAAAAGGGGACTTACCGTCTTCAGGAAGAGGTGCATACGAATTGGACTGAACAACGCCCACAAGGGCATTTTGGTCATTTTGCCTCTATTTAGGCCTGGTGGGCCTGCGAAGCGATGAATTGACTTGATTAAGACTAGAATTCTAGAATATGTTTATATTGACTTGAACTCAAGTCTGGACGGACTGCAGACTACCGAGATGTCAAAAATGGGGTGCTTATAATAATGTGGTCAGGCAGCGAGTTGGTTGTAACATTGGGTGCGGGGACTAGACTTGCTTCTTGAGTATTGATGATTTTTGCAATGATCAAATCCTAAAACTTGTGCTTCAAGGAGAAACACCTTTTAGTATCATGCCTCTATCCTCTGGAGTGATATTCACAGGTAAGAGTCGGGTTGAAAGTAAGCAGCGAAGGACTTAGTCAAGGTCGAGCAAGTATGGAGTTTATATGCTTAGCTTTCAACAATTCATGGTATGCTTTCGTCTGAGTGCAAGCCAGGTGAGTAAGGGCCTGGTTCCATCAACTATGCTTGTTAGGGTTGAAGTATGGCTGGACCACGATTAGTGCAGGGGTGAGTGCTTAAACAGTAGTGATTGGTATGTTGACAGTAGGTGCAACGGGTGGTGGCCGAGGTTGATATTGCAGGAAATATTATGGCTGTTGAGTGGGTAAGATGATAGACACCTCGCCTTCCTTGTTGCGAGCCCCTTGGGTAGTAGCTATTTTCTTTGCCATGGTTAAGACGCATTCTCTAGTTTTAGAGTAGGGATCTGTGATCCTTCCTGTTTTGAGCCTGTTTTCAATCATCTATCCCTGCATTATCATCTTAAAAAAGCTTTTCCTGATGCTCAGACAGAGTCTTTCATAGTACAGCCCTTGGAACGTATGCACAAATACCTGGACTTATTCCTTCTTGACGAATGGCGGGTTGACCTGGGTGGTATCCTCTCTCCATCTCAGTGCATAGCTCTTAAAGCTCTGTTTTTCCCCACGGGTCATCATCATTAAAGCCCATCTGTCTAGTGTGAGGTCACTATTATGCCAGTATTGGGCTCTAAAGTCCATGACCAGTTCATTCTAGGTAGTGATTTTCCTCAATTCCAGACGAGAAAATCACTGTAGGGTGAACCTAGACAAGCTATGTTGGAACAACTGCATTAAGAGCTTGGGGTCACTTCCATGGCCGCTTAATGCCCCAATATATAGCCACAAATGAGCTATGGGCTCCCCACTACCATTATATTTCTGGAAGTCTGGCATTTTAAATTTTGCAGGTCGTAGGTGATCGAAAAAGAAGCACAACTCGTCATAGGATGTCCCATTGAAAGCGTCATGTCCATGCAAGTTACGCAAAGATTCTTCCAATCCTTGTATTTTTAGATTGAGGGGGTTTAGGGTTTCCTTTATTTTTGTTGCTATTAACAAGATGGTTTCAGGGTCGTCCTTTTTGTCTCCTTCGATATGTATTGTCTTTGGAACCTCCTTGTTTTTACCACCAGTGTCAATACGCAAGGTGACCTTGTCTGGGATGGCCATAGTTTCTTTGAGGGGAGATGTTGAGGTTGAAGGAGCATGAGCAAGTCTTTTAGAGGCCATCATTTGCATGAGTTTGAACATCTCATCTATTTTAGCCTTCATTTCATTGACCTTCTCTCGAGTTATTGGGTTGTTGGTTGCAGATGCATTTGGTTTTGTTGCCATGATTAAAAGGCCCGGTGCCTGGTGAAGATCGGGTCTCAGATAGCGAGTGGAGTTCTGACCTGTTTCTTCCTTCCTTTCTTTGGGAGCAATGGTGAACTAGGAATGGGGTTACCTCTGCTCACAAATCGTAAGTTAGTGCTTGGATTGAGAAAGTTTTTATGCAATGCATGCCTTAGGGATGCCTTTGCTTCATGAGGGGACTATTCATGATAATTTGGTTCATTAGTTGGAGATAGGGTTTGCCCCTGTATGCAATATTGTACCTGTGTTTAAGAGACTTTGGGGAAATCACTTTGAAAAGGGGCATGGTGATATTTGAAAAGACTTTTGACTTGATTTTGGAAGCTCAAGGGAGTATAATATTGTTTTTGGAAGGATGCTATGAAAATCAACTTGATTAAAAGGTGTTTGAAAAAGGTTTAGAGGTAGAGTCTTAAAGCCAACTAACCACAGTTAGGATGACCTAGGGTTAACTAACTAAGGTTAGATTAACTTAGGGTTAAGGTGCCCTAGGCTTAATTAACTAGGGTTAAGTTAAGCTAGGGTTAAGGTGACCTAGGGTTAACTAATTAAGGTTCGGTTAACCTAGGGTTTGGTTAATCTAAGGTTAACTAACTAAGGTTAGGTTAACCTAGGGTTTAGTTGACCTAGGGCCAACTAACTAAGGTTAAGCTAACCTAATGTAAGACAACTAGGGTCAAGTTAATCTAGGGTTTTCAAAGGTGATTTTGAAAAGTAGTTTTGAATTAGGGATTGGACCTAGTGGTTTTGGAAAGGTGGTTTTATGCATAAAACTTGAAAGTGTGTTTTAAAAATCATTTTATGAAAACCACTCAAGTGAGTGTTGGGTTTATATAGTTGGTATTTGGAAACCACTTAAGAGAAGGCTACCTTAGAACCATTACAACCACTAACTCAAGAAAGTAAAACTTTTAAAAACTAAAATTGAATGGTGGTTTTAGAAGACCATTTTTATGAAAACTAAATGAAATGAACTTTTGAAAGCCTCTCTTATAGAATGTTGTTTTGAAAATCACTTTTGGGAAAGCAAAAAACCACTCTAATGGGTTTAGGGTTCTTATGGTCATTATAGGGAAACCAGTCAAGAGAGGGTTCCATGGGGACCATTCCAACCACACAACTCAAAAGAGTAAAACTTTGAAAATCAACATGGAATACAACACTTTGAAAGTCACTTTTGGTGAAAACTTAAGAGAGTAAAGATTTTGGAAAGACCCTTTTAAAGGGTGGTTTTAAAATCATTTTTATGCAAAAACTCAAGAGAGTTATATGGAAGTGCAAAGAAGGTAGTTAAGGCTAGGAAACTAGGATTTAGTTCTATGCTTCAACAAACCAACCCTTAGAACCATCTTTAGGGAAACACTTGAATATAAAGTTTGAGAATGACATGGAAATAGAAATAGTTAGTGTTTTTAGAAAATGGTGATGAGTATAAAAATAGAGTCAAGCATGCAAAACATGTGATAAGTCACATAATTTATATATTTTTACCCTTTAATTATATTATTTAGTTGTTATTTATTTACTTATATTATTATTTTTATTGCGTATTTAGGTACAAGAGCAAAAAAGAAGAATCGTACGCAAAATAAGAAACACGCGCTTAAAGGAATCAAATCTTTCAACAACTTTATTCAAGCAAGGAGACTAGAAGGAAAAACTTTCAACTAATAAAGGAAATTATATATATGGAACAAGATTCATATATATATGTATATATATTTATACATATATATATGTGTGTGTGTGTAAAAAAGAGAGTTATATATATATATATATATATATATCCATGTGTGCACGTGTGAAGTGGGCAGCAAGAAACAAAACTAAAAAAAAAAAAAGAAAACAAACACTTAACCTGGTGCCACGGAACCGAAGGAATTAAAAGAGGAGCAGCTGCAGCACAAGCCGAGAGGAGAAAAAGCCAAAGAGAAAAAGAAAGAAAGAAGAAGAAGGAAGAAAAAGAAGATAAAGACTTGGAACACAAAGTTTTTGAAGCCTTTTTATTTTTTACGTGTCCAGGTTTTATATTCTATTTTTCTTACTTTCAATGGATATTAAAATCATGAGTGGCTAAATTTTCATACTAGGGTTGAGGATGAAACTCTATGATTTGTAATGACTTGATATGTGATTTATATTTATTTCTCAAACATGTGCTTTGATTGTTTAATACTATTGCCTAGATTTAATTAAAGTCAATAATTTTGGATATGAATTTTTTTCATGATTTCAGATTGTTGAATTAATTATTAGCCCTGTTATTTGTTGGTATAATTTCAAGCATTGGATTTCTTATGTGATTTATTTTCGAATGGATACATATAAATTTTTGATCTTGAACATTAAGATTAAGAAGAGTATACATTAGTTTATTTATTAAAGTGATGTTAATGGTATATTTTTCATAATAACAAGTTTGATTACAACGTTATTGTGAAGTGAATTAGGAAAATAATTTAAATTACATGAAAAGTCATTATAATGCATGCGTGTGGATTCTAAAACCTTAGTCATTTTAATTTGATATCTCTCATCTCTTTATTATTATTGTCTAGATTAATTGTTTACTTGTTTATTTATATTTAGTTATTTTTGTTCATTGCTAGATTAATTAATAAACTCAAGATTTCTTAACTAGGTTAAGGTAAACAAAGATTTATGCTAATTTATTTTCTAAAATTTTACAAGTCCATGAGGGATCGATCTTGCACTGACATTCTTATACTTTAATCCGATTCGTGCGCTTGTGAGTAATAAAATTATCACATTAAGTTTTTGGTGCCGTTGCCAAGAACTTAATTACAAAACAAGTTAGATTCAGATTTACCAAACTCTTCTACTAGTTTAATTAGTTCCTTAAAAGAGAAAAAAAAATTTAAAAATAAAAAAATAAAAAAAATTCGTGTAGAAAATATTTCTGATTGTTAGACTCTGATTGTGAGCTGTTTTTCGGTTAGTAAACATCAGAATTTGAAAATTATTATTTCCGGAAAAATTGTAGAGAATTCAGTTAGCTTTCTAATGCTACTTGAATCAGCTCATTCCGATTTCAGACGACAAAGATACAGTCAAAATATTGACTGCTGTGCAGAAAATTTAAAAATCTAATTCGAGATTTTTCCTTAAATCTTGATAATTCATCTCTCCCTTCATCTATTTAGTTTATTTACATCTTCTAGATATTCTAGTTATGTTGGGTCTAGGCCGTTTTAGTTCAAATTCATCTCTTGAATTGCGAATAAGATTTTTCTTGTCTACTCTGCCTTTTTCCAATTGGTGTATGTTCGGTTGTCGATTGAAAAATTTAGAGTTAGCACCATTTGATCCAAAGATTGAAAATACATTCAGGAGAAGATTAAGAAATCAAATAAAAGCAAATAAAAATATATCAAATATGGGGGATAACTTCGAAAATGTTAATGAATTCAAATCTCTTAGACTTATTTGCACCAATAACCACAAATCATCCTTCTTGTACAGTGTTGCCTACAACTAATGCAACACATTTTGAGTTAAAGCCTCAAATAATACAACTTCTTCCAACATTCCATGGGTTAGAGAGAGAGAATCCATACATGCATATAAAAGATTTTCTAGTAATCTGCGCTACATTTAGGTTCCAAAATTTTTTGGATAAGTCTGTGAAATTGCATCTTGTTTCTTTCTCTTTAAAGGATAAAGAAAATGCATGGTTAAATTATTTACCATCTGGCTCAGTCACTTCATGGGAGTCTCTAGTGAAAAATTTTCTTTCTAAATTTTTTCCAATAGCTAAGACTAATGCCTTAAGAAGAGAGATATCTGATTTCTCTCAACACAAAGATGAAAAATTTTATGAAAATTGGAAAGGATTTAAAGATTTAATGTTGAAATGTCCTCATTATGGTTTTGAAATATGGAGACTCGTGCAATACTTTTATAATAGTATAAAACAATCACACCGTAACATGATTGAATCCATGAATGGTGGGGCCTTCCTAAGTCTTAAAGATGATAAAGTTTATGAATTTCTTGAGAAATTATCTGAAAGTTCCCAACAGTGAGATTTCACATCTAATAGGGATGAGTCAACTATTTCATCTCAAAAAGGGGGATTATATGAGGTAAAAGAGACTTCTGAAATTAAAATGAAGTTAGATAGTCTCACAAGAAAGATAGAAACTTTAGCCATGAATAAGACTATGGAGTCAGCCAATAGAGTTCAAAATGATATATGTTCGTTATGTGCAAGTCCTATGCATAATACAGAGTCTTGTCCATCCATGATAGGATATTTCGAATGCTATTCTGAGCAAGCAAATGCACTAAATAATTATGGAAAGCAACTTGGGAATTCTTTTACTAAAACATACAATTCAAATTGGCGAAACTATCCAAAATTTTCATGGAGAAATAATCAAAATAATTCTAATTTAGGTGGGCAACCCTTGCAATCTCAAAATCAATTTCCACCTGGTTTTCGCCCTCCTACTCAATCCTATCCTGTTCAACAGTATTCTAATAATGCACTTTCATCAAATCTTTAGTTCTCTACACCACAACAACAAAAATCATCTTTAGAAGATTCTCTCAAAGCATTTATGCAAGTAACAGGCCAATCTATAGTGGAAATAAAGAATTTTACTCACATGAATACTCATGCCATTGCAAAACTAGAAAATCAAATGGGTCAGTTAGCTAGTCAAATGGCAGAACGAGAAAAGGGAAAGTTTCCTAGTCAACCTATAGCTAATCCGAAAGGGCAATTTGTCATAAATGACCAATCTAGTTGTTCAAAATAGCAAGATCAAATTCAATCTATTATCACTCTTAGGTCAGGAAAACAAATTGACAATCAAGTAAAAACACCTGAAGAAGAACATCTAGAAAAAATTGAGAAAAATAAAAATCAGAGGAAACAAGTAAAAGATCAAGAGTCTCTTTCTCCACAACCAGTGGAAATTAACCCATCTATTAAAAATTTTGTCCCTAAAGCTCCATTTCCTCAACGATTAGTAGTCCCTAAGAAATGTGTGCAATATGGGGATATTTTGGAAGTATTTAAGCAAGCAAAAATTAATATTTCATTTTTAGATACTATCCAACAAGTGTCATCATATGCTAAATTTTTGAAAGACCTTGTTACTGTAAAAAGAAAGACAAACATTCTAAAGAAAGCATTTCTGGATGAACAGGTCAGCTCTATTATTCAATGTAAAGTTCCTGTAAAGTATAAAGACCCAGGTTGTCCCACAATTTCTTGTATATAGGGAATTATCATATTGAGCAGGCTTTGCTAGATTTAGGAGCTAGTGTGAATTTATTGCCATATTCAGTCTATTTACAATTAGGTCTTGGAGAATTAAAGCCTACACCAGTAACACTGCAGCTAGCCGATAGGTCTGTGAAAATTCCTAAAGGTGTCATTGAAGATGTCTTGATTCAGGTTGATAAGTTCTACTTTCCAGTTGACTTTATAGTTCTAGATACTCAACCTGTTCAAAACTCTAAGGGGCAAATTCCTATTATTTTAGAACGTCCTTTCTTGGCTACCTCCAATGCTCTAATTAATTGTAGGAATGGTGTAATGAAGATTTCATTTGGAAATATGACTGTTGAGCTTAATATTTTTGATATTAGTAAACAACCACCAGATCAAGAAGAGAAAGGGACGATGTGTATGATTAAAAGTCTTGTGCATGACACATCTATTCCAATTAGCTATGATGATCCTTTAGAGGCTTGCCTAGCTCATTTTGGAGATAATTTTGATATTGATGAATCTATTAATCAAGTTAATGCTTTATTAGATTCAACTCCCATGCTAGATATAAATAAATGGCAATCTAAAGTAATGTCCCTTGCACTTACTTCCACACCAGCAAACTCATCTGTGGACGTATCACCCATATTTCAATCGCAATGCTTACCAGACACTCTGAACTATAATTTTCTTGATCCTTCGGAGACACTGCCAGCCATTACTTCGTCTAATTTATAAGAGTCTCATGAAGAAGAATTATTAAATATTCTTAAAAAGCAAAAGGAAGTTATAGATTGTTCTCTTAATGAGATTAAAAAAAGTAGTTCTTCCATAGTCATGCACAGAATCCATCTAGAGGATAATGAAAAAACTTCAAGAGAACCACAAAAATGTTTAAATTCTATTATGCAAGTATACTCCGCCACTTTATGGGCTTTCAACATGGATGACTCTATGTTTCTTCTTTTTTTTTTGGATTATAAATGGATTCTAGCTGATGAGAATATTTTGAACAACACTTGTGATTTTTTTTATTGTTTTAATCATGATCTAATTACCTTAGTTTATGTTTCATATTTGTTTTATTGAAAAAATTCTCACTTGTTTTGTCTTCTACTCTATGATGGAATTGAAATTTAAGGTATAGTAAATTTGTCTATGCTGTGGATTTTGCTTCCCAGGTGCTATCTCTTCCCTCTTTCATTATCTATGATTATTATTTTGTATATATTGAGGACAATGTCTAATTTAAGTTAGGGGGTGGAATTAGTAGGTAAAACAAAAAAACACAAAAAAAAACAAAAACAAATTTCTACCATTAAAGTGAATAATGTTCTTTCATTCGATGCCATTGAGCCATGAGTTGAGTTATGACATTTATTACTTTGACATGAGTACTAAACTGAAGTTTATTATACTATCTCTTATTAAAGTATCTTATTGCATTTATACTGGTACACTTATAAAATACCCAATGATGTGATTTGCAACGAATGAGTGAACTGGATTTACATTTTTTAAAGAAAAAATGTGGAGACTGAATGCCCAAGTGAGTATTGTGCCACTCTTTATTTGGAGGGATATTATACATTTACTCTTAATTTTGTTTAAAGTGCATAATTTTTTTGTTAGTCCCTTTAATTCATTCATTTTGGTTGAATGCTGAGAAATATTACATTGTTTTCACGTTATGATTTCTTTGAATTTATGCAAGTTGAAAGAGTATGCCAACTTTTGAAAGATGATCTTAGCCCATCTCTGTCTTTTTAAGCCTTCATTTATTCATACATCCTTACCTTTTTAGAAGCTAAGTTGAGCATTTTTTAGCCTTTCTTTGTTAAACCTCATAACCTATATGTTTGGTGATACATTGGGATATGTTATGTTGACGGGCCATTCTATTTTTCAAAAAAAAAAAAGAAAAGAAAGAAAGAAAAAAAGATGGAAATGAGGATGAGAAAAAAAATAGCACTAGAAAAAAAAAAGCAATAGTAGAAAAAAAAAGAAAATAGAAAAAAAAAGAACTGAGTAGAATGCAAAAGTGCCATATGTTTTGTGTTGGAATCCCAATCATTTATATATACGTTGCTCGATGTTTACATTTTTTCTCCATAACCCTTGCATTACAATCTAAATAAAGTCTTACTTGATCTTAGACGTTGGTATGTTCTCGATACGCATGTATTCATTGAAGTGATTATGTGATATTTATTATTTATATCTCAGTATTTGGCATTCCTTTCATGGGACTAAAATATTCTTATTCTAATAGCGTTTTTCAAAAGAAGGTATGCGAGATGTTTACTTTTGACTTATATTAACTCTGCTCGTATACATGAGAGTGCATTTACATGCATCTAATTCGGAGTGATTTATTTGTTGAGTAAAATATCTTGTGAGATTTGAGTTAAAGCATACTTCTGATAGAATTTGAGTCAAGTGAACTTTGAAAATTGTAGTCATCTCTAAATGAGCATGAAAGTTTTTCAAACAAGTTTTTGAGGTGTTTTTAATAGTTGCTAGTGTTTTGAACTTTGATTCTTATTCTTGTTGATGCAATAAATTTTATGACTTGACTTAAACTCTTGGCATTTGAATGGAAGAATTATTATTGGTTTTGATGAAAGAAATTCAAAAATTTTGTGGGTATATTTACTACAAACCCTCACGAGACTTCACTCGTCCATTAGGGAGAACCTAGGAGTTTAAAAGGCTTATTGCATATGCTAAATGCAATCGAGATTTTCAGCGAAAATGGATTAATTAGTTAAATAGTTTAGTTGTCTTTTAGTTTTTCTAATATCGGTTTGCTTAAGGACAAGCAAAATTTAAGTTGGGGGGTGTCATAAGTCACATAATTTATATATTTTTACTCTTTAATTATGTTATTTAGTTGTTATTTATTTACTTATATTATTATTTTTATTACAAATTTAGGTACAAGAGCAAAAAGGAAGAATCCTATCCAAAATAGGAAACATGCACTTAAAGAAGTCAAATCTTTCAATAATTTTATTCAAGCAAGGAGACTAGAAGGAAAGACTTTCAACTAATAAAGGAAATTATATATATGGAACAAGATTCATATATATATATATATATATATCCATATGTGTGCACGTGTGAAGTGGGCAGCAAGAAACAAAACAAAAAAAAAAAAAAAAAAAAAAAAAAAAACACTTAACTTGGAGCCACGGAATCGAAGGAATTGAAAAAGGAGTAGCCGCAGCACAAGCCGAGAGGAGAAAACGCCAAAGAGAAAAAGAAAGAAAGAAGAAGAAGGAAGAAAAAGAAGATAAAGACTTGGAACACAAAGTTTTTCAAGCCTTATTATTTTTTACTTGTCCAGGTTTTATGTTCTATTTTTCTTACTTTCAATGGATATTTAAATCATGAGTGGCTAAATTTTCATACTAGGGTTGAGGATGAAACTCCATGATTTGTAATGACTTGACATGTGATTTATATGTATTTCTCAAACACGTGCTTTAATTGTTTAATACTCTTGTCTAGATTTAATTAAAGTTAATAATTTTGGATATGAATTTTGTTCATGATTTGAGATTGTTAAATTAATTATTAGCCTTGTTATTTATTGGTATAATTTCAAGCATTGGATTTCTTATGTGATTTATTTTCGAATGGATACATAGGAATTTTTGATCTTGAACATTAAGGTTAGGAAGAGTATACATTAGTTTATTTATTAAAGTGATTTTAATGTTATATTTTTCATAATAACAAGTTTGATTACGACGTTATTGTGAAGTGAATTAGGAAAATAATTTAAATTACATGAAAAGTCATTATAATGCACGTGTGTGGATTCTAAAACCTTAGTCATTTTAATTTGATATCTCTCATCTCTTTATTATTATTGTCTAGATTAATTGTTTACTTGTTTATTTATATTTAGTTATTTTTGTTCATTGCTAGATTAATTAAACAAACTCAAGATTTCTTAATTAGGTTAGCGTGAACTAGATTTATTCTAATTTATTTTCTAAAATTTTACAAGTCCCTGTGGGATCGACCTTGCACTGACATTCTTAAACTTCAATCCGATTCGTGCGCTTGCGAGTAATAAAATTATCACATCAACATGAACATAGTAATCATATACAAAGGGGGTCATGAAATCATAGAAGGCTAGAAGGCCACACCAAATTACAAGGGGCCTATGGTCCATACCATGATGAGATAGGCAAAAGATAGAACCCCCACTCAGTGGCTTTCCTAAAGCTTCCCCTAGGCATAGACCTAAGGTCCTCTTATTCAAGCAAGCAAGAAAGGGGTGTAGAAAATGGGGAGTAAAATAGAGAACAACCTAAGTAGGCTAGGAGGGAGAAGAGAATAGTGGGGGGTAGCAAAATGTAAATAGAAATACTACCTTGTTTTCATAATTTCTTCAAACTTCAATTGAGAGCTTTGCTTGAGCTTTGAAGGGTCTTCAATAGCCTTGAAGTGGGCTAAAAATGGCTCGAGTCTTGCTTTGGAGGCTTTAGGCATAAAGTGTATAGGCTTGAGGTGAGTGAAATCTAGCTTAGATGCTTGGAAGGTTGAAAGAGGTGAAGTATTTAGGGTTTTTCAGAGTTCTTGGAATATTTTATTAGGGCTTCACCATTGTTTCAGCTTTAGAATACACAGGGGGTGGCCTTCTATTTACAGGCAAAAGTCTTGGCCGTGGCTATGTTGCTACATACGCATAGACAAACTTTTCCTTAGCGCATGTAGCATATGCGATATTACTATGCCAGTGGTTGAGTGCCACGTGGTACTCCTTGTACTATGCCAGCTTAGGCTGCAAGGCAAGTTTTGTCCAATTTGATCATTTTTTGGGCGCATGTAGCACACACTTCGCCACCGAGAACTCTTATGCCAACTTTACATCGATATTCGTGCAATCCAAGAAAGATTAGGAAAAATCAGTCATGTTCATGATGTTCCCCTACTATTTCTCATGAGCTAAGAGCCCTTGGAGAGCTTTGAAGGTTTTCGGATCATGGAGGTACGTCATCGGAAAACATGCACGAAAATAAGCTTTTTAGAGCGTTTGCGAGACGCTTCGATGGTTGCTAAAAGTAGCAGTTTTTACACCGCATGATCGTGGCTTCCGAGAAGCGACCTCCACAATTGAACAGTACCACTGGGAGGTCCTCTGGATAAGTTTAAGGGAATTCTCTAATTTGTACATTTCTCAAGTCGTTTAATGGTGCATTTTAATAAGAGAATTGAAGAAAAAGTTAATCTTGGTAGAGCATCTGTGAGACACTCCAAGGGTTTCTAAAAGTGCCAACTTCAAGGCCATGCAATCAGATGCTTCATGAAGCGATCTTTTCAATTGAGCCATATCGATGAAAAGACATATGGAAAGGCTTTTGAGAATTTCCTGATTAACATATTTTTCAAGTCATTTAACGGTGCATTTTAGTCAAGGAATCGGAAAAAAAGAGAACCCTAACGGAGCGTCTACAAGACACTTGTCGCGCCCCGATTTTTTACACTTGAGAAAACAAGTGAGAAAAACATGATACTCTGTCATTAGAACATATCGTCCTAGAAAGACAAATGTGACTAGGTTTGAATTAGAAATTGATTTGACTAAGGGTTTTTGGAAAAGATTTGGAGTCACCACCTAACTTTGTTAGGTGAGTTAGGTTATCTAAAACTAAATGCTATCCGAAGATTAACTTAGGAAAATGTTTTGAAAAACTTCCTCAAGAGAGGGTTTTTTGGAAAACAGGTTGTTTGGCAATCTTTAGAAAGATTGAAGCCTCTTTTGAAAAATAACTCTGGTTTTGGTCCCTCAAAAACAGTGATCTATGGTCCGGGGATTGGTTATGTATAGGGAAGATGCACTAGGCTATCACCCTATCCCGCCCTTGTGGTACCTACATGGCTTTTCACCCTAGGTTCACTCATTTAGAATCTTCAATTATCCATTGTCCAATTATATCGACTTTGAGAAGAATTTTGAAATGAGGTTTAATATGATGCAGGACATGCAAGTGCAAGAAAGGACTTAATTTTGAAAATATATTTAAAGAAAGGATATAAAGCTTGAAAAGGGTTGTGAAAATTGGAAACTTGAAAAAGGTGGTGACCGTCCCCGTGAAGGTTGCCTCTGTATAACTTTATTGGAATCAGGTCAGCCGTAGTTCGAACTTAGGGCCCGATTGAAAATAGACACTTTAGGGTCTTTGTTTGATTTGAAAAGGGTTTAATTTGAACTTGAATTGGAGGGTTTGAAATAAGCCTTTGATTTGAAAAGCTTGAATTGAACTTTAAAGTCATCATGACTTGAATTGAAGTTTGAAAATCATCTTAGTTTAGAAAAAAGTTGAAGCTCCCTAACTTAGAGTTAGGGGTTGAACTTGGGCTTCGACATCCTAGGACTTTGGTAATCTAGAGTTTGAAGCATGCAATTGAATTCGAAAGACTTGATTTTAACTTAAGAGGTTTGATTTTGGAAAGTTCTGATTTAGAAAAGTTTTAGATTAGGACAGTTCCATTTTAGGAAAGTCGGATTTAAGAAAAATAAGGAAAATATTTGATTTAATTTAGAAACACTTGACTTGAAAAGACTTGTAAAGATTTGACTTGAAAGAATTTGAGAAGTTAGAATTTGAAAAGCTTGAACTAAGGAAAGCTTTAAATTAGGAAGGCTCCGTTTTAAGAAAGTTTCCATTTTAGGAAAGAGTTGATTTTGAAAAGATTTAAATTTAGAAAAATTCATTTTAGGAAAGTCTTGATTTAAGAAATGTTTGAACTTAGAAAGATTTGAAACTTGAAAATAAGGTTTGAGAGTTTGAAATTAGGAAAGATTTGAAAAGTTGAATTTAGAAAGTTGAGTTTGAAAGAGGTTTGACCTAGGATTGAAGTAACTTGGGATTTAGGCAATCCTAAGACCTATGGTTTATGCAAAGCATTTGAAAAAATTGGATTTCAATTGAAAAAGGAAAGCTTTGATTTTTAGAAAGTTTTGAAAAGGGAAGTTTTGAAATTTAGAAATATTAAAATTAGGAAAGATTTAATTTCTATTTCCTAAAGCAAAAGATTGGATTCTACTTCTAAAAATAGAGGATTTGATTTAATTTTCAAAATTAAAAGATTTGATTTGACTTATAATTGGAAAGCTTTAGTTTTGAAAATCTTAAATTTGAAAATCTATTATTTTATTTAGAAAAAAGTTTTGGAAAGTTGTGATTGGAGGCAAATAAAAAGTCATAATTTTAAGAAAGGAATTAAGATTTTCTAATTATGGACTTTAGGGTTTGACTTGGACTTCAAGTAAACGAGTTTTTGGAAAGTAAATCTTTGAAAAGAGCTTTTTAGGAAGTAAATTTGCAAAAACTATTTTGGAAATATTTGAATATGGACTTGTGCAAGTCTCTTAAATATCTCACTTTCTTAAAACGATTCCAACCATAAAAAGACTAGAACCATTCTAGGATTGTGATTTTGAAAACAACTAGGGTTTAAAAACAAGATTTGGACATTGATAGTCCCACTGAATGTAACACTTTTTTAAAACAACCCTAACCATGGAATAGCTAGAATCACTATAGAATTGTGATTTTGATAAAAACAAATTAGGGCTTGAACCCAAAGATTTGTACCTTGATGGTCACATTGAATATAACACTTTCCTAAAACAACCCTAACCATGGAATGGCTAGAATTATCCTAGGAGTGCGATTTTGAAAACAAGTTTGAAATAATGAGGTTTTGAATGCAAGTTTTGAAAGAGAAATTTAATGCAAGTTTGAAAACAACATTGAATGCAATATTGAATGTAATGCATGAACATGACAACCACAATGTAATAAGGTCATGAATAAACACGGTTAGGCTTCACCACAAAATTAAGAGGGCCTTACCCCCACCATCTTAGGGGGAACTTAAAGAAAATCCCTGGCACAATGATTCTTTCTAACACCTTCCTAGGCATGAACCGAGAGGTTCGTTGTTTCAAGCATGTAAGAAGAGGAGGAAAAAGATAGGGATTAAAATAAAAGAGAACCTAAGTGGGTTTAGAGGAGAGAGGGGGGGGGGGGGGGGAGATTGCATAAACTAAATAAAAAATCTACATTGTCTCTTCTTTTGCTTCGATTATTTTGCTTGCTTTGTTTGCTTCACCTTGAAATCTTTGAAGATGCAACACTTAGTCTTCAATGGATGTTTAGAGGCTTGTGTTTGAGTATATGGAGTGTTGAGAGGCTAGGGTTTGAGTGTAGAGAGGCTAGGGTTTGAGGAGGCTCGAGAGAATTAGGGTTTTGAGAAAATTCGAGCTCTGTTTTCAGAGAGTCAGTGTTTTTGGATTGAGATTGCAAACCCTTTTTACGTAAAGGGAGGTCTGTATTTATAGGCAATTGGAACAGGAACTGGCACCTGTTACAGTGGCACTAGTGTATTTTTAACCTTGGCACCACTAGGAGTGGTGCCAGGCCATTCTTTGGCTTGTAGTGGTGCTAGCCACTTTGGGAAACTTTTTGAGGCATTAATAAACAGATTTCTTGATCCTTCGGATGCAAGGCAGAAGATTTGGGTGCCTATTCTAGTGACTACCATGCAATTTTTAGCTTAGCTCCACTAACACTGACTCCATAAAGTCCGGGAATGATCCGGAAAGTCGAGGATAGATGAGAACCCCTAAAAGAGTGTCCTAGAGGTAACTGGTTTGATAACCAGAGTCGGTGTAGTTAAAAGGGTGATTGGCCCACTAGGGGCTAAATGGCCATTTGAATCAAGAAATTACCAGAATAGACCCAGAGTGACTTGTGAGAAGGCTTGATAGTTGGAAACACTATTGAGAGTGTTCCGAGGGATTACTGGTCCAGAGCCGGTGTGGTTGGAAAAGGCGATCGGCCCACTAGGGGCAAAATGGTCATTTTGCACTGGGTTTGTCGGAATGGAATCGGAATGGTCCGAAAAGATACTAGAAGGTTAGGAATATTATTCAAAGCATCCCTAAAAGATAACCGGTTTGATACCCAGAGCCGGTGTGGTTCTTGGAGGCAATCAAATGCTTAAGGGAAAATGGTCATTTTGACTGAATGGTTTCAGAATTGATCTGAAACCAAATGGAAGGCACTTGAATGTGCCAGATTGTCTCTAGGACAATCTTAGAAGGGTGGACTTTCCACTCTGAGTACTTAGCTACTTTCTCGAGAAGCATGCCAGTGGGGCCTAATGGACAGTTTGGTCATTTTTCATCAGAGTAGGCTAGTAGGCACTGGTATTGACCCATGTTTTGAGTGTTTCCATCACTCTGATGGTGTGTGATAATTTGGTTTCCAAAGGTATCCCGTCCTTCGATAAACGTACCACGGCCAAGAGGCATGTTCGGTCTTGTGACACAGTGGGTTTGTTGGCAATTCCCAATGTCGACCTGTTTGTGAGCATTTCTGTCACTCCGATGTTTGTAAGTGTTTTCGCCTCTCTGATGGTGCACGTTCATTCTAGAGACGGCCTGATCTCGGCAAGTTACTAAATGGTCTTATCGTCTCAGGGCTTTAGGTACTTTTTCGATCGATGTGCTGAATAGTGGATATTCTACATTGGCGGGCTAGCAGACGCTAGAGGTAAACCCTTCTGCCATCTCAGGGACTTGGGTTCCATTCCGATCAACAAGTTTGAAGGGACTTATCATTTCGAGGAGTTTTCTCGATAAATGTGTCGTGCTGGATGGATTTACCGTTTGGTGGCTCAACTTTCTCAAAAGATGGGCCAGATTGAGTTTGATTGACTTGGACTGGAATTGGAATTGGAATTAAGGTTGAAATGGGGACTTACTATCTTTAAGAAGACATGCCAACTAAAATTGGACCAAATGACACTATGGGTATTTTGGTTGTTTTACTTTTATTGGGCCTGGCGGGCCCACAAAGCTATTAGCTAACTGAATTAAGTCTGGAAAGCTGGTTTGAGCTTGAATGTGTCTATGTCAGTTTGAATATGAGTTTGGTCAGCCGAAGATTGCCGAGTGGGCAAATATGGGGTGCTTACAGCTACCCCTCTTTTTGTACCTTTTCTTGTCGAAGATAGAAAATGATAAAGTAAAGGTCTCATGTTTACCGCAAAACGATTGAAGGGATTGAAATTGGAAGATTTTTTAAAATAGTTGGAATTTGGAATTTTGAAAATCGGATTGTTTGGATTTTTGAAATTTAAAATATTGGAAACTTGATTTCGAAATGATTTTGGAATGACACTCCTTTAGGGAGATTCAGAGTTTTTGAAATTGTTACTTTGAAATTGAAGATGATTATTTTGAATTTGAAGTTGACTATTTGAAATGATATTGAAATTGCTTTCTGAAATGGATTGATTTGAATTTAAATTAGAAGGGTTTTAGAAAACCTTTGAAACTTAGAACAAAACTTTTAAGGAAAAAGTTTAAAAACTTAGAATTTTAAAAATAGGCTTCTGGAAGTGAAAGCTTGAAAGAAAAATTTAAAAACGGGGCTTTTGACCGAAAAAGGGCAGGAAACCTATGCAATGTTTTTGAGAATGAAACTTTTTAAGGAAGAAAGGTTAAAAACCTTTAGAATATTTTTGAGAATGGAGCTTTTGAAGGATAAAGCTCGGGAAACCCGAGAAATGCTTTTAAGATTTAACTTTTTGAAGGAAAAAATTTTGGAAAACTGGGGAGTGTTTTTGAAGTTAAAATTTTTAAAGGAAAAAAGTTAAAAAAATCTAGAAAGGCATTTTTTGAAGGAAAAAGTTATGAAAACCTAGATGGTATTTTTTGAAAGAGAAAAAGATAAAACCTTTTAGAGTGCGGCTTTTTTGGCAGAGAAAACCCCGAGAAACTCGACTGAAATTTTTTGAAATGAAGAAAGAGTTGAAAATTTTTGAAAAGAAATCTTTTTGAAGAAAAAAAGATAAAATCTTTGAGCGTGGGGCCTTTTTGGTGGAGAAAATCTCGAAAAACTCGGCTGAAATTTTTTGAAATGAAGAAACAGTTTGAAATTTTTTAAAAGAAATCTTTTTGAAGGAAAAAGAGATAGAACCTTTAAGTGTGAGACCTTTTTGGCAGAGAAGACTCCGAGAAACTTGGCTAAAATCTTTTGAAATGAAGAAAGAGTTAGAAAATTTTTAAAACAAATTTTTTTGAAGGAAAAAGAGATAAAACCTTTGAGCGTTGGGTCTTTTTGGTAGAGAAGACCCTGAGAAACTTGGATAGGATTTGGAGTTAGAAAATTTTGACACGGATTTTTGGATAAAACTTTCGAGAAAAAAGTTTAAGGAAACCTTAGAACTTGAATTGACAAAACTTTGGAAACCCTTGAAATGGATTTTGATTGAAAATTTAGAAAATTTTGAATTAGAAATTGATAAAAACTTTGGGAGGAAAGTTTAGAGAAGCTTTGAAAAGTGATTTTGAAATGGACCTCTTGAAGGAAGAAGTTTAGGAAACTTTGAAACTTGAATAAAGCTTTTCGAAAACTTGGACAATTGATTTGGAATAACACTTTTTTGAAATGAATTTTGAATAAAACTTATTGAATGGTTGAAAAACTTAAAATTTGAATTGCGAATAAGACTTTTTGATGAAAAAAGCTTAGAAAACCTCCGAGCTTGATTTTAAGTGAGAACGTTTTGAAGGAAAAAGTTGAGAAAACCTAGAATTTGATAAAAAGTTTGAAGGAAGAGCTCAAAAAATCTTGAAACTTGATCTGGAAAGACTTCTTGGAGATAAAGTTTTGGAAAACTTTGGGTGTTGATTTTGAATAAGACTTTTTGAAGGAAAAGTTTAGAAAATCTTTGAAATTGATAAAACTTTTGAAGGATAAGTTTTAGGAAACCTTGGAATTGGATTTTGAATAGAACTTTTGAAGTTTAGAAAACTTTGGAACTTGAATAAAACTTTTTGAAAAAAAAAGTTTAGAAAACTTTTGAATTGGATTTTGAATAGAACTTTTAAAGTGTAGAAAACTTTAGAACTTGATTTTGGATAAGACTTTTTGAAGGAAAAAGTTTAGAAAACCCTTGAAATTGATAAAACTTTTGAAGGAAAAGTTTAGAAAACCTTTGAAAACTGACTTTGAATAAAATTTTGAAACTCACTTTGGACTTTGATTTTGAAATAAACTGTTGGAAGGAAAGGTTAAGTAACCTTAGGAATTGATTTTGAAAATGAACTTTTGAAGGGAGAAGTTTAGAAACCGAAGGCATTGATTTTGAAAATGGACTTTTGATGGGAAAAAGTTCAGAGACTTAAGGCATTGATTTTGAAAATAGACTTTTGAAGGGAAAAGTTTAGAAACCTTTTTGATTTGAAACTTGGACAAAATGTGTAGGAAATTCATTTTGTCAGGTAAAACATGTAGAAAATTCGTTTTGACTTGAAATTTGAATTTAAATTTTTTGACGAAAAATTTTAGGGAACTTATTTGACTTTTGAAAATTGATTTTAAATTCGAAAGAAAGCAAGGTTTTTGTTCTTTTGAATTTGAAAGTTAAAACTTTTTGAAATTTTGAGAAATAATTTTTGAAATTGACAGGAGGCTAGAGAGCTTTCAACTTTGAAATTAATTTCTAAATTGAAATTGAACTTGAAACTTTTTATAGAGGAGATATTAAAACGTTTGAACTTGAAAATACTTTTGAATATGAAACAAAGCCAGAGCTTCTGTTTTGAAATGGATTTTGAATTTGGAATGAAAACTTATGACAGATAAAATGTTTGAAAACTTTTTTTAAAAATTTTAAAATTTGAAAGAAAGCAAGGGCTTTTGCTTTTGAAATATTTTGATTTGATTTAATTTGGTAAGAATCATACCTTTGCTTTGTTGAGAGGCTTTGGAGATGATTTGAGAGTAGGGAGTCACGAGAGGTTTCTTCATGCTTGTTGGAGGAGGAAACATTTGTAGCCTCTCGGACTGAGATATCTGGAGACTGGTATGCTTGGTGCTTGGTTGTTGAGTTCCACTTTCGCTCAGCATGGGAGGATTCTTATTGACATATCTTTTGAGAGGTTGTGCTTCTCCGAAGTCAAACATTTTGAGTTTGTTTTTGGAGAGGGTGAGGTCTTTTTTAAAAAGTTTAAAATATTTGGAAGGTCAAACATCTTTGGTCAATTCTTTTTGAATAGATCAACTAGTTTGAAATTGAATGGGAGGTATAGGATGGGCCATTGCCCCAGTTTCCATGGTTTGAAAAAGTTGTTCAAAGTTGATTGGGGAGGTTGAGGTTGGGTTGTTGCCCTATTCTCTGTATCTTGTCAACTATGGAAGGCCAGATCGTGGCTCATGTTGTTGGGGTCGACTCCATTGGTTGAGGGGAGCAATTTAAAAGCAGCATAGTTAGTTTCATCTCTTATCCGGGAAGGCTGCAGATAGTTTAGGCTAGTATCTAGGAGCTGTGTTGACTTGCTGGCTGAGTTGAGATTTGTTGCCCCTAGTCAAGATCGAAAGATTGAGACATCGGGATCACTGAGTTATGTAGTGCTTGAAGACACGTCTTAAGGGGTTAGAGAATTGCTTTGATGATGACTAGCTGATGTGGTTTGTTGAAATGAACTTCTAGTAAGTTAAGCTGTGTTGGAGGTTTTGGATTTTTGACCTACTCCAGTTGATTATGATCTGGATAGATGGCTATCAGACTTCCTGAACTGCGACATCAAAGTATTATGTTCCAAGATACCTTAGGACCTAAGAAAGCTTAGGGAGATGCCCTTGAACTTGTACCTATCTCAGTTTTATGTTAGCAATATCAAGATGTAATAGACTAATCTTTAATAGATGACTTAAGATACTCAGGCCTATTACTTTGCCACGTCGGGTTTAAAAATTTGTTACCAATGCTGGTTGGTTTTGCTGCTTTGCTGAGACTGTCTTGTTACTGCTGCTAAGATTGCTGATCAAGGGATTTTTTTTTATTTTTTATTTTTTACTTTAACCATTTTGCCACCCGTGCCCTTATGGGTTTCCACGGATGTCGGTTCTACCATTTTTGCATGTTAGAGCCCATTTTTGGGTTTTTACTGCGTTGGTAGTTTTGTATCTTGCCATAGCCTTACTCTTTTACCCATAGCGCCCCAAAGGGTTTTCACTATGTCCTCAAGCCATGCTTTTTCTATTGATTTCTCTCGTTGATGCTGATGAAGATGACCCTAAACTTAATGAGAACATGAGTGTTGAGTGCTTTGATTTGGAAGTGCAATTGATGATGAAATCGGTTGCTGACTGAAGTTGCTATTTTGGTTGAAGACTGTTGATGTTACTTTTGACATTGAGTCCAGAGCTGAGTTAGAATTTCTAATAGATAAAGCATTTTCTAATGTAATCATATTCCTCTAAAGAGCAATGATAGCAACGATCGATTTGAAAGGTCTATATTTTTTACTATAACTTGAGATTGGTTATGGGGTATTTGAAAAGAAGAGATAAGGCTCAAAACATTTTGCTTGGCTTTTTAAAAGACTTATGATCACCGTGGACAGCTAGACTCTCTGTTACTGCTGCTCACTTTCTATTCCCCCCTTTTGCTTTTAGATTTAAATATACCTCAGTTCTAGTGTTTCCTTTGCTAGATCTTCATATCTTGTCTTTTTTTTTTCAACGATCCCAGATCTGTTACATTTGCACCATGGTGTTTTTATAGATTTTCACTAGGTTGACAGTTTTTGTATCTTACTATGCCTGTACCTTTTTACTCACAATGTCTTTTCGGGTTTTCACTGTGTCCTCGAAGTCATGCTTTTTTTTTTGGCACTCCTTAAACCTATATCTGCTCTTTATTTCCTTTATCTTATTTACTTTGTCTCGACCCATTGTAGGTGGTGATTATTAGGTAAGGTTTTTTGAAGGAAAGTAATCGGCTTAATTGAGTTTTGCAAGGGGATGCTTTTAACTGTATGGTAGAGAAATTAAGGGCCTCTCTTCATTTCAATCATGGCTCTATCAAAATTTTCGGTTACACATAATAGTGCTTTACCTAACCAAAGTTAATGAGTGCTGCAAAGATTTCTTCTTCCGCCTTTACTAGGATCAATGCTCTTCCTGCCATAACTTTGTGAACCAAGACTGAGTCTTCATAGTTGGGGGCGCACTTGCCTTTTTTGGCTTTTTGCTAACTTGGAAGTGTCTTTTTAAGAACAAAATTCCGTTCTTTGAACTGGTGAGGCTTGGCTTTCATGTTCAAGGATTTGGCGATGCATCTTTAATAGCATTAGGCATGGTAGATGGCTGCCATTCCCTTTTCTTAACCCCGTTGGATTAAGCTTCATGAACTGTTCATGCGAAGTACCAGCACGTGGCATAGGCCTCATTGACTGAAACTCTATATACTGTGCCAACACATTAGCCACTTTGGCAGCTGCATTTGGCACATTCTGATCACCAACCAAAACATTTTGTTTATCTTGTTCCTGACGTCTATGCCCTCTAACTGGAGCTAATGACACTTCTTCCTCAACTCCCCTTGGTGGATTTTTTTGTGCCATTCTTTCTACATTAATTCAGGGTTAGCGCATAATTAATATGACCCATGTATTCCTATCAACTTAAACCGACACAACAACGCTCTAAAGTCGACTGTAACTCTAAACACCAACTCAACAATATAGCTTCAGTTTTAAACTTTGGCCTTAAACTTCAATTCTGATACCAATCTGTCACGCCCACTCCTAATCAAGCATCATTAACACCATTTAGGGTGAGTGTAATCACACAGGTTACCTACCTGCAAACGATAACTCACAACAATCCCAAAGATAAGAATTATGTAAGGGATAAACAATGTTATTATATATAAAACCATGCCATAATCACCATACATAGATGTAAGCACCCCATTTTTTACCGCTCGGCAGTCTACGGTCCGTCCAGACTTGTACTCAAGTTAATATGGACGTATTCCAATCGAAATCAACTCTCTAAGCCTAATCCCGTCTATCCATTACTTCGCGGGCCCACCAGGCCCAAATAGAGGCAAAATGACCAAAATGCCCTTGGAGGCATTGTTCGGTCCAATCCCATAGGCACATCTTTCCGAAGACGGTAAGTCCCCTTTCCTATTCCAATAGGCACGTCTTTCCAAAGACAGTAAGTCCCCTTTCCTATTCCCATAGGCACGTCTTTTTGAAAACGGTAAGTCCCCTTTCTAATTCCAAATTAGGCGCATATTTCCGAAGACGGTAAGTCCCCTTTCCAACCCCTTTTCCAATTCCAATTCCAATCCCTCTCTCAAGAAAGCTGATTCCTCAAGATGGTAAGTCTATCCAATCCGGTACGTTTTTCAGAGAAAGTTTCTTCTGAACGGTAAGTCCCTTTAAACCTGCTGATCGGGACGAGACCCCAAGTCCCCTAGATGGTAGAACGGTCTACCTTTAGTCCCTGCTAGCTTGCCAATGTAAAAATGCCTGTTTTAGCACACCTTTCGAGAAAGTTAACTTCTTAGGTGCTAAGTCCTTTTAGCAGCTTCCCGAGATCAGGTAGTCTCGGGAATGATCGCGAACCATCAGAGTAGCGGAAGTACTTGTAAACATCGAAATCGTCAGAGTAGCAGAAATACTCACAAATAGGTTGATATAGGGAATTTCCAACAACCCCCTGTACCACGAGACCGCCGTCAAAGTGGTAGAAACACTCAAAACCCAGGTCAACACCGGTGCCTGCTAGCCCACTTCGGTGAAAAATAACCAAATTGCCCCTAGGGCCATTTTTCGGCATGTTTCTCGAGAACACATCTAAGTCCTCAGAATGGTAATTTCACCCTTCCAAGATCGTCTTAGAGACGATTCGACATGATTAGGTGCCTTCTAGTCAGTTTAGGGCCAATTCTGAGGGTTTTCGGTCAAGATGACCATTTTGCCTCCTAGGCATTCGAACGCCCCGGGGACCACACCGGCTCTGGGTATCAAACCTCTTCCGAGAATGCTTTTTATAGTATTCCCAACCTTCTTTATCTTTCCGGATCATTCCGAGTCAGTTCCGGTAAATCCGGTGTAAAATGACCGTTTTGCCCCTGGTGGGCTGGTCTCCTTTTTCTAGCCACACCAGCTCTGGGTATCAAACCGGTAGCCTTTAGGAACATTCTAAATAATGTTTCCAAATCTCGAATCTTCTTCCGGGACATTCTGAGTCCGTCCCAACAGCTTTCTAGCCCGTTTGACTGTTTTGCTCCTAATGGCCCAATCAACCCTTTCAACAATTCTTATCGTCATTTTTCAAGTCAAATACCTCCGGGACACTGTTCTAAGTGTTCCTGCCCTATTCCGGCCTTCCGGGCCAAATTTGGTCCCTTAAATCCTTTCCGACCCTTCCGGAGTCACTCCTAGTGAAGCCATGCTAAAAATTACATGGTAGTCACTAGTACAGGCGTCCAAATCTTCTCAACATACATTGCTTGCCGACCTCAAAACTTTCCTAACTAGATGGCGCCCCTAGTAGTGGCGCCAAGCCAATATTTGGCCCGGTGCCACTTTTAGTGGTGCCAGAAGCATTTTTGGCCTGGCGCCACTGCAACAGGCGCCAGGTCATTCCTTTGTCTATAAATACAGAGCCTCCTCCAGCGTGAAAGAGGTCTGCAAACTCAATCTAAAAACCCTACTTTTCGATATACAGAGCTCGTAGTCTCTCTAAACCCTAGCCTCCTCAGGTTTTCCAAACCCTAGCCTCCATACACAAACCCTAGCCTCGTATACACTCACATACACTTCCATACACTCATACACTAGCCTCCAAAGACTCTTTTGAAGACTTGAAGTGCTGCAATCTAAAGTTTTGAAGATTGAAGACAAACTCTTGAAGATTAAAGTGAAGATCGAAAAAAGACAAGCAAAGCAAAGCGCGCAAAGCTAAGCAAAGTAAAGAAGACACAAGGTAGGTTTCTTATTTACGTTTACGCATTTTCCCCCCTCTCTTCTCCCTCTGAACCCACTTGGGTTTTCTTCTATTTTGATCCCCCATCTTCTTCCCTCCCCCCCCCCTTTCTTGTATGCTTGAAACAAGAGAATTCTCGGTCCATGTGTAGGATTAGGCTATTGCAGAATCACCATGTTGGGGGCTTTCTTTTAGTCTAACTGGAGACCACGTGAGTTCGGCCCCCTTGATTATGTGGTAAAGCCTTTAACCTTGTATGTTCACGACCCTCTTTGCATTGTGCATATCATGATCTTGCATTCTTCCAAAATTCGTTTTCATCAAACTCGTTTTCAAAAGCTTACATCAAAATCTTCTTTTTCAAAACTTGTTTTCAAAATCACAATCCTAGGTTGATTCTAGCATTTTCATGGCTAGGGTTGCTTTAAGAAAGTGTTACATTTAAAGTGACTAATATGGTCCATATTTTCAAAACTACTACCTTAAAGTGGTTCTAATCTTCTTATGGTTAGAATCGCTTTAGAAAAGTGAGGTATTTTATATACTTTCTAAAAACCTCTTCTCAAAAATCTCTTCATAAAAATCTCTTTTCCAACGTGCTTTCCATAAACTCTCTTTAAATTCCTTTCCAAAATTGTTTTCAAAAACTCCCTTCAAAAATCTATTTTTTTTTTAAAACTTCCTAAAAACTTTTTTCCAAAGCACTCTCTTCAAAATTCCTTTCCTAAAAACACTCCCTAGGTTTCCTTCTTAGAAAATTCTCTCCCTAAATCTCTTTCCTAAAAGCTTCTTCCAAAGTCTTCTTTCTAAAACTCCTCTCAAATTCGCTTTCCAAAAACTTTTCTCTAAGATTTCTTTCCAAAAATCCCTCTTTATAAAAAACTCAATTTCCAAAAACTCTTTCCTTAGAGCCTAAGTCAAGCCCTGGAGCCAACAACTAGGAAACCCTAATTTTCTTTCTAAAAAACATGATTTTCAATCCCTTATTTTGGTCTCAAAACCTAGGTTTTCAAAACCTCTTGTTTTCTACATCAAAATTATATATATTTCCAAAACCTCTTTTCTACGTCAAAACTATAGTATTCCAAATCTAGGGTTTCTAAAACTTCCTTTTCCAAATCCATGTCAACCCCATTTAAGAAACTAGATCCTATCCTCCATTTTTGGAAACAAAATCAAAACATCTCTTTTTAGAAACAAAATTCAAATTCTTCCTAATCTTATAGTTTCCTAAATCATAAGTTTCCTAAATCATAAGTTTCCTAAACCTAAACTTTTAAATCTTTTCTTAAACTTTAACCTTTCAAACCTTTCCTAATTCAACCATTTTTCCATCCCTTTTCAAATCTAATTTTTCAAATCTTTCTAAACTTTCAAACTTTCTAAATTTCAAATCTTTCCAAATTCAAAACTTTCCTAAACCAGAAACTTTCCTAAATTGAAACTTTCTTAAAATAAAACCTTTCCTATTTCAAAACCTTCCTAAACCAAAACTTTCCTAATTCGAAAATTTCCTTAAACAGAACTTTCCTAAGTCAGACATTTCCTAATTCGAACCCTTCCTAAATCCAATCTTTCCTAATCCTCCAAGTCTAATATTCAAGTCAAATCTTTTCTCAAAACTTTTCCAAGTTGAGTCAAGTCTTTCTTAATCTCAAGTCCTTTTTAAATCTTATCTTTCCTAAGTCTAGGTTTTCTAAATTTCTATCTTTCCAAATCAATTTCCTAATCTTTCAATTCCAATTTCTAATCCTCTATTCTAAATTCAAAATTAAATCCAAATTCCAATTCAACTTCTTCTTCCATATCAAACATTCTATTTTCTATCGGACTTTGGGTCTGAACTACGACTGACCTGATTCCTCCAAAAGGATACATAAGCAACCCTCATGGGTGCGGTCACAACCTTTTTCAAGTTTCTATTTCCACAACCTTTTTCCAATTTCCAATTCCACAATTCTTTTCAAAACTCTTTTCTCAAATCTGTTTTCAAAATCAAATCAAATCTATTTTTTCAAATCTCTCTTCATTTTCTTTTCAAATCTATTTCAAAATCTATTTTCAAATATTTTTGCACTTGCATCTCATGCATCATATTTTTAAGCATTCTTTTTCTAAATTAAATAAGATTGAACATTTGTTAGTTGAAGACTCTCATAGGTGGATCTAGAGTAAATAGACATGTAGGTACCACAAGGGCAGGGTAGGGTGATGGCTTAATGCGTCTTCTCTACACGTAACTAACCTCCGAACCTAGATCACTGTTTTCGAAAGACCAAAATGGAGTTTATTTTCAAAAAGGGCTTAAATATTTTTCAAAGGTTGCCAAACAACCTGTTTTCCTAAAAACCCTCTCTTTAGGAGATATTTTCAAAATTGTTTTCAAAAACCCTAAGTGTAATCTTCGGATTGCGCTTAGTGACCTAACTCACCTTAATCAAGTTAGGTGGCGACTCCAAACTTTTTCTAAAAGCCCTTTATTCAAATCAATTTTCAATTCAAATTTCAAATATAATCGCACTCATTCTTCTAGGAGGGTGAGTTCTAACGAGAGAGTATAGTGTTTTTTTCGCTTGTGTATGTATTCCTCAAGTGCGAAAAGTCTGGGCGCGACAATACGTAAAAAAGATTACTAATCCAAACTCATAAACATTTGCCAAACCCTAATGTAAACAAACTCTAACATACTCTCATCCAGTGTACAACATATACAAGATTTATGGCTCAACAAGAAGAGCTCTTCATAGCTCATCAACTCAACATCAACAACAGTGGACTGGACAACAACTCATTTTACCTGCAAAACAATTTGTGTGGGTATGAGCTATTGTCAACGTGCTCACTACGATTTCAAACTCGTAAATAATGAATGATAGATAAATACTGAGTCATCCATCAGTAGATAATCCACTTTCAATGATATATAACCATACACTTACCACCAACACCACCAACATTAACGAGTAATGACTCATGTAATGCAATGTCTCTTTGTGATGCAATGTTTGATGTCATCACATATGTGCATGCCTCTAGATAACATTAGCTCAATATATCGATGGCTTGTTATCTAAGAATATCCCACGTGATATTCTTTAGGTTAGTCCCACATAACCGAACCTTAGGTTGGTTCCATATCACTGAACATTCTCTGTGCAATGCAAGTTATGCACACAATGTATATAGTATGTGATGTCACCTCATAATCCAACATTCAACACCGACATAGATAATAAGACATTCAATTCAATAAGAGTACGAATATCTTAAATCTCCACCTCAATCCGCTTATAAAGTAAGGTTGATTCACTCTTTTGGTGGAATTGGAGAATTTTTAGCTACTTCCGAACCTATCACACACTACCACGTCAAACTTATGAAATATACATAATCAATATATGTTCATGACTTATGATGCCCAAATATAAGAAATGATATATCAATGACACATTAAGAACTCAATTAGAAGTGTTAAACCCTTCCTAATGCATTACAAAAAGAATACAATGCAAAAAGAAAAGCCAAACTAGCCATGGACTGTGCCATGGCGCCTTACTGGTGCCCCTGGCCAGGGGACGGTGCTAGTAGGCGTACTCCTAGCACGCCCTAAAGCCCCTTGGCCAGTGGACTGTGCCAATAGGCACCGTCCACTACGCCGATGTGCCTTTCCTCGTTTTTGGTCCAAACTTGGTGTCTTCAAAACATGGTTTTATATCTCTCTTGCCACTTCTATCACACCCCCTTCAATACAAAACTAAGTCCTCTAAAGCCTAGAATAAAGTTCTAAAGCCTCAAACCTCAAACATGACTTCAAAACATTAACACATGCAAAACATGAATAATCCTAAGTTTTCAACTTAAATCTCAAGCTTCTTGGATATAATTCTCAATTCTAAGACATGATAAGTCTTTTACATTCAACAATCAATAAATATGCATGCAAACAACCATAAACTTGAGATTTCTCACCTCAAACAATGGATGCACAACTTTCCCCTTCAATTTCCTCTCTTTCTCTTATTTTCTCTCACTTTCTCTTTTACTAAACACAAGTTACTACACAAGCATCTCTCTCTTCCCTCTTCCCTTGACTTGAAGTCACAATAGATATAAATTGTATCTAACCACACAAATGTCACACACACACACACACACACATATGCTACCAATGAGGCACACACCTCACACAAACACCTTATGCACACACCTAGGTGGCTTGAGGTTAAACCTTCCACCTAGCACCTCCTTGCTTCACCACACCACTAATCCACATAATTAAAAAACATTTTTAAGGCTCATTAATCATCATTAGCTATAAGCTAAGCATAGAGATTAATAAAGCTAATTAATCATGGATTAAGCTAATTAATAATGCTCAAAATAAATCAATCCTCATATAACATGCTCACATTAAAACATCTCAATCAAGCTCCTTGATTAAGAAAATTATGCACTATTAAGTATGCAATTAAGCTAAATGTGACGTTAAGCAAGGTTGGATCTCATATATAATATGTGACCAGGCCAGGGGACGCTGTTGGAATCTGTCAGTTAAGTTGGACAGAAGTGACTCACTTTCTCTCTCGGCTTATTTGGTTTGGGAATAAATGATCTGTACATGGCGGAGAACCTGAAAGTTGAGTTTTTTAATGCTTCCTTCATTTCTTCCAATTGACTCTTGGACACCACTTCCTTATACTCGTTCTCTGTTTCCCAAAGATAATCGACTATTTTAACTAACTTTTCTATCAAATCCCTCTTTTTCATGCAAATATCTTCTTCTCTTAGAAGAGTTAACAGATCTTTCTTTTCCATTACACACACACACCTTCTTCGATACCTCTCGTTATTCCCGTTTCCCAAAAAGAGGGAAATCCACATCGGGGCTATGGGAATCGAACCCAATTCTTTCCGGCATTGAACCCCCATGAATCTCATTATTCTAAAGATAAGGAGTTCCGGGGAGGCGCTCCTGGGCCTCAGTAGACTGAAGACCAACTCAATCTCGATTCTCTGAAGTCGCTTTATTAAGTTTACGAGGTGAAGGAGCGATAACTTCCCCCGGATCGAAAAAAAAAAAAAAAGATTTCGAGCACGTCTGGTCAAAGTCTATCTTGTCTTTACCACGAGTCATTTTCCTTGGCTAACAATAAATAATTTGAGTTTTGCACATATCCGCGGGTTCTTCAATTTGCTTTCTCCCTCATAGAGGAAATAAGTAAGGTGGTATACTGTATTTATCCGCTTATTGGAACTCCTTCTAATGACCTATGCATTCTGTTATCATTTCCAGTTGGACGATCCATTCAAAATTTTTGAGGAAGAAACGAACTCTTTCCATTTTTTTTTAGGGCTGTCGCCCTTTACTTTTTTAGGGGCTTGGAGCAGATGAAGCCTTCCTTCTTTCTTCTCGGTCTGCTTTGGCTCCTTTCGAGGATGCATTAGAAAAAAGGTGTGTAATTCACCTTTCTCCTTCTTTAGTATGACACCAAATCAAAGTGTTGCTATAATGCTGCCTTCATCTAGATCATGTATATTTGATGATATTCTCATCCTGATGTACCTTGCTCTAAAGGGTTCCTGATCTCTCATGCTAACTTGTAGTTTGTTAGCTATCATTACGATAGGCACATTTGCTTTCTTGTGAAATCCCCGTGAATCCTTTGGTTCGTGGGATTCATCGAAAACCCACAGATCGTAGTCATTTTGTGCCCCAGTGAGATCATCTCCTCGGGAGCTGGTAAAATAGATTCTTAAAACACGGGATATGGAGTCGTTAGTTGCATAGCTCTATGAGAGATTTCCATGATTCCATTTTGTCCTTTTTTGAAATGAGAGAATGTCGTTGATGATAGATCCCATCTTTTATTGCCTTGGTCCTTCTTTCTCTTGCTGCTTAAGATGGTCGATTGCTGCCTTTAGCTACTTATGCCTGCCTGCTGATTGCTCAACCATCTCTCCAAGCTATTTCTAATTTCTATTTGAATCCTAAATCCTATTACAATCCAACAGAAGAATTGGAGAAGAATCAACGACCTCTCCTCTTCCAAACTAGTCTCTAACATCACAAGTGTATATCATTAGATTGTTTGGTCTCTTCCTATGGCTTTCTAAGAAGTTATCCATATCAGGGAGCTCCCTCTTTCCCTTGCATTTGTAGATTAACTGCAAATAAATTTTGGAGACGCTCTATCCACCAATTCGTTCTTTGATGAATGTCTCTTGAGAGAGAATCGGGTTTTAGGGAGGAACCTGCAGCTACACTTTTTGCCCCATGCTCAAAACCTCTTATCCCGCACCCACCATTTCTGGCCCTGCCCCTACTGTTTCTTGCACCACGATTAAAAATAGAGGCCATTGCTTCTAAAAGTTCCAACATTTCAAGTTGATAATTCTCGTCATGCTTTTTCATTCAAAGATGTTTGGCCGAACCACTATCTCTTGATTGATCTGATCAGACGCTTGCTTTTTCCCGCGTGCTTGTTCTCTTGATATTCTTTCTACAACTATAGATTTGGGGCCAATCAGGTATCACCGCGTGTCAAACTGTGTCAGGCGGGAGACAGAAGGAATATTCAGCTGATTCCTTTCCAATGAGAACTAGACACGCGTCCCATATCCCCATGTGCATATAACTCACTTTCAACACTTCCGTTAGTTCTCTACGTGCACATGTCCAAAAACCTTCTAGAACATCGACTCTGTACTTCTTGCAACTTCATCTCTAGAATACAACAGACCAACTCTATACCCTGAGGGAAACTATTTGTCAGCTTGCCTTTACATGACATGGAAAAATCCCATTCCTTAGCTGAGGCAGGTCGGTATGCCGATGCGTTCATAATTCACTAGACAAAGAAAGCGGGCCTAGATTGCAAGTTCCCCGGGTATGTGCTTTAAAAACTTTCATCCTTATGGCTGGCGGATTTCTCTAGAAAGGATCGCCCTCGAAAGGAGAATGAAGACCATTGTAGCTAGTCTCTGTTCTCTTGAATAGGTAGGCTCAGTACGCTAAGGAAGCTTGGTCTGCTTAGGGCTCATAGGAGGTAGGACAGAGAATAAAATTTCGCCGGCGAGATGAGTCTGGGAAAAGCCTTTACTTTAGGGCTAGAGGGTGGGCTTTAGCACGGTTTACTGAGACTCCGTTCTAATTCTACTCAAATAGAAAGAAGTTGGTTCCTGGACAAGGTCCTATCCTAGGCTTAGAGCTGAGCTAGACCCCTAACTTACTTCGGAATGATTTAGAGAGCTGCGAATCAGGCTTTCGGAGTGGTGGCAAGCAGGGCAAGAAGATAAAGTCCAATCTGACCCTAAGAAGATGCTTTTGACATCTTTCTCGCATCCGCTGGGAGTCTACCTTTCCTTTACATATGTGTTTTTCCCCTCCGACAAAATACTGAAAATTCGATTTAATGGTGGCCGGGGGAAGCCCTTTCTTTGCGTTAAACCAATAATATTTGAGTAGTGAGAATACTAACGTGAGAAAAAAAATCCTTATTTAAAGATATATGTATATATGATTTTGTAATATATATAGATTGGGTCTTGGTTGATTCTTAAGTTTTGAGCAAAAAATAGTTATTAAAGATACATGGACATAAAATTTTATAATGTACAGGTCCTGGATTGATTCTCAGATTGAGTCAGTTCTTAAGAATATTACCTTGAAATCAAACTGAATTTATTAGTTTAGTCATTTTAAGAATAGACTTGAACCAAATCAAACAATGGAGGATAGATTGGTTTGGTTCATGGGTTTTTCGGTTCTTTGTGCACTCTCAAATTTAAAGGGAAAACAAATACAATTAGGAAACAAATATGTTTTTAGGATACCAATTCTGTTACGATCTTTTGTCATCCATATACTAGGTGAATCTCACACAATAATGCCTAAATCTTAATTGCAGCAGTTGGTATTATTTTAACACTTAAAATTTATCCAATTTAGGTTGTGTTTTGGCATAATTTTTAAAAACCGTTTGATGAATTAATGAAACTATTTTATCCCTCTTGTTTTTTGCGTAAGGTTTCGTTGTCATTCCCACTTTTACTTTTAATTTTTTTATGAGCTCTTCCACTTTTAAAGAAATATAGTCGTATACCCTAAAAATGAGTGAAAATAAGGCTAAATTACATTTCGACATCTTTCAACTATGAGATGATATCACTTTACCTCTTAAACTAAAAATTATTATATTTTCACTTTTTAAACTATTATAATTTATTTTTTTTTCCAGACACTATTAAAGGGAGAAAAAATTAACACTTTTAACCCTTCTAGTTAGACACAAATTAAGATAATTTTTTTGTCTTGATCAACAAATGTATAATTTAAAAAATACCCTTGATATTGATAGGGCTATAGCTGAGGGTCAACAAGAGTACGCTTTTGTGGATGATTTCTGACTGTTTTCTTAGCGCAATGCGGGAGTTTCTAACCTCTCATAGTCGTATTAACCCTGCACAGCCTATAAGTCTTGGGCTAACCGATGGGCAGAAGCTAGAGAACCAACCGGCAGGGTTGTAAAACCCGTTTTTGGGTCTCCATTGGTGGACCAGACTGGATATATGGGGAATACAAATAGAAAGTTTTGGGTTTGCTTTGGAGAGGCCCAATAGGGAGGGTTTGTTGGCCAGCAACTTGCTAGCCCATCTAAAGAAGCCATGACCATCATGGGTTTGGTTTCACAAGCGTCCTGAGGGGGAAAACTTTGCAGCATGGGGCTCATTTAGAACAGTTTTTTTTTTTTTTTTTTTAATTTTTTTGACTTATAAACAAAAAAATTTAATTTTTTTTTTGAGCTTTTTTGCTTTTATAAGCTAAGACTAACATAAAAGCAAAAAAAAATAAAAATATAAAAGCAAAAAAATTTTAAAAAATTGACTTTTTTATTTATACGCCAAAAAAAACCAAGGCAAAAAAAATATTGAAACTAGCCCTACCAAATGAACCCATAGTCTCTAAGAGGTTGCCTAGCATAATTCTAAGTTTGGTCACCAATGCCCTTTATCAAGGCTACAACTTGATCTCTAGCAATCTGAAGAAACTGAGTAGAAGACCCCCACCTTGATAAAAGTAATGTGACGAGTTGTGGCATCTAATGGTAAAGACAAATTGTTGAGAGGGAGAGGATTTGAGCAAAAATTACTTTGCTCATGGCCACCTTATCCAAAGATGACTAATTAGAGAGGATGGGATTTTGGAAAGAACCTCATCATGATTAATAGCTGAAGTGACTACCGGAGATCGAGCAATTGGGCATAAAAACATACTGGAATTGGAAAAAGTAGACAAAGAATGAAAATCTCCTTGAAAATTAGTTCAAGTCTACACCCATTTTTCTTAGTTCAAAGAGGGGGGAGGCTTAGTGCGAGTCAAAAGCCTAAAAGATGGGTAGAGAAGTTTTTTCTCTTACGCGCTGTTACTCTTGGGTTATGTTTGATATAAGAGAATGGAATAATTTATACTTTTATTCTTATTCTCATATTTGATACTACTATTCAAAGTTAGAATGACTATTCTCATAGAATGATGATTCTCACATTTGTTGGAATGATCATTCTTTATTTCAAGAGTGGGAATAGTCTTCCATTCTCACGTGTGATAAGCCATAAAACAAAACTTGGTAAAATTTTTATTGTCAAGTTTCTTAAAAAAAAAAAAAAACGTGTTGGTAATTATTTTTTAATTTTAAAATTAAAAAAATAAGAAGTCGCAAATTAAAAAAAATTAAAAAGTTAAAAATTCTCACTGCCTCACCACTACCCAACACTCACCACCATTGTCACCGTCGCCACTGCCGATGTCGACGCCAACACCGCCACCACAATCACAAATATTCAATACTATTTTATAAATAATATATAATACTTCTAATATAATGTATATAATATAATATTGAATTTTCATATTACACATTAAAATTCTATTCCATTCCATTTTAACATTATTCATTGATTTTACTAAACAAGGGAATGAGAATGACAATTTCATTTCATTCAATTCTCATTACCATTCAATTCATTTCCATTCTCTTGTACCAAACATAATCTTAGATAATTAAAATCTTTTATTTTCATTTTTTATGAGATTTGTGAGGATGACTCTCCTCCCTTTTTTTTTAATTTATTTATTGGGGATGACTCTCCTCTTTAAGGGACCATTTTCGAGAGGATTCTCAATAGATAGAATGTCTTCGGGGAAATGTTTAGCGTTGGGTTTGCAAGGTGAGGAATATTACTGTGATTAAGAGGAGGGGATATAGATAGTGCATATAAATGTTGGAAAATTTCCAAGCATGGCGCACAAAGTACCCAACTCTCATGGTTTAGAGCATAGTTTTCAAAATCAAATCGGATCGGATCGGACTGTTCAATATAACCGGTTCAATCGAGAATTGGATCCTAAATCGTTATAGTTCAACTAAGTTATTGAAAATGCACATAAACGGCCAATTTTTTTGAAAAACTAATAAATCACTTGGCCGATTTTTTCAAAAAATCATTGACTAGCTTTAATTTTTTAAGTCTCTTTTACAAAATTGGATGTTTTTGTGACTCTTAAGAATTGAATTTGGGGAAGTGAAGGTAGAACTAAGCAACACATGCTATTGCTACACCTGATACCTTGTGTTTTACTTGGTAATATAAATTATATTTAAGGTAAAATATATATGAATAAATAAGATACATTTAATTTATAAAATTGATTAAATCAATTGAACCACTAATTGAACTGATAAACCGTGAACCAATAACCTCGTCGGTTTGATGTCCAATTCAATTGTGATAACTATTGTTTAGAGGTAGCTATCAACTGTCATTGACTAGAATATAGGATGCCACAACCACAACTAGATCAAGTTGGAATAGGGGATGATTACAGCAATTACAAGAATGAAAGTCAACAATTGGATTAGCCCAGTTGGACAAGGCTATTGGTCTATTTTTAGGAGGTCAAGAGTTTAACTTTTATCAAGTGCAGGAGTTAGCCGAAGGGATTTATCGTTGTGAATATCTTAGTGCCGGAGTGAATGGTTTGCCTTTGACTAGACCGGGAAGGAGATTAGCCAAGATGTACACGAGAGATGTGCACAAGCTGGCCTGGACACACTTGACTACTGAATAAAAAAAAAAGAAAGAAAGAATGAGAGTCAAACATGGTTAGCCAGATTAAGATCCTCTCCAATTCATAGTTTCAATAGAGATCTTTATTCCATTAATCAATGGATTAGATGGAGTCTTATCAAATATCTTACCAAAACCACAGTATTTATATTAGATTTATTTATTTATATATAACCACAAAATCATTTATTACTTAAGACAAGGATTTTCTCCAAACTAAGTTGGACGATTCCCCTTGCCCCATGTACATGGCAGCACCCCAAGCTGCCACGTACTAAAACAATGTTTTTTTTTTTTTTGGCTAATCAGGTGTCCATTACGCGCACTTCAATTAATCTCGGGACATGTGCAGTCTTTCTGTCTTACACAAACCGAGTAATTACTAGGCCAAAGACCTTGAGGTGGCCCTAAAGAATTAATAGCACATAAAAAATTTTGAACCGGAGACCTTGGAGGGAACAAACCCCCCAACTCCCAAGCTTTAACCATCAGGCCAACCCTTTGGGATTAAAATAATGTTGTTAATCTATTTATGTTCTCTTTAAATTTTAGGCACCATTCATGAGATTACTAATCGTAACATTTTATTTTTGTTTTAGCTAATATGTCAACTGAAGATCCTAATCGGCCGTGACACTCAACAGTTACAGTACAAATTGCACGTTTCTTCATCGATAAATCAGAATGTTGCTTTGGTGGTCCGAAACTTCAGGAAACACGCTTTTGGATATTAATTAATGCAGTCTTCTTTCCTTCTCTGTCCCATGCTTTGGACTTGTCATAATTTTTCCTTTCTTTCCTTCTCTGTCCCCTCTTTTGACACTTCTCTATTTGCATTTTCCTCTTTGTTGATTTATGGGGGTTATCTTCATTAGCAGCTACTTCTTTCAATTGTCCTCGCTCTAAAGAGAGAGAGAGAGAGAGAGAGAGAGAGAGAGAGAGAGAGAGAGATTCCTCTCCCTTTTTTGTAAAGAGAAGTTATACAGTCGTCAACCTATCGATTGGTACTAGTGGTATTTGAAGTATGATTCCATTTGCTTCCTTCGCATTTTTCTTTTCAATTACTCTTAGCTTAGTAGGCGTGGTCCAATAAGCTCAAATTAATATAGTTTCTGTTGTGTTTTGGAGTGCAATGTTTGGTTAGACTTTGGAACTTTGAGGATCCATTGTTTTTCCCTAAGAAAGAGCAACCAAGGATGTTTTATGCCAAAAATTTATGCAAAGCAGTCTGTATTCAATCGAATAGATTAGAAATAATATATTATATACTCCTATTTTTTCACCAATGAGTTTGAATGCTTACACTTGCACACTAAAAAAAAAAAATTTACATTATCTGAAGTTATCAAATATAATGTACGTATTGTGAGTCAAAGAATTCTGGCCTAATCTGCCTGGTCAAGCCCAATAAAAATTAAGTAAATGAAGTTGGGCTATAGGTCAGCCCAAATAATCAAAAATGCAGCCAGGCCCGCATTGCCGACCTCATGCCGACCTTAGCCCAAGCCAAAAGGCGACAAGCCCAACCCACATGGATAATTAGAGTATTTAATGCTTTGATCTCAGCATTCCAGAAAGACTGGATCAGCAACAACTGGTCAGCAATAGAAAGACTAGGAAAAGTGGCTCAATGAAAAGCTGGATGATAAAAAGTAGCTCTCCAAAGAACGCACTACCCAAGACATGATTAATAGGGCCTTAAACCAAATTGCATCCATGCCATTCACGGAGGAGATTGAGTCCCACCAACCTCCACGAAAATTCACACCACCAAAGTTTACTTCCTATGATGGAAAGGCTGGTCCAGTTGGCCATGTTCTGCATTAAAAGCAAATGATGGCACTATGAAGTGGAGACTAGTCCCTGATATGCTGAATTTTCCCATCCAGCTTGGGGGACGTGGCCCTATGATGGTTTGACGGATTGCCATCCAGGTTAGTGTCAAACTTAAGGCAACTTGCCGAGCTCTTTACTACTAAGGAGGTCGATTTCCTACTTATCTTACGGAAGAACGAGAGAGAAGGATTACGAGCATACGCAAGGCTCTACTGGGAGGCCTACAATGAAATCGACGAGTATAGCAAGCAGCTGGCTATAACCCAATTCAAGATTGGCTTGCCCAAGGAGCACCGTTTGTGGCAATCCTTAATGAAAAAATCGGCCCTCGCCGTGAAAGAGTTGATGTCCAGAATCGAGTAATACGCCTGATTGGAAAGAGATGTGCCCTAACCAATTCCAGAAAAGGTCTTCATTGTTGCTGAAAAGGTGAGTAAAAGAGATACCAAGAAGGCTTGGCTAGAAAACAGCAACAATTAGGCCAAGAAGGCAAATGAAGAGGTCTATACTGTCTTAAAAGTTCTCATTTACAAAATCTTGCCTAAGATTCGCGACAAGCCTTTTTTCAAATTGCGCATAAAGCTAGGAAGAGACCTTGCATCCTGAGACAAAAAGAAGTTTTGTTCTTATCATCGGGAGAAGGGGTATCAGACAGAGCAGTGTCGGCATCTCAAAAGTCACTTGGAAGATTTAGCCAAAGCTAATCATCTCAACTAGTATATTGATCGGAAAAAAATGAAACGGGTGGCCACGCAACCAAGGCAAGAAATTGTCCCACAGAAGGAGAATGAAGTGAGACCGATCCGAGTAATTAACGTGTTGCATGGTTCGGCTGAATCAGACACTATTGACCCATACCGATACCAGGTTGAGATACAGAAGGTTGCACATTTGAGGGAGGTAATACAGATAGGACCTCCGTCCAAAAAGGTTAAGGTCGGTAGTAATGCCGCGGCCATAACCTTCACTGATGAAGACCTAGTGGGGGTACAAACCCCCCACAATGATGCCTTGGTTATGCCGTTGAGAATGGCGGGTTGCGACGTTAGAAGGTTGCTCATTGACCAAGGGAGTTCCTCCAAAGTCATGTACTACAGCCTTTTTAAAAAAAAAATTGGAGCTGAAAGAGTCCGATCTCCAGCCATCTCTCAACCTTTTAGTCAAGTTCAATCCAGACCCGGTTTGGCCTCTAGAGAAGGTGACAATTCCTGTGACTGCCGGAGGGATTACGTTACAGACAGAGTTCCTGGTGGTCAATATAATAACCCGAACCTGTATTATCTAATTTAATGTAAACTCCTTAATTTCTATTTAATTGTGATGTACTTTGGGTCTTACTTGACCAATGGATATGTATGTTGTAACTTATGTTAGAGGTGTGAGACACATGAGATTATTTCTGATGTGTGTCTTCTTATACACATAAAACACACACATACACACACACACCTAACTGTAAGAGGGAGAGAGAGAGAGGGAGAGAAGAAAAAGAAAGAAGGAAGAAGATCAAGGAGAAGAAGAGGAGGCAAGAGAAGCCCAACCCAAGCTTGGTGTCCTTTGTGAAGTTAGGAAGCTAGAGAGAGAAAGGTATGAACTTTTACCTTGTATGTATAATTGTGTGATTGTATTAGGTATTTGTATGTATGTATCTACGATAGTTGTTGTTGAGTTTGGAGGACCCTTTGGGTCCAATTTACATGATTTTGAGAGCTTGAAACTCATTGTTGAAGATTGGGAGTGGTGGTTTGGAAAATTCCCAAATATGTAAAATGTTAGGGTTTTGAGTTCAACTCTAGATCCCTTTGATTTAATTGTTCTCTCTTTCCTATTTTGAGTTATTGTCATCCTTGTGGGCTAATCTTAAAGCCCCAAGAGTATTGGGAAGGTTTGGTTGTGTTTGGAGGGATTTTGGGAGAGTTTTGGGTCAAGAAATTATTATTGCATAGGGGGCATTCGAATGCCCGACATGGCCATTCGAACTACCCGAGAGCAGAGTATTGGGTTTTTGCCTGGGTGTTCGAACAGCCATGCCTGGCGTTCGAACAGCCCTTTATTTTGTCCCGCGTTCGAACGGCCAAGCCTGGCTTTCGAACGACCTGAGAGGGTGTAATGGCCATTTTTACCTTGGCGTTTGAACGACCCCTCCGGGCATTCGAATGGCCATGTATTGTTGGTCTGGCGTTCGAACAGCCACTTTAGGCATTCGAATGATTGGACTATTTTAACACCTTTTTGCAATTTTGTCATATCTTACTCTAGAAAACTCAGTTTTAAGCACCGTTTGAAGTATGTGATAGTAGACTCATAGAACTTTTTGGCTATGTGAAGTTTGCACCCTAGTTCCTTATGGATTGTGAGTTGTTGGAGTTTGAAATTGACCCAAATTCATATCGACAACCTTATTTTTAAAAATGTTAGCCCGTTTTTAATGAGATCTAACTTCTTCACCTAAAATGTGTTTTCAGCCCATGACCTATCAAATTAAAGGACTTTAAGCGTATTTTCAAATGGAGTTAGCCTAGAGTGTGAATTCATTGTTTGGGGGTGTTTGGGATGCGTTGAAAGAGTCGGTGTTCCGAATTTCGTGTTCCAACCTTAAATTCTCTGTTCTTGTTTTACTTAGGGTCTTGTATTTGATGCTTCTATGTAATTTGTGTGTAGGAACACCTCGCTTAGCTCCAATTAATGGGGACCGAGATGAGTAACGATATGCTATGAGTAAAATTCTATTATTTTTCAAATGTTTTAAGCTCACTTCTATATCATGAATGTTTTCCATATATTTCAATGTATCAATGTTAAGTTCAATTACAAATGTCATATTTCTAGCGCATGCAAGTTATATTTATGTTATAAATGAAAATCATGAACTATAATGTTTAAATAAAAGAGATGCTAAGTTTCCAATGTATGGTGCCAACTCGTTTTAATCTAGCTCGATAGTCCTACGATAAGGGACGGGAAATAAACTATCTATGTTGGGAGACGCCCCTAATCTAAAGAGCCTTAGCATGACCTACAAGGTTACTATAGAGCCTAGCTCATATGTCGGGTTATAGCACACTTATGTTTTAAACTGAGAACCATGATATATTCAAATGCTTTATGACAAGTTATGAAATAATGTATAAAAAATAATATTATGTTGCATCTCTTCTTACGATACCATATTTTGAAATGTTGAAACATTCAAATGATGTTTACGTTACCTATGAATTCCAAACATATGCTTTATACGTTCAAAAGTTCATATCCTTATGCATAAATGGTTATCTAGTTTTATACGTTAGATATAATTGCTAGTCCATGATATTTTCTCACTCATGCATCATTGCTATTCACTAAGCATTAGCTTATGTTTCTTAAATGATTTTTAGGTAGCCAATTTGGGAGGCCCTAGAGCGAGGCCATATGTGGATTTTAAGTTACGGCCTATGGGCTTATGTTTTGTAATATGTTTGAGGGATGGACCCCAATGTTTTGTAACGATATAAATGTTACAATCTTGGTGGGCCTTGATTAGGCACATATGTATGTTATGTTTTGGATTAGGCACAACTCTGCCATATATGACATAGATTATGTCTTTAAGTTATCAAAAGTTCTATTTTTCAGCAATTATGCATCATTCTAAATGATTATGCATATGTGATCAACCAGTTTATATAATGTGGTCTTGGGTAGCTTTGCTACTGGCCGATCATGTACCTTAAATTCGTATAGGTCGGGTTATGGGGCGTGACAATCAATGTGCCTTCCCCCTATAATGCGATCATGAGACGAACATAGTTGCACCTCATGATGGATATTCCATCCTCTTACCATCAGCAGATCTAATTCCCGATCCCCAAAGGGTAAGAGAGATAAGAAGAGACCAAGTAGCCGCCAAACAATGTTTTTTTATGACATGCACCACAGAGGTGAAAACTGACAAGGTGCACATGATGGAACTTCACGAGAACACGCCTACTGTTGATGATGTAGGGCAGACTCCAAAGAATAAAGCCATTGAAGAATTGAAGAAAATCTACATTGATCGACAGAATGAGAAGTATTTTGTCATCGACACATCCTTGTCCAAAGTCAAAGAGAACTCTCTAATTGAGCTGCTGGTAAGTTACCTTGAGATGTTCGTCTAGACTCCTTACGATATGCCAGGGATCAATACCGAGGTTGCCTACCACTGATTGAATGTTGACCCACAATGACAACCTGTGGTCCAAAAGGGAAGGAGAGCGGCGACACAACATGTAGATGTCGTTATAGAAGAGACCGAAAAGCTCGTTGATGTTGGGGCAATTTAGGAAGTCCACTACCCAAGCTGGCTTTCAAACACTATGGTGGTAAAGAAGAAGGACGATAAGTGAAGGATCTGTGTCGACTTCACCGATCTAAACAAGGCATACCCTAAGGACCTTTTTTCCACTTCCCAAGATCGACCAGTTCGTAAATGTAACAGCCGATTTCTAGAGGATGAGTTTCTGAAATAGTTATTGCGGGTATCACCAGATCTCGCTCCACGAAGATGATCAAGAGAAGACTGCCTTCATCACTCCAAAAGGTATCTTCTGTTACAAGGTAATGCCCTTTGGTTTGAAGAATGCCATGGCTAGCTACTAGCGACTGGTCTCCAAAATGTTCAAGGACCATATCGACAGCACTGTCGAGGTGTACATCGACGATATGGTAGTCAAAAGCAAGATCAACAGCTCCCATTTTGAAAACCTGAAAGAAGTGTTTGGCATCCTGAAGTAGTACAAAATGAGGCTGAACTCCTTTAAATGTGTGTTTGGAGTTAGCTCAGGAAAATTTTTGGGGTTCCTAGTTACACACTGGGGAATTGAAGTAGATCCCAGACAGATTAGTGCTATCCAGAGCATTCAAGCACCAAAGAACACCAAAAAAGTGCAGAAGTTGACTAGTATGGCAGCAGCACTCAACAGATTCATCAGTTGATTTTCAGATAAGTGCCGACCATTCTTCTAGCTTCTCAAGAAACAGGAGTGATTCAGCTGAACTCTGGAGTGTGATCAAGGCCTTGTAAATTTAAAGAGGTACTTGACCCGGCCACCCTTACTTTCCACCCTGCTCAAGCATGAAGAGCTCTTTCTCTACCTGGCAGTATCGGAGCACACTGCATTACTCAGGTAATAAGATCAGCAACAGAGGCAGGTCTATTATATCAGCAAAACACTCTTGGGGGCAGAAAGCAGGTATCTACCGCTAGAAAAATTGGCACTTACTCTAGTAATGGCATCTCGCAAATTGGTGCACTACTTTAGAGCTCATACCATCAACGTCCTCACTGACCATTAGTTAAAACCACTCCTCAGACAGGCTTACTTCTCCGGTAGACTAGCAAAGTGGGCCGTTGAGCTAGGAGAATTCAACATCAAGTTTCACCTGAGATCGGCAGTTAAAGGACATGTACTTGCTGACTTTATTGCCGAATTCTCTATTGAATTGCCACTGGAGAATGACCCAATAACACCCTATACTCAACAAAATAATGACCTCCCCCTCGACCTTTGGGAAAATGTTGTTCATTGGAAACTCTTCGTTGACGAAGCGTCCAATGACAGGGGATAGGATCGGGGATAGTTCTCATCACACTAGACGGTTTGGCAATAAAGCAAGCAATCAAACTCGAGTTCACTACCTCAAACAATGAATCGGAATACGAGGTGATGCTCGCCAGACTGCACTGAGCCATTGAACTAAAGATTGCCAAGATCATTATCTATTCAGACTCCCAACTAGTGGTTAATTAGATCACAGGAGAAAATACGCGATAAAAAATGACAGAATGACGCAGCACCTGGCAAAAGCAAAGGAATTGCTAGCCAAGTTTGGCAAGTACAAACTCCACTAGATTAGTTATGACAACATTGCTCATGATGATGCCTTGGTGACACTGGCAATGGCTCTAAAATCATGATCAAAGAGAACAATCCATGTGGAGACCTTAGCCAAACCGAGCATATTTCATGAAGAGGAGCCAACTTTGGCCATAGAATAGTTGGGACCATCATAGATGGACTCAATTATCTCCTATCTTGATAAAGACAAGCTGTCGAAGGACAAGAATGAAGCTAGACGGGTCAAACACAAAGCCCTCAGGTACTGGCTGTCATTAACCAAGAAACTCTACAGAAGATCTTTCATAGGTCCCTACTTATACTATGTCCACTCGAACAAAGTGTAAGGCATTCTGTTTGAAATTCATGAAAGGATATGTGAAAGCCACGTCGACAGAAGGTCGTTAGCCCACCGAGCTATCTCGTAGGGGTACTGGTGGCCCTATATGCAAAAGGATGCAACCCAATACTTGCTAAGATGTGAAAATATCAAAAGTTCTCTCTGATTATACATCAGCCTGCTGAGGACCTCACAACTATAACCAACCTTTGAACTTTTACCCAGTGGAGACTGGACATAGTCGGGCCTTTGCCCCCGAGCTCCAAACAATAGGAGGTTTCTTATTGTGGCAACAGATTACTTCACCAAGTGGGTAGAGGCAGAGCCCCTGTCAACCAGCAGAGAAATTGACGCCAAAAGATTTACCTAGAGAAACATAGTAACAAGGTTCGGCATACCTCAGGCACTTATCTCGGACAACGGCACCCATTTTGATGATAACATGTTCTGATCATTTTGTGACGAGCTCGGAATTAAAACGACTATTCAACATCGGCCTATCTGCAATGCAACGGGTAAGCCAAAATTTCAAACAAAACTATACTGAACGGGATCAATAAACGACTGGAAAAGGCTAAAGAAAGATGGGTGAAGGAACTACCCAACGTTCTATAGTCCTATAGAACTACCCCAAGGAGGTCTACTGGAGAAATACCCTTTTCTTTGGCTTATCGGGTGGAGGCAGTAATACCCTTGAAGGTAGGACTACCAACAATCAGATTGGCAGCGTCTAACACTGGATTTAACGACCAGACTTTGGCCAGAGACCTTGAAGTTTTAGAAGAAAACAAAGAGACTGCTCTGATTAAACTCATTTGATATCATCAATAGTTAAGTCATTCCTACAACAGACGGGTTCAACCAAGAGCCTTTGTACCAGGAGACTTCGCAGAGCCTTTGTACCAGGAGACTTAGTATTGCAGAAAGTATTGGGAGCAACAAAAAATCCAACAGATGGAAAGCTCGGCCCCAACTAGGAGGGTCCCTACACAGTGGCATCCCAAGTTGGCGTGGGGGCATACCGACAGAAACTGTCAAAGATGGGAGACAGCTACCCCGACCTTGGAACGCGAATAACCTTAAGAAATTTTGTTAGCAGAATTAACTCTCATATGATGTAACTACTCAGCAATGTTTGGTCTTTTCGAAGCTTCATATGATCAATAAACTTGGAAGTAGTTCAAACAAATTTATTCATTCGATGCTACTCCAAAATACAAAGCACTAAAAGAAGACAAAAACTAAAACCAAGTGTAAAAACTTGGTCGTGTCCAAGTTGGACAGGTTGGCCAATGAAGGTCACAATAACCAAGTGTAAAAACTTGATCTTATCCAAATTGGACAAATCGGCCAATGAAGGCCACAAAAACCAAGGTTAAACACTTGGTCCTGTCAAACAGGTCAGCCAATGAAGGCCAAAACTCTAAAACAAAGATCAAAATTAAATGCCTAGAGTTAAGTCCTACCCAAGTAGGGCGGGCAGAGCTTTATGCACAAACACAAACCAAAATCCGAACTTCGTTCTACCTTATTACTGGTTATGCAGCTTAAATGGAGAGAATGATCGTCGAACAGTGTTCGTCAAAATATTAAAGCAAAATTAAAAAGGCAAATTCAAGGCAGAATCAGTATAATAAAAAAGACTTGCATTAATTTGAAGCGTTGATTACATAAAGAAAAACAAGAAAGAAAATAGTACAAAAAACTAATTGTCAGGGATGGTCTCCATCGACTTCTCAAAAGGCTCAGTCGATATGTCTCCAATAGCTTCGTCTGTGACCTTTGATAGTTTGGTAGTAGATTTGGCCTCTTCAGTAGTGGCCTCTTGAGTAAGCTTTCTCTTATGTTCAGCATTGGCGACCACTTTCTCAGGATCAACAGAGCTGTCCTTCGTCGTGTTAAAGTAGTTAGGGCATAACCCCCAAACGTCAGAGGACTTCTCCACTTTGGTGAATAGAAAGGCGCCATTCCAACCCTCTTGGAAGATTATCTGGCACAGGGCCTTCATTTGAATAGCGAGATCCTTGGCCACCCGTTCAGCACCCTTTTTCATGGTTAGCTCCTCCTCTACCTTCAACTTGGCCACCTCAGCCTGTAGTGCTTCGATCTCGGCTTTGGCCTTGTATAGCTTCACAAACTATAGTTTATTCTTTTCCAACAAAGCATTGGCCTCCTTGTCCCTCTTCTCAAAGTCGGCAGTGAGCATCTTCAACTCTGCCGTGGCTGCCTCTGCCTTCTCTTTCAACAACAGTTTCTCCTCATTAGTGTCGATCCACTCCTTCTTTAGACCAGCGTACTCTTCGACCAACTGCTAGTGCTACTCAGCAAGAGACTGGAAGCAGCTTATCACCTCTAAAGAGTTAAAGTAATCCTAAAAAATTGAACTATGTGTTAGAATGAGAAGCCAAAGGAAACAAGAACAGAGTTAAGGGGATAAGAAAGAATTGGTTACTAGAAGAGAGTCATGGAAGGTACCCATGAAGATATTCAGATCGTTGGCTCTCCCCAGCTTCAAGACGTCCTTCTTCGGCATGGCACTCTAGATAACACCCAATACCACCTCGACTTGATCGATCATGGAGTCAGCCGTCGTCATACACTGACCGAGAATTTTCATACTGATGGTCACCGACTCGACATTAGTCGGATGTTCATTGGCGCCTTTGAAGCCAGCAGTTGGGTGGCTGCCTTGGGGGCTTTCTTCTTTTGTAGTCGAGTGCTTGGCTTCTTCTGTAAAGGCGCGACATCCTCGACCGGGGAAGTCTCCAAATCAATGGCCGGAGGATCGGCAACAGTTGTGGCAGCCTTTTTCAGTGGTTTTCCCACTGCAGCAAACATCATCTCCTTTAGATTTATCTCGTCGTCTTTGTCAGTTGATGGAATTGCCCTCCGCTCCTTCTGGCTTAGTCTAACTTGGCGGTCAGGCACGGTTAAGGGCTCCGATGTTGATGCCGAACTGTTCGAATCAAAGCGAAGTTTGTGAGATTGTTGCTCCTCAGCAACAAAATCTGCTGGAGGCAGAGTAGCGACGGTGACTTGCTTGGTGGCGTATGCCCTTTTGATGGCAACACCCACAGGGATCTCTTCAAAATCCCCCTTCGCACCCTCCTCAACCAATTTCGCAAGGACACTCAGCAGGACCCCCGTTTTTGCAGTAAACGATAAGTAGCGTAGAAGGTAGTTCAGCAGGATATAGGGAGCTCGCGCGACGTTTCTCAGCCTAGCCTGCCCATGAAAGTCCAAGACCTTCTTCAGATCGGCAAAGTTGACTCCCCAGGCGACGTCTCTCGTCCTTTTTTTCTTAACTACAAGAATAGCAAAGACAAAGTTAGAAATATAATAAGACAAATGAAGGAAATTAACCTTAATTCTGCATCAAACCTATTTCCTAAGGAAATCTAAGGCACTATCCTGCTAGTCTTTCACCTGAAAGAAGGTCGTCAAACTCCTAGGGGTCAGATACCTAAGCCCTAATATCATCTACGCTCTTCCCGAAGGACGGAAGACACTTCACTATCTCCCAACTGTTATCAACGGCCCAAAGATACACTTTCGAACTCTCACCCCATACTTTACAAAGTATGTAGCAGTAGTTAAGCTCAGCAAGCCCTGGGTTCACACCCAGGCATCGATTAAGCTCGAGCATCCCAAAAAATATTCTATATATGTTTGATGAAAGTTGAGAGGGTGCTACCTTACAACGAACAATGAACTTTTGAAGGAGGTGATGTAAGGGAAACCTAAGACCTCTCTCAACAATAACGATAACTGGGAAGGGCATCCCTTTCTCGGTCTCTTCCATACGAAAGTCATCGAACTCTACCAACTCCAAGCCAATTTGATCGGGGTTCTCATATCTAGCTTTAAAGGCGGCAATCGCCACTGGACTATCTACCATTTTTCTCAGATGTGCTGCCATCAGGGGACAACCGTCGAAGGGAAAAATCTTACAAAAGAAAGATGGACACAGAAAAGACTTATAGTAGAGGGGGTTGGGGTGGGACGCTCTCAGACAAGAAGACGAAGTAAACCAGTACCAATCACCGAAAAGGGCACCCTCCCTTTATATTCTCCTGTGGTACTAATTTATTTACGCAAAACGGTAACAATCACGTCGTAACAGCGAACCGTCACATCGGCCATCAATGTCTCGGTGTCTCACAACTACGGCTTTAAATCCATGCCATCCACGTGGCCAAATAATCGCTGAAATGGTAGCATACCTGAAGGAGCGTCCTAAAGACCCGACGTAGTCGGCCCTTGGCCAAAAAAGGCACAAAGGCTGGGGGGACAATTGTGGGTCAAAGAATTCTAGTCCAGTCCTAGGCCCAATAAAAATTAAACAAATGAAGCTGGGCAACTGGTCAGCCCAAATAATAAAAAATGCAGCCGGGCCCGCATTGTCAACCCCGTGTTGACCTAGTCTTAAGCCAAAAGGTAGCGAACCCAACCCACAAGGATAATTAAAGCATTTAATGCTTTAATCTCAGCATTTAATGCGGAGATGACCCGCATTTAATGCTGGAGCAACTCACCACGTGACGTCTACACTCACGTTTGATCAACCGGATTCTAGCACGACGGTAAAGCTGGACCCATATCCGATCAGTCGGCGATGAATGATGTGGTCTACAAGATAGGTCATGATGACCCTAAAGTAGGCACAAGGGTTAACACTCCATCGATTATACTATAAATATCAAAGCCCCAAGAAGCAAGGTATAGACAATTGAATTCACACATACACTGCCTTTATTCACTTCATTATTGATTAAGATTACTAACTTAATCATTGGAGTGTGATTGGCCCAAAGAAAGTCGATTCATTCTAACTTCTCTGTCTCCTTACAACAAGCTGGTGCTCTTTGATATTGGTTTGAGCGATTGACCAAATCTTCCCAAAAATCCCACTTACACTTATTACTGAGCTATGCCCATTGGGAGATGGGGTTTACCACAGCTAAACGACAATATAATGTCTTAGATGTATGTGTTTTCCATGTCACTATATTTTCTTTCAACTAGTTATTGTAAATCTCTTGTGAATATAATACAATCACAATGGTACATGTCAATGCAATATTTCTTTAATAGGGGGCAACTAAATTACTAACAAAACAATTTTTTGATTATGAGATCAAAGATATTCGGCTCAGCTTACGTGCACTTTGATTAATTTTCTTTTTGATTTAGTCAACGACAGATCATTCATGTCAAAATTAGAGGATTCATAAGAGATAAATCTCTCGGAGTCTAATCCTAAGAGGATTGCCAAGATTCTAGTTTAATTTTGATATACTAGTAGTTAGGCACGATATTAAAAACAATTCTTATGATGACATGTTGCATTCTGACGCCAGTTAAATTCATACAAATTTTGCCGTTAGTGTATCATAATTACACACAAACAATTATAATTATTAGATAGTTAATAAATATCACAATACTCTAGCAACATAAAATTATCTTGGGATAGAAACATTTCTTTTTGCATTAAAATTTTGTTTTCAACTTTAAATTGATCAAAGAAGTCCAAATTGACGATATTAGTGGACAATCAGTTCTATACTTTCTTGGAAAAGAATTTTGCACAATATTTCTCCAACTTTACATGGGTCTTGGGACAGTGCGGGCGAATGCTTGGTCTACTTCGATGATCAAGCCACTCATTTAACGAGGGTTTAAATCCGCCGCCCTTCCTTTCCCCAATTGCTTGTATGAAACAAAAAAAAAAAAAGAAAGGGACGGTCGGGCAACAAACAAGTGATCACACTTATTGGGCCGCGCAATGCGGAAGTGCAGCCTGATCAAGTTTCATGGGGTTTGTCGGTGTCGGGCAGATAACAGGTTGGTCAGGTTAGGGTGTCAAACTTGGGGCCCACGTGACTATTAGACTACTAGTACATGGCATGAAATTAAAAGAGAAAAAAATACACATATTTTATGAATTAGTCACAAGATTTTTTTTTTAACTGGTGTTCGGGTCAACTTAAATGCATTTTGATCAATTCCCTATTTAAAGAAAAAGAAAATACCAATCGAAATCTAGAAAAAAAAAATGAATTAGTAATATGGAAGAGTTTAGAGAACAAAAATTTAGTATGATTGTGGTTGTACAACATAGTTATTGAAAATGTATTGTCAAATAAGCTATAACAACATAGTTAGTAAAATACAGAATGGTAAAAGAATAGTACATAATACGTACAAGTTTAATACAATTTTTTTTTATAAAAAAAACAGTAACAAAATTCAATATGAAAATATGAGAACGTAAAAAATATAAATATAATTGTTCAAGTATTATACAAACATTAGTTAAAAAATCGAGACAAAAAATATGGTAACATTTCTAAGTAATTCTTCTTATATATGTCAGTATGTAGTATTTTTATCTTATATATATATATATATATTAATTTTTAAAATATGTTACTAACAAATAGTTAAATCAAAGTTGTATATAAATAAATTTTATTATTTTTTGTTTATTATTTCACTAATTGATCTAAGAATGGGTTAATTTTTCAATTTTAATTTGTAATTTAATATTTTGAGTATTAATAAGAAGCTATAAAAAATATGTTTAATGACTTAAATATAATAAGTATTAGAAAATATCAAAAAATATATAACATGATACTAGTAAAGATACACAAATCATGAGTTATACAATCTTTTTCTGTAATTGATAAAATCGAATAAGTTTAATGGTCAACAATTTTACTATTATAATTATATATTAAGTCTAGAATTAATAATATGCTAAAATTATGTTAAATTATATTTTATTTTTAATAGAGTTTTTTTCAAAAACATAATACGTAAAAATTTAATACATGTATTACATGATCTAACTTAAAAAAGCGTGTATTTTTTTATTAAATGTCAGATCTGAACGAAAACGAAAATTTTTTTTTTTATTTATACATATATATATATATATATATAGATACCATATATGAAGAGTACAAGTATTTACTAACAATCCTAATAGTAAGTTCAATATTAGCTTGGAAACTCAGTGAGCTAACTTTAGAATGCACTCAAAGTTTTTCGTGTTCAAATCCTTTAAGGTGATCACAAACGAGCTACAATCAGGTAGTTCATGAGCAACCTTGGTTAACATAGTCTTTCTCTTTTTTTAAATAAAAATGCTATATAAAATGTTTTCTTCTCACCGACTGATGGTCATGGTTCATGGTTGATCCGGGAGACCTATCAGCAAGATTTGTTTTAGGTAATGTAAAACAACTAATTTATTATGGAAATTTCTCCAATCTCGCTGTTGGTAACAACTCTGAAAGAAAAAAATTCCTATCCAAGATAAAAATTAGCTCCACAATTAACTTAAAATTGATTGTTATTGTCATTTTAAAATGCACGAGCATCGATTGACAATTAAAGTTAAACTAAACAAGCCGAACAAATTAAAGAGATACAATTTTAGTTTGAACTTCCTAAAGCCTAGAGGTACCCATCTCAGTCCTCCACATCAGACTGTTAGAAACAAATTTCTAAATATAAAGTCGAGCACCACCCTTTTTTTATATAAAGTCATAAAGGACAAATAAGTCTATTGAGTCGAGTTCAGGAGAATTAAGAAAATTAATGAATTTCTAAATATATTTAAATTTAGTTTATTTATACAAGAAGTCGATTTTGAGTTCAAATAATTAATTTGATTTGTTTTACAACTCTAATTGCCAAGCTTTATAGAATGTACCATCTATTAGTACGTAGCAGTCTTGAAATAAATTGTATGTTCTTATTACATTTTGAACAAGTAATTAACACATTGGATGTTATTAATCGTTTTCATTTTCTTTGAAGGTTCATTCCCTTCTCTCTATTTTCACCATACTTTGTCTACTGTTTTCTATTTTCCAATTTTGTAACTAACTAGACACCAATTCTCGCAAAAACATCACTTAGTTGTCAAGCTACAAGTTTAGAAAGCAGCATACAAAGGAAAATAATAGCCCAAGCTAGAAAACAAAACATAAATGAAGTAAATAACAAAAAATAACTTAATTAGGGCCTCACCCTCAGTGTATTAAAACTTTATATGCGTTTAAGGGACACTGGTTTGGACAATGAGAAAGTAAGAGAGAAATTTTAGATTTAGATTCTAAGCCCACGTATGTTTAAGATCTATATACAAATGTAATATTTATATGGACAGTGGTGAGATAGGCCATACTTGGGAGGCTTGATCCTCCATATTATAATGAGGTAGTGATGGGTGATGGAATCTTTTAGTTTGGTTGGATCATGATTGGATCTTGTTTGCTTAGATGGAGACACCTTCCATCTTTGACCATCTAACCCATTAACTAATGAATTATCTTTACTATGATTCCAAGGATAATGCTATATTATTTAAAAATTTATGCAAATTTTATATCAAAAAAACGGTGTAATTAGATGAAAAAATTATTTGATATTTGTGAAGCTTCGCATCCATTTTTCACAAATACAATGAGTCTCTCACTAAATGAGTTCAGCAGATGTGATTGGATTCACCTAACAAGAAAACATTACTCTAAACTCACCTTCTCGCTGTTAAATTGAAATAACCCGAGATCAACAACCAAAGATGTTACATTTATTGAAGAACTATTTTTCAACACTACTTCAACCATTTTTACCACCGTCACCACTAACTAGCACTTGGCTGCCACCCTCCAACACAAAGAAAAGTATTTATCTATAATTTTTTTAGTGTAAAGTATTTTACGCCAACTCAAAGGGAGCCTAAAAGGCAAATGCTAGCTGAAGAACAAAAAATCTAGAGAAAGAAGATTAGTATAGTTGAAGTCAAATTTGGGGTATACACCATCAAAATAGATAACAAAGAAAAAAAAGATACACCTTACATCATGTTTGGATCTTAGATTTATAGAGAGAATAACTAAGAAAAAATGATAAAAACAAAGTGAAAGAATTTAAATTTCTTTTTTTTTTATTGGATTAAGAAAATAGGTGGGATTTTTAGGAAGGTTTGGTTGAATTCTCAAATTAAATCGTCGAGCACGAACAATCTGCAAAAGAAGAAGACGATGAGAATGTCTTGATCCTCTTTGAGCCAAAAGCACTCCGATGATTAAGTTAACAAGTTTAATCTCGATGAATCGAATAGAATAGAGTGAGCTAGAACTCAAGTGAATATACGTTACACCTTTAGTGTATTGAGGTATTTATAGGTTTCAGAATGTTATATTCTCTTTGGGAATTAGAGTCATTTTCCTCCTATGAATTTTCATTGATTGAGTTGGTTTAATATATTGGACTTATCTTTTATTTGTTTTAATTTACTTAAGAATATGATTTGCATTATGAGCTTCATTAGTCCTAATATCTTTTGATTTAAGATCAATGGGTCAGCCCCTTTGGGTCCTTACCTATAGTTGGCATGGGCCTAGTATGACAGGTCGGCACTCATGGGTCGACCTCACTGAGCTAGTCTTCTTCTGGTCTTAGGTTTGGCTCTTATTGGACCCACAATTGTCCCACAGCCTTTGTGTCCTGTTTAGACTAACAAAGAGGACAAGGGCTGAGATTTGCATTTAAAGCTCGTCCTTTAGCCTTCCCGTTGCTTCGCACCACGTGTACGTTCTGTACCAGCCTTGCAATCGAAGGGATGCGTCAAATGGGATTCCAAGGTGACGACTGGGACAGGTGTCATGATTGCCGTAACTAAACCGACAACATGGCTCACTATGAATTGGGCATATTCTTATCCATCCTCTACATTTGAACCTGGCTTGAGACTCTTGGTGAGAGAGAGAATGGATTTTGTCCTAATTCTGTAAGTTCTTTGAACCTTTGCTTTCTTCTTTTTCGACCCTACCCTTTCGTGGTCGTCTCTTGATGGCGGCTCCCCTAAAGAAAATTGTGGACAACTTGGCAGTTGTTGCTGCCTTTAAGTCTAGATACAACATTGCCGACTAAGTCAGCATTGAGTTGGTTTACCTTGATGACTATAGGATGGAAGAAACCAAAAAGGGGATGTCCTTCCTCGTGATTGTCATCGTAGAGGGTGATGTCAGGTTTTCTTTATGCCCTTTTCTTGTAAAATTCCTTCAACGTCAAGATGTGTGTCCTGCCCAAGTAAGCTCGAATACTTATAGGATTGTAATGGGGATACTTGAGCTGAACCGAATCCTAGGCATTAACCTAGGGCTTGCAGAGCTTGACTTTTGCTATGCTCTGTGCAAAGTCGGGCGTGATAGTAAAGTGTCTCCCATCTTCGGATAAGGGCATAGATGATGTCAGAATTTGGGTTTTAGACCCTTGGGAATTTGGCGACCTTCTTGCTGACCAAATGCCATTGAGTCGATGCCGTAGAACCCCAAGAGAGTTAGGTTGGTGCTGACCCCTTACTTTTCAGATGTATTAACTTGTATATGTCTAACTTGCCTCGTTTTGATTTGTTCAGCATCTGGTAAGAAGAGCAACATGAGGGAGACGTGGAGTGTCAACTTGAGCGATTTGAACAAGGTTCTGAACTACAGAGGCTATGATCAGCTTTGTGACATTGTTAGGACCCCTCACATTTTGTTGAACTACCCACTCCGGGTTTCCACCTTCACCGCCTCGCCTAGGATCCCGACAAGCGTGATTGCTAAGATATCGAAGGAGGGTACAGCTAGTGAGTTCACCAAAATTCTAGTAGGGATTATAATTGAGTGCATACTCCTCGACGACTGGGTAACCATTGCCGACCTGCCTTCTGACGCGCTGCCACCAGTGGGAGTTTAGGGACTCGAGTCATTAAAGATGCCGTCCCAGTGACCTCAAGAGTTGGCTTCTCAAGTTGGGCATCATTTGAGTTGCCCCCAACCATTACTGACCCAACGGCCCATCCTATAGATTATCTGGTCCAAGACATATCCTATGATCGGTCAAGTTCGTCTGAATCGACGTTAACTTCAACTCCATTCACAGTGCCCGACCATCGAGCTACAACCAAGATGGGGCAAAAGTGGAAGCTAGTGTACCCTTCATCCTCAGATTACAATACTCCTGATATGATGAACCTGAGGGAGATGGTGCTGCAAAAGGCGGCAAAGAAGCTGAAGAAGTCAGGGAAGCCAGAGGCTGAAATAGCAAAGCCCATTCCCCTTGCCCCTATTGCAAAGGTCGACTTAACTGAACCCGAAAAACAGATGAGGGAGACGAGGTCATCGAAGAAGAAGCCAACAGCGGGGGACGCACTTGTTGAGCCTGCAACAAAGAAAGCCAAAGTTGGGCAGGTAGATCCCCATCCTTGTACCAGTGCCGTATTTGATGATGCTGACTTTGTGGTTGTAAGACCCGTCGTTGGTGGCCATCGTATGCTGCTGAACGACTCCTTGATTAGGTCGGCTGAGGTAGCGATGGGAATGGTTGAAAATAACATCCAACGAATTGACATTGACTTGTTGAAAAGTAACGATGACCTATCAATCTTTTTAGGAGCCTTCCATGAATCCCTGTAGGTAAGTTTCTTCATGAATTTATTTTTAGTAGTGACATTTGTTGATTGTGTACTAATCTTGTTGAATTTGTTTTACTTCCAAGGCTTTCTCAACTCTTTAAAGAATGTGTGCCATTTTTGAGTTTTGTCCAGAGAGCACAATAAACTTGTTGAAGAGCATGCTAAACTGAAGAGGGAGTGGATTGAGGCAAAAAGGCCCAACTGATCGCCGTAAAGGAAGTTGAGAAGGCAAAGATTGCCTTGGATCAGGTTACAGTTGTTCTGATAAAAAAGGATGATGAAGTCTCAAAGCTGGAGGCCGACGAGGCCATACTCTCAGTGGACTTGTTGAAGTCGAAGGCCGAAGTTGAGAGACTTAAAACTGACCTTACAAGGGAAAAGGCTAAGTTTGAGGAGAGATATAAACAAGGCGTGGCAGCTACTACTGATGATTTTGCCCTTTAGATGGTTGATCTCTTACAGTCGATATTCGTCGAAGGCTAGCACGGGACTCTAAAAGAAATGAAAGTCGAGAGCTCTTCCAGCCTATGAAGGAATATTTTGAACTACTTCAAGACTACTCTAGGGGACAGTACTGAGGATACCTCCAAGATGACTGAGGATGCAAACACTTCGGCAGTTCTTGCTATAAGTGTATCCAAGACTGTTGAGGTTGATGTCTCCAAGATGGCTGAAGTTGACGTGTTGAAGACGGCTGATACCGATATCTCAAAGACGACTAAGGCTGAACCTATTATTTCTGACTCAGGTAACCCTGCTGCGAAACCTATTGGAGACATTATGGCTTAGAATTTTCTTTTGTTTTCTGTTGAAGTAGTTGTATCTTTTTGCGAAGACTTGTAATGAATTAGCTATTTTGAATGAATGTGGATTTTGCTGTTTAAGTTGACTCTTGTATCGATGTTTCTTAGTAAAACCACACAATTTTAACTTTGGATTCTTGTTCTGTCTTGCCTTCATTGACCAAGGCCTTCATTGGCCGACTTGCCCAATCTTTTGGACAAGACTAAGTTTTTATACTTAGTTTTTTATGGCTTTCATTGGCTAACCTGCCAGCAAGTTGGACAGGACCAAGTTTTTACACTTGATTTTTTATGGCCTTCATTGGTCGACCTGCCAACAAGTTAGATAAGACCAAGTTTTTGCACTTGGTTTTTTATACTTATCCCTTTTTTATGTTTGTCTGTAGATTTACTGAATCACTTGTAACTTTTGAGGAAAAAAAAAATGTATTATCATAGATTGTCGTAGATCATTATATCATTTGGAAAGCACCCCTATGATAGAATTTTCTGAGATTGTTAGCGTTCCAAGGTCTGGGTAGTTGTCACCTTTCTTCGACAGTTTCCAGTTGGTATGCTCCCACGTCAACCTAGGACACAATTCTATAAGGACCTTTCCAGTTTGGGCTAAGCTTCCCCTCTGCTGAATTTTTAGTTGCCCCCGATACTTTCCTTAGCACTAAGTCACCAGGAGCAAAAGCTCTTGGCTGGACTCGTTTGTTGTAGGCTCGACTAAGTTGTTAATGATATCCAGTAAGTTTAAGTATGACAGCTTCTCTCTTTTCTTCAATAAGGTCGAGGTCCTTCACCAAAATCTAGTCATTGAGGCCGATGTCAAATGCTCCCAATCTAATGATTGGAAGTCCGACTTCTAAGAATATTACTGCTTCCACTCCATATACCATTGAGAAAGGAGTTTCTTGGGTAGATCTCCTTGGAGTGGTTTTGTAAGACCATAAGACACTAGGCATCTCTTCTACCCATCTTCCCTTGGCTTTTTTCAGCCTCTTTTTGATTCCATTCAACATGGTTTTGATTGATATCTCAGCTTGCCTATTGCACTGCTGATAGGCCAGCTTCAAATAATAGTTTCTGATCCCAAGCCTATTATAGAATTCTCTAAACATATTGCCATCAAATTGGGTGTCGTTGTCTAAAACTAGTGCTCGGGGTATGCCGAATCTTGTAATGATGCTCCTCTATGCAAACCACTTAGCATCAACTTTTTTGATAATCGATAAAGGCTCTGCTTCCACCCACTTGGTAAAGTAATTAGTTGCTACTATGATGAATCTCTTATTCCCTAGGGCTCGGGGCAACAGTCTAACTATGTCCGACCCCCATTGTGTAAAAGGCTATGGGCTGGTAATAGTTGTGAGGTCCTCAGCAGGCTGGTGAATTATCAGCGAAAACTTCTAGAACTTTTCACATTTTAGAACATACTAAGAGGCGTCTTTCTGCATATAAGGCCGCCAATAGCCTTTGGGGCTAGGGATCTTCTGCCGATGTGACTTCCATAGGTACCTTCATGAATTTCAAACAAGATGCCTTGCACTTTGTCCCGTTGGACACAATGCAAATAGAGACTGGTGAATGATTTTCTATATAGTTCCTTATCGGGTGATAGCCAGTACTTTAATGACTTGTTCTTGATTCTTCTGGCCTCATTCTTGTCTTCCGGTAGCTTATCCCTATTGAGGTAGGAGATAATCGGATCCATCCAGGATGGCCCTAATTACTCAATAGCCAAAGCTTACACTTCTTCTTGAAATATGCTTGGGCTAGGCAGTGTCTCCACATGAATTGTTCTCTTTTATCCCAACTTTAGGGTCACTGCCAGTGTTACTAAGGCATCAGCATAAGCGTTGCTGTCACCGCTAATTTAATAGAGCTTGTATTTACTGAATTTGCTAAGCAAATCTCTTACTTTTGTTGGGTATTGCGCCATCATAGCATTTTTTGCCGCATAATTGCCCATGATTTGGTTAATCACCAACTGGGAATCTAAATAGATGACTATCTCGACAATCTTGAGCTCTATAGCTCGGCACAGGCTGGTGAGTAGAGCCTCATATTTTAACTTGTTATTGAAAGCAGTAAACTTTAGTTTTATAGCTTGCTCTAGTGCCATATCATCTAGCGTGATTAGGACTATGTCCGATCCTACCCCTTGTCGTTAGATGCTCCATCAAAAAAGAGCTTCCAATGATCAGCAATCTCCTATAATTCCAAGGGGGGTTGCAACTTGCTTGATCAACATCAATTTGAATGGCTTTCTGGGACAGTTTAATAGAGAATTCAGTAATAAAATCAGCAAGTACTTGACCTTTCACTGCCAACCTAGGTTGGAATTTGATGTCGAACTCTCCCAAATTGACCACCCATTTGGCTAGTCTTCTCGAGAAATCTGCTCTTATGAGGAGTGGCTTAAACTGATAGTCCGTAAGGACGTTGATGGTATGGGGCCTGAAGTAATGCACCAACTTATATGATGCCATTACTGACGCTAGGGCCAGTTTCTTTAGTGGCAAATACGTGCTTTTCGCTCCCAGAAGAGTTTTGCTAACGTAGTAGACTGACCTCTACTTCCTGTTTTGTTGACAGAGTAGGACGACGCTTACTGCGTGATCTGATATTGCTAAATAGAAATAGAGCTCTTCATGTTTGAGTGACGTAGAAAGTAGTGGTGGCTGGGCCAGATATTTCTTTAGGTCGGTAAGTGTCTGGTCACAATGAGGACTCTAGTTGAATTGCTCCTATTTTTTCAAATGTTGGAAGAATGGCCAACACTTATCTAAAGATCGGTTGATAAACAGGTTGAGAGCAACTGCCATTCCAGTCAACTTCTAGACTTCTTTGTCGTTCCTCGGGGTTTGAATATTTTGGATTAAGCTTATCTGATATGGATCCGCTTTAATTTCCTGATGTGTAACCAAAAATCCAAGAAACTTCTCAGAGCGTACCCCGAACACACATATAGAGGCATTCAGCCTCATTTTATAGTTTTTTAGGTTGTTGAACACTTCTTTTAAATAGCCCATCTGTAGTTTATCAACCTTACTTTTAATTACCATGTCATCAATATATACTTCATAGGTGCTGCTAATGTGTTGGTTAAACATTTTAGTCACTAATCTCTCACAGGTGGCACTTGCGTTCTTCAAACCAAAGGGCAATAATTTGTAATAGAAAATGTCCGTTGGGGTGATGAAGACAGTTTTTTCTTGGTCCTATTCATGGAGCGAAATATGGTGGTACCTATGATAGGCATCTAGGAAACTCATCCTCTTAAATCCAGTTGTTGCATTCACGAGCTGGTCGATCTTTGGAAGAAGGAAAGTGTCCTTGGGTCATGCTTTATTTAAGTCAGTGAAGTCAACACAAACCTCTACTTGTCATTCTTCTTTTTTACCACCACTGTGTTGGAGAGCCAGCGTGGGTAGTAGACTTTCCTTATTGCCCCCGATTCAAAGAGCCTATCAACTTCTTCAATTACTGCATCCACATGTTGAGTAGCTACCATTCTCCCTTTTTGGACCACAGGTCAATACTATGGGTCCACATTAAGTCTATGACAAACTATATCTGGGCTAATTCCTGGGATGTCATAAGGTGTCCAAGCAAATATTTCAATGTACTTTGTCAATAAATTAATTAATGATTTCTCCTCAGATTTGGGCAGCGAGGTACCGAGAACGAAGTACTTTTTCTCGTCATGCCAATCTATATAAACCATCTTCAGGTCCTCAATGGCCTTGTTCTCTTGTAACAGCCCGATATCATCAATCGTGAGCATGTCCTCATAAAGTTCCATCATTTGAACCTTACCTGTCTTTTTCTTTGTGGTGCATGCCTTCAAGAAGCATTGCTTAGCTACGACTTGATCCCCTCTTATTTCTCCTACTCCTCCTAGATTCAAGAAACGGATCAGTTGATGATAGGACGAAGGAATGGCCTTCATGAAGTGTAACCATATCCAACCCATGATTGTGTTGTAGGGGGAAGACATATAAACCACCAGGAATTCTGTTTGAACAGTGATTTCTCCCGCAATAACTGGAATAGTTACTTTTCCCATCGACCATATCGAGTCTGAATTGAATCCGATCAGGGGGTTCAAAGATGGTTGGAGATCAGAATCCTTCAGTCCTAGCTTTTTGAAGAGGTCACAGTACATGACTTCGGACGAGCTTCCCTAATTAATCAATTATCTTTTCACATCACAATTCCCTAATTATAGCGTTACTACCAATGTGTCATTGTGTGGTAGTTGCACTCCTGCCAAGTCGTTATCAGTGAAGGTTATGGCCTCTACACTGCTGTTGACCTTTGCCTTTTGTTTGGGGTTTCCAACTGTATTATCTCCCTGAGGTGTGTAGCTTTTTGGATTTTCACCTAGTATCTATACGGGTCTACTGTTGCTGATTCTACCGATCCATGGAGGACATTGATTACCTGAGCAGGTTCAATTCTAACTTCTTTTTGCGAAATAACTTCCTGTTTTTTCTGTTCCGCCTCCCTCTTTGTCTTTTCCTTGTCAATATATTGATCAAGGTGTCCTACCTTTGCCAATTCCTCTAAATGGTTCTTAAGATTTCGGTAATTCTCCATCTAATGCCCCTTTTCCCTGTGGTAAGAATAGAACTTCCTCTGGCCTCGGGCAGCAGGGTCTCATCTCAACTTTGGGGGCCACCTGAAGAAGGGCTTGTCTTGTATTTGGGGTAACATCTTGTAAATTGGGTCCTTAAAAACTGTGTTGACCCCTTTTGTGGCCTTTTTACCCCGATTGTTATTGTTCTCCTCACGTCTGGGCTTCTTGCTTTCATGCCCATCGTTCTTCTCAGTTTTCTGGCTAATCTTCTCCTGTGTCGGCTGTGCTACATCTTCTTTCACCCGTGCATACTGTTCAATCTTAAGCATTAAATCCTGTATCCGGGTGACTGGTTTTTTTATAAGGGATTACCTCAACCAATGTTCTCTAGGAAGGTCGATCTTGAATTATGCAACAGTCAGTTGTTTGTTGCAGTCCTCTGTTTCATTATAAGCATCCCAGTATCTCTTTGTGTATGCCCGTAACCCCTCGTCATCTTTCTTCTGTAAAGTCGGCAAGTAGTCCATCTATCGGTTAGTAAATAGCTCGGTAAGTAGTTTCTAGCTTGATACTGATCTGGACTGCAGCTTGTCGAATCATCGTAGGGCCACCTCTCCCGGGCTTGAAGGGAAAACTCAGCACATAAGTGAATTGTCATAACTCCATAGTGCCATTATCTGTTTATAATACCAAACATGGATAATAGGATCCGACTTCCTATCATAAGGAGTAAACTTTAGTGGGGCAAATTTCCTGGAAGGTTGGCATGTCTCAATCTCTTCTGTGAAGGGGTTGGAAGCAATCTGGTCCAGGGCTCTTTTGGCTATATCCTAGGCTATCTATCCCTTATGGTGCTTATCCCGGTTGTCTAGCCGAACATTCAACCACTTGTCCCAACTTGCTGCTCTGGCTCAACCCTTGTCGGGTCTCTTACTGGCTTTCGATTTTGTTGAGGCTACCGATCTTCCTGTCGGTCCATGTAGTGCCTTGTACTGCAATGTAGCTCTCTATTATACGTGCGGCTGGGGAGCTCATGTTTCTTGAATTCATCCTCCTTTTCCGAAGCCGATCTGAGGATCTGTTAGGTACTCATCTATCTTGTTTGGCAATCACTTCCCTCATGGCTTCAATCGTTGACCTGAGGTGGGCAATCTTTTTGTCCCACTTGTCGCGCCCTGATTTTTCACACTCGAGAAAAATACACATAAGTGGAGAAAACATGATACTCTCTCATTAGAACTCATCCTCCTAGAAGGACGAGTGTGACTAGGTTTGAATGAGGGCTTTTAGAAAAGATTTTTGGAGTCGCCACTAACTTGATTAAGGTAAGTTAGATCACCTAAAACTAATCACAATCCGAAGGTTACACTAAACGTTTTTGAAAAAGATTTTGAAAATTTCCTCAAGAGAGGGTTTTAAGAAAAAAGGTTGTTTTTGGCAACCTTTGAAAATATTTAAGCCCTTTTTCAAAAATAACTCCATTTGGTCTTTGAAAATAGTGATCTAGGTTTGAAGCTTGGTTACATGTAGGGAAGATGCACTAAGCCATCACCCGATCCTGCCCTTGCGGTACCTACATATTTATTTACCCTAGGTTCACTCATTCGGAATCTTTGATTAATAAATGTTTAAAACTATCCACTTTTGAAAAAAATTATATGATGCATGATATGGGAATGCAAGAAACAGATTGAGTTTGAAAATAGATTTGATAAGAACTTGATTTGATTTTGGAAATAGATTTTGAAAGAAAGACTTTATTTGAAATTAGAAAGAAGGTTTTAGAAATTTAGAATTGGAGATTTGAAAATAGATTTTAGAATTAGAAATTTGAAATAGATCATGAAATTGGAAGTTTGAAAAAGATTATGACCGCACCCATGGGGGTTGTCTACGTATCCCTTTTTGAAAATCAGGTCAGTCGTAGTTCAGACATGAGTCCGATTGAAAATAGATATTTTGAGATTTTAGAAAAGTTTGATTTGAAAAGAGTTCCATTTGAACTTAGAATGGAAGATTTGGATATTGAAATTTGATTTGAAGCAGAACTTAGACTTAGAATTGACTTCGATTTGGAAAGATTAAATTGAGCTTTGAAAACATTTTGAGATTTGAAATTATAAAACTATCTTGGTTTTGAAAGAAGTTTTAGAAAAGGGTTGAAGCTTCCTAACTTTAGGGTTAGGGCTGAACTATTGTTTAGGCCTCCTAGGGTTGAGGTAACCTAAGATTGAAATATGTAGTTAAATTGGAAAGGAGTTGACTTAGATTTGAAAGGTTTGATTTTAGAAAATTGGATTTAGGAAAAGTTTGAATTAGGAAAGGTTTGAAATAGGAAAGCTGGATCTAAGGAAGATTTGAAAAGAGATTTGACTTGATTTGAAAACACTTGACTTTGAATGATTTGGAGAGTTAGGGTTTGGAAAAGATTGAACTTTGAAAAGTTTTGAATTGGGAATGTTTCAAAATAGGAAAGTTCCATTTTAGGAAAGTTTCATTTTAGGAAAGTTTTGAACATAGGAAAGTTTTGAATTTAGAAATATTTCAATTTTGGAAAGATTTGGAAGTTGAAATTTAAAAAGTTAAGATTTGAAAAGGTTTGAAATTAGGAAAAGTTTGAAGGTTTGAAGTTAGGAAAGGTTTAGAATTTGGAAAGATTAGAGTTTAGGAAAGATTAGAGCTAGGAAATGTTTGATTCCTATTTCTTAAAGTAGAAAATTAGATTTTATTTTCAAAAATAGATGATTTGATATGGTTGTAAGCAACCCATTTTTGACCGCTCGGCAGTCTACACTCCGTCCAGACTTGTTTTCAAGTCATTGTGGACGTATTCCAATCGAAATCAATTTTCTAAGTCCAAATCCCGTTTGTCCATCGCCTCGTGGACCCACCAGGCCCAAATAGAGGCAAAATGACCGAAATGCCCTTAGGGGCATTGTCCTTCCCTTTCCAATTCCACTCTCGAGACAGTTTATTCCTCAAGACGGTTCCATTCCAGGCACGTCCTTTCGACGATGGTAAGACCCCTTTCCAACCCCACTCTCGAGACAGTTTATTCCTCGAGACGATTCTAATCCAGGCACGTCTTTTCAAAGACGGTAAGACCCTTTTCCAACCCTACTCTCGAGACAGTTTATTCCTCGAGACGGTTCCAATCCAAGCACGTCTTTTCGAAGACGGTAAGACCCATTTCCAACCCCACTCTCGAGACAGTTTAGTCCTCGAGACGGTTCCAATCCAGGCACGTCTTTTTGAAGACGGTAAGACCCCTTTCCAACCCCATGCTCGAGACAATTTATTCCTCGAGACGGTTCCAATCAGGCACGTCTTTTCGAAGACGGTAAGACCCCTTTCCAATCCCACTCTCGAGACAGTTTATTCCTCGAAACAGTTTCAATCCAGACACGTCTTTTCGAAGACGGTAAGACCCCTTTCCAATCCCACTCTCGAGACAGTTTATTCCTCGAAACAGTTTCAATCCAGACACGTCTTTTCGAAGACGGTAAGACTCCTTTCCAACCCCTCTCTCGGGACAGTTTATTCCTCGAGACGGTTCCAAACTAGGCACGTCTTTTCGAAGACGATAAGACCCCTTTCCAATCCCTCTCTCGAGATAGTTTATTCCTCGAGACGGTCCGAGAAGCGAAAATACTCGTAAATATCACAACCGTTAGAGTAGCGGAAATACTCACAAATAGGTCGATATAAAGAATTGCCAACAAACCCCTGTGTCATGACGATCGCCATCAGAGTGGCAGAAACACTCAAAACCCAGGTCAACACCAGTGTCTGTTAGCCCACTTCGGTGAAAAATGACCAAACTACCCCTTGGACCTTTTTCGAGACTTTTCGGTCAAAATGACCATTTCACCCCTAGGCATCAGAACGCCCCGGGAACCACACCGGCTCTGGGTATCAAACCTGTAACCTCCCGAGAATACTTCTTATAGTATTCTCAATCCTCCTCTACCTTTTCGGATCATTTCGAGTCAATTCCGGCGAACCCGGTACAAAATGACCATTTTGCCCCTGGTGGGCCAATCTCCTTTTGTTACCACACCGGCTCTGGGTATTAAACCGGTAACCTTTTGAGATTACTTCTTATAGTATTCTTAACCTTCCCCTACCTTTTCGGTTCATTCCGAGTTAGTTCTGGCAAACCTGGCGCGAAATGACCGTTTTGCCCCTGGTGGGCCGGTCACCTCTTCTGACCACACCGGCTCTGGGTATCAAACCGGAAACCTTTGGAAACATTCTAAATAATGTTTTCAAATCCCAAGTCTTCTTCCAGGACAGTCCGAGTCTGTCCCGGCAGCTTTCCAACCCAATTGACCATTTTGCCCCTAACAGCCTGGTCAACCCTTCCGACATATTCTATCCTCGCTTTTCAAGTCAAATACCTCCAGGATATTATTCTAAGTGTTCCTACTCTTTTTTGGCCTTTCGGGTCATTCCCGGCCTCTTCAAACCATTCCCGGGCTTTTCGAAGTCACTCCTAGTAAAGTCAGACTAAAAATTACATGGCAGTCACTAGTACAGGCGCCCAAATCTAGTTAAAGATACGTTGCTTGCCGACCTTAAACATTTCCTAAATGGCTGGCTGGCGCCACTACTAGTGGCGCCAAGCCAAAAAATGGCCTGGCGCCACTGCAACAAGCGCCAGTGTTATCCAACCTCTATAAATACAGAGCTTCTTCTAGCGTGAAAAGGATTTACAAACTCAACCTAAAAATCATATAATTCGATATACAGAGCTCGAGCACCTCCTAAACCCTAGCTTCCCTAGGTTTTCCAAACCCTAGCCACCATACACTAAACCCTAGTCTCCTATACACTCCTATACATCCCCATACACTCATACACTAGCCTTCAACCCGCCTTTGAAGACTTGAAGAGCTGCAATCTAAAGCTTGAAGACAACTCTTGAAGATTGAAGACGGAGATCAGGACAAAGACCGAAGATCGAAGACAAGCAAGGTGCGCAAAATAAACAAGACATATAGTAGGCTTTCTCTTTAAATTTCCGCACTTCCCCCTTTCTCTTCCCTCTCCAACCCACTTGGGTTTTCTCTATTTTAATCCCCCATCTCTTTCCCCCCCTTTCTTTGCATACTTGAAATAAGGGGATTCTCGATCCATGTGTAGGATTGGACTATTGGAGAGTCACCGTGTCGGGGGCTTTCTTCTAGTCTAACCAGAGACCACGTGGGTCCGGCCCCCTTGATTATGTGGTGAAGCCTTAACGTTGTATGTTCACAACCCCAAAATTGCATTGTGCATATCATGATCTTGCAGCTTGCAAAAATTCGTTTTTAAATTCATTTTCAAAATCGTTTTCAAACTTGTTTTCAAAATTGCATCAAAATCCTCTTTTCAAAAACTTGTTTTCAAAACCACAATCCTAGGGTGATTTTAGTCTTTCCATGGCTAGGATTGCTTTAAGAAAGTGTTACATTTAAAGTGACCAACACGGTCCATATTTTCAACCTTTGTTGTTTTCAAAACCACTTTCTTAAAGTGGTTCTAGCCTTCTTATGGCTAGAATCGCTTTAGGAAAGTGAGATGTTTTTCATACCTTCCAAAAATTCTCTTTCCAAATCCCTTTTCCTAAAAATCTCTTTTCCAACATACTTTCCAAAAATTCTCCAAAGTCGTTTTCAAAAACTCCTTCCAAAAATTTATTTTTCAAAACTCCCTTTTTCAACTCCTTTCCAAAACGCTCTCTTCAAAGTCCACTTTCCAAAAACGTTTCTTAGGTTTCTTTCCTAGAAAAACTCTCTCTAAAAATCTTTCCAAAAACTCTCTTTCCAAAATCTTCCCTCTAGAAGCGCCCCTCTAGGATTTTCCTTCAAAAATCTTCGTTTCCAAAAACACCTCCTTAGGATTCTCGTCTAAAAACTTTCATTTCGAAAAATGCGTTTTCCAAAAACTCTTGCCTTAGAGCCCAAGTCAAGCCCTAGAACTCACAATTAGGAAATCCTAATTTTCTTTCCAAAAACATGATTTTCAAACTTTGCCCCAAACCTAGGTTTCCAAAATCTCTCGTTTTCTACATTCAAACTATACACGTTTCCAAAACCTATTTTCTATGTCGAAACTATAATTTTTCAAATCTAGGGTTTCTAGAATTTTCCTTTCCAAATCCTTGCCAAATTCTATTTTCCCTTTAAGAAACCAAATCAAATCTTCCCGTTTAGGAAATTAGATCCAATCCTCCGTTTTTTGAAACAAAATCAAACCTTCCCTTTTAGAAACCAAATCCAATCCCTTCCTAATCCAACTCTTTCCTAATTCAAATCCTTCCTAAACTTCTCCTTTCCTAAATCTTAAATTTCCAAAACTTGAACATAAAAATCTTTCCTTAAATTTCAAAATTCAAATCTTTCCTAATTAAACCCTTTCCTAATTCTACCCCTTTCCAAATCTTAACTTTCCAAATCCGAGCTTTCAAAATCTTTCCTAAACTCAACCTTTCTTAAATCTCAATATTTTTTAAAATTTAAACTCTAAAGCTTTCTAAATCTAAAACTTTCCTAAACTTCAAATCTTTCCAAATCCAAAGCTTTCTAAACTCAAAACTTTCTTATTTTCAAAACTTCCTTGTTTTCTAAACTTCCCAATTTCTAAAAACTTTCCTAATTTCAAGTCTTTTCCAAATTTCAAAACTTTCCTAAATTGAAAACTTTCCTAATTCAAAACTTCCTTAATTCGAAACTTCCCTATTTCAAAACTTTTCAAATTCAAAACTTTTCTAATTTCGAAACTTTCTTAATTTAGAAACTTCCCTAAGTTGAAATTTTCCTAATTCAAAAGTGATACTTTCCTAATTTGAAAACTTTCCTAATCCAAGTCCTTCCTAATTTCAAGCTTTCCTAATCTTCCAAATCCAATCTTCAAGTCAATTCTTTTCCAACATCTTTCTAAGTCAAATCCCATCTTTCCTTTCTAAGTCCTCTCTTTCCTAAGTCTAAGTTTCCTAAAACCGAGTTTTCCAAAGTTAAGTTTTTTCAAATCAAAATTCAATCTTTTCAATTCTAAAATTCCAAATTCCAATTTTCAATCCTCTATTCAAAGTTCAATCTCTCAATCTTCCAATTCAATCTCTTTCTTCAAATCAACTATTCTATTTTCAATCGGACTCCAGTCCGAACTACAACTGACTTGATTCACCCAAAGGGATACGTAGGCAACCCTCATGGGTGCGGTCACAACTTCTTTCAAATTCCATCACATTTTCCAAATCTCAAATTCTACAATCTTTTCAAATCTCTAATCTATTTTCAAAATTCTAATTTCAAAATTCTATTTTCAAATTTCTATTTCTAATTTCTCAAACTTTCCAATTTCAAATCTATTTTCAAATCCAATCAATTTCAAATTAATCTCTTTTCAAATCTATTTTTCAATTCTCTTTTCTTACATGTGCATATCATGCATCATATTAGTTTCGTTTTTTTAAACATTATTTTTCAAGGTGGATAGGATTGAACTATAGTTAGTCGAAGACTCTCATAGGTGAATTTAGGGTAGATTGACATGTAGGTACCAAAAGGGTAGGGTAGGGTGATGGCTTAGTGCGTCTTCCTTACACGTAACCAACCTCCGAATCTAGATCACTGTTTTCATTAACCAAAACGGAGTTATTTTTCAAAAAGGGCTAAATGTTTTTCAAAGGTTGCCAAACAACCTGTTTTTCTTAAAAACCCTCTCTTGAGGAGATATTTTAAAATCGTTTTCCAAAAACCCTAAGTGTAGTCTTCGAATTGTGCTTAGTTTTTAGGTGACCTAACTCACCTTAATCAAGTTAGGTGGCGACTCCAAATCTTTTTCAAAAACCCTTTATTCAAACCCAATTTTCAATTCAAACCTAGTCACACTCATTCTCTTAGGAGGGTGAGTTCTAATGAGAGAGTACAGCATTTTTCCCACTTGTGTGAGTATTGCTCAAGTGCGAAAAATCTGGGCGCGACAATGGTTTTCGAAATTGGAGAATTTGATCTAATTTCCTAAATTGGATTGGATTTGACATGGAATTGGAAAGATTGAATTTTGAAAATCTAGGATTTGGAAACTTACAATTTTTTATGTAGAGAAAGAGATTTTGAAAATTTAAGATTTGATGTAAAAGATAGTTTTTGGAAACTTTGATTTGAAACAAAAGAGGAAGTCATGTTTTTAGGAAAGAAAATTAGAGTTTCCCAACCATGGGATCTAGGGCTTGATTTAGATTCCAAGAAAAAGAGTTTTTGAAAAGTAGACATTTTGAAGAGAGTTTTTAGGAAGGAAACTTAAAGAGAGATTTTGGAAAGTGAAATTTTGAAGAGAACTTTTGGAAAGGAGTTTGAAAAGAGCTTTTTGGAAAATAGATTTTTGAAGGGAACTTTTTAGGAAAGAGTTTTTAGAAAGTAGATTGGACAAGGGGTTTTAGATAGTAGATTTGAATATGGATTTTTGCAAGTCTCTAAAAAAAATATCTCACTTTCCTAAAACGATTCTAACCATATGAAGATTAGAACGACTCTAGGGGTGTGATTTTGAAAACAAAAAAGATTTGGAAATACGGACCATGATAGTCACGTTAAATATAATAGTTTCCTAAAGCAAGCCTAACCATGAAAAGGTTAGAATCACCTTAAAATTATGATTTTGACAAAATCTAGGGTTTACACCCAAAACTTATGTAATACTTTTCTACAACAACCCTAACCATGGAGTGATTAGGATCATTTTAAGATTGTGATTTTGAAAACATGTTTGAAAAAGAGATTTTGAATGTAAGTTTGAAAGATGATTTTGATGCAAACTTTAAAAAATAACTTTTTGAAAACAATTTTGAGTAGATGAATGAATATAAAATGCACAATGCGAGTAGGGTCGTGAACACACAAGGTTGGCTTCACCACATAATCAAGGGGGCCGAATTCACGTGGTTTAAGGTTGAATTAGAAGAAAGTTCCCGACATGGTGACTTTCAACCATTCTTCCTACACATGAATCGGGAATTTCCTTCTTTCAAGCATGCAAGAAAGGGAGGAAGAAGATAGGAGATTAAAATAGAAGAAAACTCAAACAGGTTAGGAGGAAGAAGAGAGAAGGGGAAATTGAATAAACGTAAAGAGAAAACCAACCTTGTATCTTCTTTGCTTTGTTTGATTTATTTTGCTTTGCTTTCCTTGGAATTTAGAAGCTTTGAACTTGCAGCACTTCAGTCTTCAATGGATGTTGAAGGCTTGTATATGAGTATATGAGGTGTATATAGGCTAGGGTTAAAGTGTATAGAGGCTAGGGTTTGAAGAGACCTAAGAGAGCTAGGGTTTGGAGAGAGTTCGAGGTATGTATGCAGAGAAACAGAGTTTCTGGACTTAGATTGCCAACCCTTTTCACATAGGGGGAGGCTCTGTATTTATAGACAGAAGACTAGCCTGGCGCCTATTGTAGTGGCGACTATTGTAGAAGTTATGGTATCAGAGCCAAGTATCTTTGTAATTGTATTTATTAGTCACTTATTGTGAATCTTTCAAGTATTTGTTTTCAAATTATATATCTGATTCTTATCCTCTGTGTTGTCTGATGAACCTGTAAACCAACTAGTCGCGTAGCCGCTATAAGTCCCAAGGTTGAGGCAATAGGTGTAAAATGTTGACCGGCTAGGGTACATCTAGATCACCCATAGGTATTAATCTTTATATAATTTTGAATCTAAATACTTAAATGATAAACAATTAAGTTCCCTAATGAATCATTTAACGAGAACCATGTCTTCGGTATCTAGGCAATCTCATAGTAGTAATGACACTTCAATACTTAACCAAGAAGAACAATGTTTTCCTCCTCCCAATTGGACACCTCCTCGTGTCTCTGTCCGTCAAGTTTATCAAATTAAACCTTTTGATTTTTTGTCCAATTATACTATTAAAACTGTCGAACAAACAATTCCTTTTACAGAATCATCTCAACAAATTCAACTTCTCAGTCAAAATCTTATTAACAAATACAAACAACAAAAATACAATTATTTACACTTAGGATTAGTACAAGTTGTTGTTGTTCCCTTAACCCGTCAGGGTCAAAATGCTGCAATTCTTTTAACTTTACAAGATAAAAGACACACAACATTTATCAACAGTACCTTAGGTTTAATTGAAACAAGTCTTTATAGTGGGCCTGTCCATTTTGATTGTTATCCCGGATATGCTGTATGCCTCCAAGATACTGGTATTCTTAAAGTCCTCACACTTAAAATTAAAACTTCTGGTTATGACCTAGGACCCGGCAATATCCCTTTTTCCATTATTTATCGAATCCACCTCAAAGCCATGACTACACTTATAGATCCACGTTGTAAGATCACAAGCCCCAAAGGCGAAACACTCCTTATTTATACGAATAGTGACTCCAATATTAGTACTCCCAAGACCATACGTTGGGAAGATGTTAATCTCCCATTAGAATGGACTTTAGACAATGAAGTTCCATCTACAACCATAGAAAACAAAAATTTAGAATATATTCATGAAAGCACTGATGGCAGTGTTCGTATCAAATTCACCAATACTACGGCAGGGTCATCTCGACCAAGATTCTCAGATGTTGGATCATCTGCTAGCACTCAATTTCAATCTTTCCCACCTAGGAGTTCTTTTTCCTCTGTCCCTTCTTCTTCAATGCATTTTAGATCTCCTGTCTTACAATCTGTCACAACTTCCAATGTTGCACAACCTATTTATACACAAGATGATTTTCCCCAATCTCCCACACTATCTCAAATGCTTCCAGACCCTCCTCTTGATCCTCAAATAAATATGATAGAACAAGAATTTATTTTTGACAAATCTATTTTAGTTCGTGATTTTAATTCTCCCCAAAATATACAAAAGAAGAATTGGTTTTTAAAAACCTTTGATGAAATTGCTCGCCTTCCTATACGTGAAGAATACTATCAGTTTGTTCAAAATAACAAAATTTATTTAAGTTTCTTTGACTGGTTTGAATATTATTCTAATTATTTTGACCAACTTAATGTTATTACCACTACTGAAAACCAATGGGTTACTTCCAACGATATTATTAAACCTTCTATTCATCCCCCTCTAGAAGAAATTCATATTCAACACCGATCTAGTATTATTACTGCTTCCCCTTTCAAACTTAAGCCTGATACTTCACCTCCTAATGCCAAAGATATTTCTAATATTTTACAACAAAATAATTTTACAAATCAAACACTTAAAACTATAGGTGACCAATTAACTCGTGTAGAAAACTTTATCAGCAAAGATCAAGTCACTACACTCACCACTACTGAAACCCCTCTATTTACACCACATGAAGTCCCTTCACATCTTCACAATGAATTGAGTAATCAAGACTTTTCTTCTCAAATTGATCATAAACTTGCACAACTTGATCATGTTCTCCGTGTTGTCACTGCACCTGACACACCTCCATCAACTTCTAAAACTCTTAATACTATATCTCAACCAACCCTTTTTGAAGTTGAAGAGATTGAACAAACCATGAATGATTCCCAACCTTTAGAACTCAATGCTACCCAGAATAAAAAACAAAAATGGAAATATCAAAACCGCTATGAAACCAATAACACTAAAAATTATTATCCTCGTCCTACTCTTCCTGATATGCAATATGAAGAAAGAAATCAATTCACTCAAGCTGCTTATCATGGTGGTACCATTTATGAATGAAATTTTGATGGTATGACTGAATATCATATTCTTAACAAACTCCAAGAAATGACAATGGTTGCTTTAGCCTACAAAACTAAACAAAAATCTTCTGATTTTGCTGTTGCTCAAGCTTTAGTTGCTGGTTTTACTGGTCATCTTAAAGGATGGTGGGATCATTTTCTCACCTCTAGTGAACGTACTCAAATCCTTACTGCAATCAAAACTTATTCAAATGGTACACCCATCAAAACTGAAGACAATCAAACAATTGAAGATGCAGTTAGTACCCTTATCTTTTCCATTTCTAGGCACTTCTTAGGGCGTCCTTCCAAAGTCCAAGCTGTTACCTCTGAAATCCTCAATAATCTTAGATGTCCAAAACTTCAAGATTTTCATTGGTATAAAGATGTTTTCTTAACTAAAGTTATGTTACGTGATGATTGCCGTCAAACACATTGGAAAGAAAAATTTTTAGATGGTCTTCCCAAACTATTTTCTCAAAAAGTTAAAGACAAACTCAAAGAAAACAACAATGGCGTTGTCCCTTATGAACAACTCACTTATGGTGACTTAATTAATGCCATCCAAACCCAAGGTCTTGAACTTTGTACCAACTTCAAACTTAACCAACAATTACAAAAGGATTTAGCCACTTCCAAACGTGAATTAGGTACCTTTTGCCAACAATTTGGATTTGAAAATACCACACAAATCATACCCCCTTCCCGACGTAAACCTCGAACTACTTCTGCACGACGATTCTTTCGAAAACCCAAACCAAGTTCTAATGTTTTTTACCAGAAACCCCATGCACAACCTCCTGTAAAAACTTCTCCATCTAAACCTAAACATGTTTCTAAACACACTAGAAAAGTCCCCACATGTTACAAATGTGGTAAAGTTGGCCATTATAAAAATCAGTGTCGAATGAATCAAAAAATTAATTCCTTAGATATTGATGAAACACTTAAACAACAACTTATGCATTTATTCTTAAACTCTGATGCTTCTGATAATCCTTCTCTCTCTGATGATGCATTACAAATAGATGAAATTATATCCCAATCTTCTTCTGACGAAGACAAACCTCATACTTCTTCTTCTTCCCTTGAACCTGACCAAATTATAAAAACCAATTGTCAATGTCCAACCACACGTACTATTAATGTTATTACAAAAGAACAAGAATTACTTCTTGATGTTATAGATAAAATTTCTGATCCTCAAGTTAAAAAAGATTATTTACTCCAACTTAAACAAAGTTTAACTTCTGCTGACAAACCTACCCAAGATATTTCATTATTAAATAATCCTTATAATCTTAATGATATTCTCAAGAGATTTGATCAAACTTCTAAGTCTTCCCCTATAACTATTCAAGACTTACAAACTGAAATCAAAGCTGTGAAAAAAGAATTACGTGATTTAAAACTTGAACATAATATTTCCAAAATTGATCTTGATAATCTTAAGAATCAAGTGTTATTACTTCAACACTCTTCCTCTTCTTCTAGCCAGCCTAATATTCCCAATCCTACAGATATTTTCTTACTTTCCCAAATCTCTTATCAAAAATGGAATGTCAAAATTACCCTTGTTGTTAACCAAGAATTTAGATTTGACACTATTGCCCTTTTTGACTCTGGTGCAGATCTTAATTGTATTCAAGAAGGTTTGATCCCTACTAAATATTTTGAAAAAACACGTGAACGTCTCTCTGCTGCTAGTGGAACTCCACTCCAAATACAATATAAACTTTCTACTGCTCATATTTGCAATAATAATATATGTATCAAAACTCCTTTTGTACTTGTCAAAAACCTTTCCAGGGAAGTTATATTAGGGACTCCTTTCCTTAGTCTTCTACAACCCTTTCAAGCTACTACTAAAGGTATCACTACTACTCTTAATAATAATCAAATTATTTTCCCCTTTGTAAGTCCTCCTCGTACCAAAGATCTCAATACTTTAAAAAAATTTTCTATTTCCCATAAAACTCTCAATCTTATCATTCGAAAAGAAAAACACTTATTATTTTTAAAAGAAGAAAAAATTAATACTCAAATTGAACGTAGCTTACAAAATGGCACTTTACAATTAGCCATTGGTAAATTTTTAACCAAATTACAACAAGAAGTTTGCTCTGATGTACCCAATGCTTTCTGGTCTAGGCACAAACATGTTGTTACTTTACCTTATGCTTCTGATTTTTCTGATGCCAAAATTCCTACCAAAGCTCGTCCAATCCAAATGAACCATGAACTTTTTGAATATTGTAAAAAAGAAATTCAGGATTTACTTGATAAAAAATTAATTCGCCCTAGTAGATCTCCATGGAGTTGTGCTGCCTTTTATGTTTATAAAAATGCTGAGATTGAACGAGGTGCTCCCCGTTTAGTAATTAATTATAAACCTCTAAATGATGCTCTTCAATGGATTCGGTATCCTATTCCCAATAAAAAAGATCTTCTTCAACGTCTCTGTCATGCAAAAATCTTCTCAAAATTTGATATGAAATCTGGTTTTTGGCAAATTCAATTAGCTGAACAAGATCGATATAAAACTGCATTTACTTTACCTTTTGGACATTATGAATGGAATGTAATGCCATTCGGTTTAAAAAATGCTCCCTCTGAATTTCAAAAAATTATGAACGATATTTTCAATCCCCATTCTCAATTCACAATTGTTTATATTGATGATGTTTTGATTTTTTCCAATTCTATTATTCAACACTGGACACATCTTGAACAATTCTTCAAAATTGTTAAACACACTGGCTTAGTTCTTTCTGCAAAGAAAATTAGTTTATTTCAAACTCGTGTCAGGTTCTTAGGACATTAAATTTATCAAGGTACAATTACCCCTATTGAAAGATCTATCCAATTTGCTAATAAATTTCCTGATGAAATTAAAGATAAAAATCAATTGCAAAGGTTTTTAGGAAGTCTCAATTATGTCTCTGACTTTTATCCCAATTTAAGTCAAATTGCTGCTCCTCTCAGGCAACGTCTTAAGAAAGACCCTCCTGCTTGGTCTAATGAACATACTAAGACCGTTCAAACCCTTAAGCAATATGTTCAAACCCTACCTTGTCTCACCTTAGCCAATCCTACTGCTTTTAAAATAGTTGAAACAGATGCCTCTGATATAGGTTATGGTGGTATTCTCAAACAAGTCCTCAATAACAAAGAACAATTAGTTAGGTTTACCTCGGGTACCTGGAATCCTACTCAAAAGAATTATAGCACTATTAAAAAGGAATTATTAGCAATTGTTTTATGTATTTCCAAATTTCAAAGTGATTTGTTAAATCAAGAATTTTTACTTCGTATTGATTGTCAAGCTGCCAAAAATATTATTTTTAAAGATGTAGAAAATATAGCATCTAAGCAAATCTTTGCTAGATGGCAAGCTATTCTTTCTGTTTTTGATTTTAAAATCGCTTACATTAAAGGCACTGATAATTCACTTCCAGATTTTCTTACTCGAGAATTCTTAGAGGGAGATTCACACCATGCCTCCTAAACCCAGTCGAGATCCCGGCAAAGCCCCTGCTCAAACTCAACCCAAAACCAAAGCTTCTTATGCCATGAAACCAATTCCTCTCCAAACACTTCCTCCCATGTCTCCCAGTGATTGGTATAACCAAACACTTATTGACCAAACTCAACAATTATCTCAAACTTATGCTCAAACTACCGCCATTCCCCAACAACAACAAGTGGTGGCTCCTCGCCCCTCTACTGCTTCTTCTGTGGTGGCTTCTCGCCCCACTTCTTCTTCTTCTTCTTCTGTGGTGGCTAATAACCCCATAGTCAAATCTAAATATTTTCTCAAAACTCAATGTGAACAAACTATTGTTCTTTTGGAAAATCAAACATGGAATGAGGATCCATTTCAAATTCCTCCTAGAGTGTTTGCCCCGAACACACACTTTCTCCAAATCTCCCATTTACATACCCAACAATTTTATGAATTTATCCTCATTGAAACTGATTCCATTTCCCTCAAAAATCATTATAATCCTGATCAAACCCACATTGCCTATTCTACTGTTTACATTAACCAAATCCTAACCCAAGAACAATGGGGGCCTCATCCTCTCCGTCCCCGCCGTTTTTCGGAAGTTTACAACCCTCCTACTTTCAATTATTATGATTACCAGCAAGCCTGGTTCAATACCTTCTTTTTTCAAAATCCCAAATTTAGTCACTCTTGGATGTTTACCTTCAAAAAGGACTTTCCTTTCATTTTTCCAAATTGGTTCTTTTCCTGGTGGACTCACTTTGGGTCCGTACCTCAAATTTTTCCTCCATCTATCCATGAAGCATTCCTACTTTATCAAACCCAATTCAAACCTGATCGGGCTTTATCCAAATTCCCTTGCATTTTACCCTTTATGATTCAATTTTCTATTCCATGGATTTGTGCTTGGAACTATACCATTATTTCTCAAAATTCCTTTTCCTATCTTGCCCGAAGCTTTCAGGTCAAATGGTGGGATAATTGGCCGGCCCCCCAAACTATCACCTCTCAAACAGTCCACAAATTCTTCCAACAACACCCAGCCATTGCTATGGCATCTGATCCCCAATTTCTCCTCAATTGTAGCCAATTAATTCCTCAATTAGCTGCAGCCAAATCCAAGAAGGAACTTCGCCAACACTTGCTTGAAACCTTATCATCTCTCTCTGATAGTGATGATGAGGCTTCTCCATCCAACCCAGATCAAGATTCTCAAGTATCTTCTACAGATCTTGCCCAAGATAATGAAGATGACTGTTTTGGCATTTTCACTCCAGTCAAAACTCGCTCCAAAAGTCGACAAAAGGTGATCAAAGCAAGACAGACACCCCACTGATCAAGCCATCAACTTTCGGCGCTCTTCCGACAAATCTCAGCAAAAGTCAACACTGCTACAATACAAATTTCAGCAAAAGTCAACACTGCTACAGTAAAAGCGACTTTTACTGTTCACTATTCACTATTCACAAGAGACAAACAACTTTCGGCCACCGACAGTTCCTGTTTCAACAGTTCCAGTCTGGCAACCGACAAACCGGCACTATTTCAACAGTCCCAGTTTTCCTTTTCTGTCTATTTAAGCACTGACTCTCCCATTTGGAGAGCAGGCCAAGTTTTGAGTCCAACCTCTGTCTCTCTCTCTCTAGAATTCTTCTGTAATCAAGATCTCAAGTTCAAGTATCAGTGATTTCTAGATATTACCTGGTAATCTTCAAATGTCTATGTAATTTTCAATTTGTTTATGTAATTTTATTTTCAATATTCAATTTCAATTTCAAGATTCAATGCTGCAAAATCTAGTATTAATAATTATCTGCTTGTTCATTATCTTCTTTTATTCTATGATTATACCGCCTTATTGGCTGGTTTTAATTGCTTTCATTATTTATTATTTGTTGTAAGCCGCAAACAACGTCTGGTTGACCCTCTGGGCGTGCCTATAAATCGTTGAGGCTTACTAATCATCTTCTTTTATTTTATGATTATACCGCCTTATTGGCCGGTTTTAATTGCTTTCACTTACTACCTGGGTTAGTTATGGTATCAGGCCAAATTTTAGTGGCGCCAGGCCAAATTTTCTAATGGCACCACTAGGAGTGGTGCCAGGCCAATTTTTTGGCTTGGTGCCAGCTACTTAGGAAATGTTTTAGGTCGGCAAGCAACGTATCTTTCAACCCTTGATATGCAAGGCAAAAGATTTGGACGCCTGTATTAGTGACTACCATGCAATTTTTAGCCTGACTTTAGAAGGTCTGGGAATGTCGTGGAAGGCCAGCAATGGTCTGGAAGGCTAAAAATGAGTAGAAACCCTTGAAATAGTGTCTTGGAGGTAACATGCTTGAAAAACAATGTCAAAATTGTTGACCGAGCTATTAGGGGTAAAATGGTCAACTAGACCGGAAAACCACCGGAATGGACTCGGAATGACTCATAAGAGGACTTGAAGGTAGGAAACACTATTTAAAGTGTTTCAAGGAATTTTCAGTTTGATACCCAAAGCCGATGTGGTTGGAAAAGGCAACCGGCCCACTAAGGGCAAAACGATCATTTTGCACCAGTGTTGCCGGAATAGACTCAGAATGATCCGAAATGGTGGGGAAGGTCAGGAATACTATTAGAAGCATTCTCAATAAGTTACTAGTTTGATACTCGGGGTCATGTGGTTCCTAGAGGCGCTCGGATGCCTAGGGGCAAAATGTTTAATTTGACCGGATGGTCTCAAAATTGGTCCGGAATCGACTGGGAGGTACTTGAACATGCCGGATCATCTTTGGGACGATCTTAGAAGGGTGGACTTACCGCTATAAGGACTTGGGTATTTTCTTGAGAAACATGCCGGAAAATGCCTAAAGGGGCAGTTTGGTCATTTTTCATCAGAGTGGGCTAGCAGGCACTGGTGTTGACCTGTGTTTTGAGTGTTTCCGCCACTCTGACAGTCTATGACGAGTTGGTTTCTAAAGGTATCTCGTCCTTTAGTAAACATGTCACGGCCAAAAGGTGAGTTTGGTCCGGTGACAAAAGGGGTTTGTCGGCAATTTCCAATATCAACCTGTTTGCGAGTATTTTCGCTACTCTGACGGTTGCGATGTTTGCAAGTGTTTCTGCCACTTTGACGATTTACATTAATTCCAGAGATTGCCTGATCTTGGGAAGCTGCTAAGTGGACTTATCGTCTGAAGAATCAACTTTCTCAAAAGATGTGCCGAATAATGGACATTTTGTTGGCCCAAATGGCAACCCAAAAGAGGGGGTGAATTGGATTTTTTAAAAATTAATGGCAATTAAGATTAATTAAAATTGATTTAATCAATATAATAGTAATCAATCTATCTACAATGCAATGTAATCAAAAGATAAATGAAAAACAGAGCAATAGAAAGCACACTAAGAATTACCGAGATTCAACCACAATTCATGGTCTACGTCCTCACTCCAAGATCCCCTTGAAGTCTTCCTCCATTGTGCAATCTCCAATTACAAAATGGATGCTGATTTACCAAAGTGCTCAACTCACTTTTACACAAGAACTTCTTCCCAAGCTCTTTCAGCTACCAAGTGGTTTAGTTCAAGATCCACTCAAACTCATAAGAGTTTTTCTTCTACAAAAGAACTCTCAAACTCTCACTTACAATGTGTGAAATTGTACAAACGAAATACAAACTCTCTATCAAGAGTGGATAGAAAAACATAAACTCACTCAATGAAGACAAGAAGAATGTTTAGATTTTTTAGTTTGATCAATCAGTGGTACTTGTATTTTTTGTATCTCTTGTATGTAAATGCAGTTGGAAGCTTGTATATAAACCTCTGTATTGATTTCATTTGTTGGAGGTTGTTGGGGCTCATTTAATGCAAGTCCAATCCGTTATAACGTTAGAAAAACTAGCCTTTTTCTCCCAGGTGTCGACACTTGGTTCCATGTGTTGACACATTTGGTTTGCATTTTTCAAATGTTGTCCACTGTTTTCATATGTCGACACTTGATCATTCTGCCTTCAGATTTTTTGCTTCTGTTTTAATGTGTCCACTCTTCATTTTCATATGTTGACACATTGCCCAGAAATCTTGCTTCTGTCTTCCAATAATCAAGTTCAGTTTCAACACTACTATAAGATCTTCAAGGAGTCTTTCTATAGGGCATGATGATTAATCATAGTCTTCAATTCACCAAGGTTGTTCTCTATTTAATTTGGATTGAATTCATCATTTGATAATAATCTTTTCTTGGTTTCCACACTGTCAGAACTTTACTCTATTATTGTTGAGCTCTTTTTCTTTGTTGTCGATCTTTCTCTTTCAGTGCCCAGCTCTTTCTTTCATTGCCGAGCTTTCTTTTTTATTGCTGAGTTTTTGCTTTCATTGGGATCATTTCAATGAGACTTCTATAAGCTTGATGAAGTCTATTCTTGAATACCTTAGTTTTCTCTGAGTACAAATCATCTTTTTGAGTCTTTACATCCCAAATGAAGTCTTCACTTGGATTCTTTGTAGAAATTATGCAATTGCGATGAATTCTCTTCTCAAACATCTTTAATCTCTTCTCAATCAAATCATTTTCAATTGATCTTTGCACATTAGATGAAGTCTTCTTTTGAGCACCTTCAATCTTTTCGAATTCAAGTCATCTTTATTGAGTTTATGCATACTTGATGAAATCTTTATTTGAACACCTTCAATCTCTTCGAATGCAAATTATTTGTTTGAAGTTGGAATAGGTGTCATTGCTCAATTTGGTACGTTACATGACTCTTGGAGTGTATTGCTTGATATTAGCTTGTTGTGCATTTACTTTGACATATATTAGACTTAAAGTCAAACTTCTCAGTCTAAGTTATAATCTTTATTAATCTGCACACTAAGCAAATGCATCAGTAAAATAATACAAGGTTTAGTTATCATCAAAATCAACATGGGGATCAACCTTGAGTCAACACATTTTTCATTGGTGAGTTAGCAGACACCAAAGGTGGACCATTCTACCATCTCGGGGACTTGGGTTCCGTCTTGGTTGACGGGCTTAAAGGGACTTATGGTTCTGAAGAGTTTTCTTGAAAAACGTACTGGATTAGATGGTCTTATCGCCTAATGGATCAATTTTCTCGAAAGGCGTGTTAGATTTGATTTGAATTGGAATTGGACTTAAAATTGAATTTGAGATTGAAACTAGGACTTACCGTTTCTAGGAAGATGTGCCACGTGGAATTGGATCGAGCAATGCTGTAAGGGCATTTTGATCATTTTGCCTCTATTAGGCCCAACGGGCCCTCGAAGCAATTGATTGATTGAATTAAGTTTGAAAAGTTGATTTAAACTTGAATATGTCTGTGTTGATTTGACTGTAAGTCTGGGCAGGCCGAAGATTGCCAAACAGACAAAAATGGAGTGCTTACACCACTATTGGAGCTCCCGCTCAATTGTTTAGAGCGATAAATGATTAGGTACGTGGCAACTAGATGGTGATGGATTCAAGTTCCTACGGTAGCTCCTTCAACAGTTTGAATTTCAGACATATTGTGGAACTCGTCTTAAACCCTCCTATCCTTCAGGTTGGTTGCCTCTAGGGAATAGTATCTCCAATTTGATAAAATGTCCTCTCGGAGTTTGCACCAAATCATTGTCATGTCAACTTGATTGGTGAGTGCTGTTTTGACTACAAACGTCATGGCTATCATCTAGTTCCTTGTCGGTGAGATAGACTCCTCCTCTGAGATAGCTGATACTCATCGTTGTGTAGACCTTCCCACAAACAACACCAATTGTAGGTGAAATTTTTAGAAAGGCTTGGTTGAACTCTCAAACTGAATCGATGAGCACGAACAATCTGCAAGAGAAAAAGATGATGAGAATGTCTTGACCATCTTTGGGCCAAAGGTACTCTGATGATTAAGTTACCAAACTTAATTACAATGAATCGAATAGAATAGAGAGAGTTAAAACTCAAGTGAACGTACCTTACACCTCTAATGCATGGAGGTATTTATAGGTTTCAAAATGTCATATTTCCTTTGAGAATGTGAGTCATTTTCCTCATAGAAATCTTCATTGATTGAGTCGGTTTAATGTGTTGGACTCATCTTTTATCTATTTTAATTTACTTAAGAATATAATTTGTATTATGGGCTTCATTAATCCTAATACCTTTTGGATTAAGATCCATGGGCTAGCCCCTTTAGGTCCTTACCTTTGGTTGGCATGAGCCTAGTACAATAGGTCGGCATTCATGAGCCGACCTCACTGGGTTAGTCTTCTTCTGGTCTTGGGTTTTGCTCTTATTGGGTGCACATATATTTATCTCTAAAAATTCATGTTTCATTTTATTATCCACAAAAAAATTGATCTGTACAACCAATTTTATTTTCTTTTGATAAATTTAAGACCCAAAGATAGTATTAGAATTTTTTAAATTTTTAAGCATGGAAAAAATAGAAAAGAAATTTCATGACTTAAATTTGTATGTATTGCATTCAAAGAGAGCTATTGAATAGGATATTACTTTCTTATGATGGTAAATGAAAATTATTTCTTATGTGACTTTGCTAGGGGCAATCGAGGTAGGTGAGCCCCGGCTAATGTGTCACACATCAATCGGGAGCAATTACGCAACCACACAATCGCGATTGCGCTTAGACTTTTTTATTTCTTATTATGGTAAATAAAAATTCTCCATCAGAAGCTAAATTCCAAGCCAAAAGTTAATATGCAACTGCTAACATATGATCCCAACCCATAGCTAAACTCCAAGCCGCAAGTTAATATGCAACTGCTAACATATGATCCCAACCCATCCTCAATTTTAAATAAAGATAGTAAGTCACTGAATACAGCCCCCCACCGTACATTACCCGCCGTGACAATAATGCCTCCACCAACTCTTCCCCTCCCCCTCGCGATGCCGCCTCCTCCTCCTACTTAGAACCAAAACCTCTGTACCCACGCCTTTGCCCTTTTCTTCATTCTCTCTCTCTCTCTCTCTCTCTCCCTGCATTCTGTCACTCTCGTCTCAATCTTTTTTCCCTCAATGATATCATCCTCCTCATCAAGACCACCAACTATGTCGTCCTCATCCTCATCCTTATCCTCATCCTTAATCACCGTCGATCAAAACCGTAACCTCTTCTTGCCTTTTGCTTTCTCCCATTGAACTCAATCTCAAGAACTCCCCACTCCATTTTCCAACACTTTCCCCAGAAAATAGCACCAGAAAAGAAAATGAACCCCTGATCCCATCCCAAATTTTCTTCCACACTCAGATCTCTAGTTTCTTTTCACATTATATTCATATATAGTTTTCAATACCCATTTTGTATCTGTATAATGTTTTCCACTGGCTTTGTTCTGTCATTCGCTCTGTTGCTCTCTCTTCCTTTGTTGTTCCTATTTGCTCCGAGAATTCTCACTCCGAAGCACGTCCAAATCTCTCTCCCCGACGAACTCGACGATATCGCCCTCTTCCGGCGAGCCACCCTAGCCTCCCTCCCCCGCCCGCTGGGCTCTGTTTCGCGGTTGGGCACGACGAACCCGAAGCCGAAAATCGCCTTCCTCTTCCTCACCAATACCGATCTCCACTTCGCCCCTCTGTGGGAACGATTCTTCTACGGTAGCAAACCACTCTACAATATCTATATCCACGCCGATCCCTCGGTGAAAATCACTCCTCCCGGAGGGGTATTCGAGGGCCGATTCATCCTTGCGAAGAAAACAGGGCGGGGATCCCCGACGCTGATCTCAGCCGCGCGCCGCCTCCTCGCCGCCGCGTTGCTCGATGACCCGTTGAATTCCTATTTTGCCCTCGTGTCCCAGAACTGCATTCCCCTCCACTCCTTCAACTTTGTCTACCACTCCCTGTTCGGGCCTCCGCCGATCTCCATCGCGTCAACTAACGAGTTGACTCAGTTCAAACGCCCAACCAGTTTCATTGAGATTCTCTCCGATGAGCCCCAACTGTGGGACCGTTACACGGCGAGGGGAGAGAAAGTAATGCTGCCCGAAGTGCCCTTTGAGCGGTTCCGGATCGGGTCTCAGTTTTTCGTACTGACCCGGAGGCACGCAATTGAAGTAACCAAGGAGAGGAAGCTATGGCGGAAGTTTAGACTGCCTTGCCTCAATACGGACTCGTGTTACCCGGAAGAGCACTACTTTCCGACCCTTTTGTCAATGGAGGATCCGAAAGGGTGTAGTCACTATACTCTCACTCGGGTCAATTGGACCGATAGCACGGGCGGGCACCCGCACACATATCAGCCTCCCGAGGTGTCGCCGGATCTAATACACAAGCTTCGGGTATCAAATTCGAGTTATTCGTACTTTTTTGCCCGAAAGTTTGCTCCCGATTGCTTGAAACCGTTGATGGATATAGCTGATAATGTCATTTTCCGGGACTAAAACGAGTCGGGTAAGAACAGTTCACTCGATCCATTTATTAAATTTTTTTTCAATGTTGGGTTGATCTTTGATTTTTGCAATTAGTGTTTTGTTTGGCCGAGGTGACTCAAATGGAGTAACCCGATCCGAGTCAACTCGGGTTATTTAGTTTTTTAGATTTATTTCCGGGTAGTTACTGTTACATAGTTGGCGCAAATGTTGCCTGAGATTCCGGTTTTTGTTGAATTCTAAGACACGTGATCTGACAGTGTCGGTTTTACAACATGGATGATGTGTTACGTTCTGATTATTTTACTACCGATATTAGTTGTTTGAAGTTCCTAACGTGTTACTGTTATCTTGTCACCACTTTGTTGCTTTTGAGTTTTGACCAGTTTCTCATTGGAAAAAAAATTTTGGTTTATTTGTCCCGTAAAGCAAATATTTAAATGGTATGCAACATATTCAATTTTTGTGGGTAACACATTCACTGCTATATCTATATATGTTCAGATTTTCACTAGTTTGCTTTGTTTTGATTGTTTATACTGTTTTTAAGACCCTTCACAAATTCTCCATTTTCTCATAAAATTGTCCATATTTTTAAAGGTTTTATTTCTATCATTGGGACTAGAATGGTAACCCAACTTTTTTTTATTTTTTATTTATGAACTTTTGACTTTTGGATTTTAATTAAAAAGTTAAAAATAACATATCAAAAATTAATAAAAAAAAATTGCATCCAAACGAATAAGCCATTTATGGATTAGGACTTGCTAGTTGCTACTTATTTGTCTTCCCATCACAACCATTTGTTTTTCAGTACTAGTTTTCTTTGTATTTTATTTTGGGTCCAAAGGCAGACTGAAACCTATAGATAGGGGCGGTTAGAATTCCAATTAATGAGCTGGAAAATTAAGTGCTATTTTTTCTTTCCTATTTTATTTTGGGTCCAAAGGGAGACTGAAACCCATGGATAGGGGGGTTTAGAATCCCAAATAATGAGTTGGAAAACTAAGTGCCCAATTATTGGGCTGTCGCATGCGCTAGGTAGTATTCCTTGTATGCACTTGTTTAGTGTTGAGATTCAGCCTTCCCTATGTAAATGTAAAATTTTTGTAGACATTGCTAGATAAAATATGTATATATGTATATATATATGATTTGTGAGAGAACCAACTAGTGTAGTAGTGTAGTAGTGTTGTATGTGTCTTATGTGTTGAATATAGATACAAGGGCTGACTTGTCTAATGAGCTCACGTGGGCTCTGACTCCCATTATGCCTTCTAATCTCATCTTTTATTGTTCATCTAGATCTGATCTAACTCGAGACGGTGTAGTACTCACGTGATAATTTTTTTATTTCGTTTTTTCAGGTAGCAGGAACTTTCGTTTCCTCTCTTTGTTGAGAAAGTTTGAGTTATGTTGGAGTGGCCGAGTAAAGGCCAAGGCCCAAGGGAAAACCCAGCTTCAGGCCCAAGTCCAAGCCCAATATGGGAGTATTTTGGTGTGGTGCGTAGCGATTTTTATTTGTACAGAGCAGTGGATCGAAAAACCTGGGATTAGCATAAACATAGTTTCCAACAAATGTGTGGACGGTGGGAATTGTGAGCTTAGCGTGGAGTCAAAACTTAAAAAAAAAAAAAAAAAAAAGGAGAAAAGTAGTAACAGAAGTCCAAAGGGCTGATTGCTTTTTTTCTTAGAAGAACCTCTCCCATTTGCTCTTCTCCCCAATCTTCTCCTTTTGTACTTGTATCATTTTGCTAATCTTTCAGTGTTGTTTTTTTGTTTTTTATTTTTATTTTTTTTGGGGTGATATGCCAATGCCATTGAGAAATGAGCTATCTCTCTCTCGCTCTCTCCTCCCTTTTTATCATTTTGTGCTTTTCTCATACTGTGGTCCTTGTTTGAAATTTTGATATGTTACAGCTACCATGTCATCTCGTTATGAACCTTTTTTTTTTTTTTGGCTGGGGGAGAAAGGTGTAAGGGGAGCGTGATCAACGTAGCTATCTGTCTAAACGTGATCATAACAGTCTTTATTCTACTAGGCTCTTTTAGAAGGAGTGAGGCGTAACTGAATCTAATTCCACGTCATTGACACAGTACAACACGTCATGTGATTGGCACGACATGGCACGGCCCACTAGGTGGGTCGAGCCGGGCTTAGTATTTAGAGGCATGGGTACGGCACGAGCACGGGCACAAGCACGGCACGAGCACAGCTAACGGTTAGTTTTTGGAAAAGTATATCTAAATGTCAAATTAAGCTCCCAATAACTATGTATCTCTAAATGTCAAATTAAGCTTCCAATAACTATGTAACGGCTAGTTTAAATGGTAAATGTGTATTTTCATAAAAAAATATCAACCCCTATTTGTGAAATATAATAAAGTAATTAATGATTATCTTATTACTAGATACACTGATTTAGTTATAGAAGATTGGGACTTAATTGCTGAATTTATTGAATTTTTAAATGTTTTTTATAATGCTACAAATAGTTATTCTAGTGTTTATTATTGTAGTACTTCTATTGTTTTAAATCAATTATATAATATTTTTAATATTTTGACTAAGTACGAAAGTAATATTTATTTTAAAGATACTTGTTAATCTATGGAAGAAAAATTTTAAAAATATTGGGATTATATAGCACCTAGTTTTTGTTTAGCTATAGTAATGGATCCTAGAATTAAATTATTTGGTGTAGAGATGTTTCTGAATGGAATTTCAAAAAATTTAACTACTACATTTAAAATTACTTCAAATGATGTTAAGAGTTTATTAACCACTCTATATGAAACATACGAATCGAAATATGCAAATAATAGACAAACTTCTTCTTCTTCAAGTACTATGAATATTAGCAGTGATCCATCTTGGGCTTTAATTATCACCAAGAAAAATTCATTGTAAGTTCTTCTTTACGTGATCTACTAACTATTCCGATGCCTACAGTAGAATTGGAGTCTGCTTTTAGTGTAGGTAATAGGTAATTGAACGACAGTAGAAACAGACTAACTTTAAAAATCTTGGAATGCATTGTGTGCTTGAAGGATTGAGATAATACAAGTCTTAGAGCCAAAAATTTGACATACGACGTAATTGAAGATTTTCAAAATTTAGTTATAGCTAAAACAAATGAAGAATGAAAAATATGTTCTATTTATTTTGTTTATGTATTTCATTATTGAACTACGATGTATTTCAAATTCTATTTGCTCTATAATTTTTTACACATTGTAATTTCTTTTTTATACTTTTTCATTCTATGTAATATTTGTAAATGGAATCCATCATAAATAATAGTTTATTTCATTGATTTTGTTAAAGTTTTAAATGTATATGAGTTCAATATTGGTAAAAAAAAAATTTAATATGAAGACAAGTACAACACAGGCACGGGTATGACTTAAGCACGAGTACAAGCACAAGCACGAGCATGGACACGAGCATGGCACGACATGAGCACGAATCATGCCGTGCCCATAGGCCTTGTCAGACCTAACATTTTTCTTCATGGGTCAGTAGGAGCACGACACAACTGTTAAATGGGTGAGCATGAAGCATGCTTGACACGTCACATGACGGGCACTGCTCACTTTACACCCCTAATGGTATATCTTGATATTTATAACAAAATTTAACTTAGGTTCCTTTTGGATTGATGGGTTTGAAATGCACAAATTTAGATTTGATTCTTTAATATTTGTATATAGCAGGGTGTGAATTTCAACAACCAAACTCTAATGTGCGTTCATTTCCAAAATAGGAAAAAAAAAAGTCTTATTTTTTTAAATTACACAGTAGTAACTCTGTTACTAGTTTTTTTTATTTTATTTTTATCACAAGTAAATTAGATTTGAAGAGCTTGTATATTGTCTAGTAATATTTTTGTTTTTGTTCTTTTTTTTGTATTCCAGAAGAAGTGAGATTATGCATTGCACAACTCTTTATAATATTAAAGTTCTCGTTTTTTATTCCTTCAATATAGAAAGTGTTTTTGTTGCATGCTTGATCTTTGTTGGTCACTTGTATCGTTTTTGTTCCAAATAGTTTGAACTTTCAACGACGATTCGCAACGCTTCGCAGTTATTGTACAATTAACAAGGACATTCATTGGTCGCTAAATGTTAACGTTGACATCAAATCGTCATAAGAAATTTCATTGACTGTTAATTTTCTTGGCCCGTCATCTTCTTTAAGTGATTTAGAGCCTTGATGATTTTGCAATTCTTTGATGATGAGTTTAGTTATTACTAATGACTTATTTTGTTGCTGTGGATTTATTTTTTTACGACAAAGTCACATTCTCCACAATAAGGTTGCATTTTATGTCGATTTTGGGTATTGTTATTTTGTAACTTTTACGACGATCAATTTTTGGTAGCCTTCCAATCATCGGAGATGGTATTAGCAACAAATTTTTGTAGCATTTCACGGTAGCTCTATAAAAGCGCATTATATTACCAATGATTATCATTGTCTTTGTGTAAATGTCATCTTTAGGATGATTATACCATTTACACTAAATTGATAGGTGCCACAAATGGCCGATTTTTTTTTTTTTTTTTTTGGGAAGGCGGTGGTGTTTGTAGGCTCGGAAAATTTCTTTTAGTTGCTCTTTATGTCCTTCAATTATAAAAAGATGACCTTTTTGAACTTTTACTATATTCATTAAGGAATTGACGAGTTCCCCCAAGCATGGTCTCTAAGTCTGCCATTGGTAGTAAAGTTGTTTTGTTGCATCCGCTAATAGATTATTACAATATTGTTATACCAAAGCAATTTTGCTCCAGTATGGCCAGTTTGGTTGGATGACTTCTTTTTTTTCCCTAACTTTTTTGCTGAAAAAAAAAAAATCAAAAGAGAGGGAAACATTTGGTAGAGTGCTTTTTCTGCTTTTTGCTTCTTGACGTGTTAGGTTTTTAGCTAAAAAAATAGCTTGAATAAAGGATGCTTTTGGAGCTTTTTTCACTACAGTGAATGAACAATGATTTTAACAAAATATGTGAACTGTCACTTTTGCCCTCATCCATTTAGACAAAATGACTCCCAACTCCCTTTACCCAAACTAGTAAACCCTTGGCCCTCATCCATATTTCGAGTTGCGCAATTTATAAGTATTTTTTTTTTTTTTTTTGTATGAGTATTTGTGGTTTGAAACCTTTTTTCCAGCTTTAAAAAAAAAAAAAAAACTGCTTCCATTTCACACACGGTTGTTGTTAGAGGCAATGTCATTGTAAAATAAATAAAGATGGGAGTATCATGTTATCATGAGTGAGATGCACGGAATATTTATTGTTTATCTCAAACAAAGCCAATGTACTCATTCGTAGTTTCTTTTCTTTTGTTTTTTTGTGTCCAACTGTAGTAAGTTACATAAATGGGTAGCCCTCTCACGTTCCATCAAGGCTCATCGTAGAACAATATAGAATAGAGATCCTATTCTTGTAAGGGAGATACGCAAAATCATTAATTATTGTCGAGTGTTTTCAATCATATGAAAAATGTGCATAATTATAATAGGAAACTGAGTGTATAATCAGGAAATATTGTGCGTAAATATTATCCCATTCTAATCATCCATATTTTTCATATGATTGATTACATTTGCCATTGTGCGAGAGATACTACAAAAATGATCCGGTGTATCTCACTAATAGTAACATGATGCACCCATGTATTTATATTTTTAAAAAATATTATGCAGAGCATAGAAACAGGTTCTATCTGTTGGAACTCATTATTTTTAAACTTTCAAAAATTTTCAAATTCTCAATTCTCATTTTAATTTTACCTCTATCTTTATGTTGGGTCATTACATACTTAATTCCCCATTTGATTACATTTTTTTATTATAATGTTGTTACAGATCTTTAAAGCCTATATGACTAATATGGTCTACTTTGTGAGAGAGATCAAACACATAATATACATTTTGTATATATATATCTCTCTCTCTATATATGTATATGTATATATATTGCTCTGCTAGTTTTACATTATTTGGTAACATATATTCTAGGGTTAATTATACATAAACTTCTTTAACTATGGCTCACTATTATTTCACACACTCTAACTAAAATGGTAGACATTTTAATTCTCAACTAAGATAATTCAAGTGCGTATAAACCATTAATAGAAAATACATAATTATATTAATAATTTTGAAGCTCGGTATATATTTTTTGTAAGATGCTATTTTCATATAGAAAATTTCGTCCAAATGAGATAGCAGTGACATTTTTATAAATAAGAGTCACGATAATGAGTATTTTATTTTTAAATAAATAATTCTCATTCAATTATATTATTTTGATGATAAATTTTGCATGAATTTTTTGTTTGTGTAACATTATTATTCTATAAAAACTTTTAATTTTACAACTAAAAGGATTTCACTCCATTAACCATATGAATAAAAATGTCAAAAAAAAAAAAATTCTACAACTTCTCATGTGCAAGTAGCTGCTTGGAGTGTTTTGTGTTTTTTTGGAATTTACGGAACAGAGGACTCTCATTCTCTCTCTTCTCTTCCACGCCCAAACGTTCGCTGGTTGTTCGGCTTCGTCAAACACAGATTGGGAGGCGTTCGACGTACTCCGGTATTCTCACGACCAAACAGCCATCCCTCTCAACTGTTGGCATTGGTACACTTCTATCCCCATAAGATACACACATACATATATACGTATGCGTACATGTATGAATTTTCATCCCCATATATATACATACAAGATTTCTGCTTCAGCCACGCTTTTGTTTGATGTAACTATTGGAAAGGTGTATAATTCTCTGTTTGTTCGAAGGACTGTTGCAATGCATTACAGGTTTATTTTGTATGTGAATTTGTATGCCTGTAGACGGGGTATTTGCCCTTTTTTCATTTTTAAATTTTAATGTTCTTTTAATCTGGACGGGGTATTTGCAATGCATTACAGGTTTATCTTTGTTTGTTTGTATGTTTTTTTTTTGTCATTGAAATGGAATAAAGAACATTTGTGTACTCACTGTTTATACACATACATGTTGCACACTTATCTTCATTACCTGGGTGTCTTCCATACAAACATGATTATCTCCGTAACATGATACATCTCATTATCACACTTTGTCACTGAATACTTTTAATCACTCAACCAATATATTTGTTCTTGATTTTGGATGATTAAATGCTTATACTCTTGACAATTGGTATTTGATTTTTCTATTTGGCATGGCTTGGTTTTAAGGAGAGAGAGTGACTAAGTTTCAAGCTTTCACATTGCTCAATTGAAAACTAACATGATAATTAAACAGTATGTGAATATGATCATTTTGGTTGGATACGTGAACAACTCCTTCATTAACAAAGGTAACAGGAGTTTTGACTTCGATAGAGCCTCAAGCTAAGGAGGAAATCTGTGGTGGAATAACTATCCTTTTACAAAATCTGGCCAACCGCCAAACAAAAAATATAGGTGGGCTTAACATTGTCTCTAGATACAATATTTATAATACTAACAAGCAACTTATGCACCCTTATCAGTTACCGAAACATTGATAGCATGAACAAGATGATGGTTTGCTGTGTGCCTGTGTGTGCGTGTGTTTCTAGACATAGGATTTATCCTCTGTCACAAAAAAAAAAAAAAAGAAAAACAGAGAACCAGCTGATGGTAATCTGTGAGAAATTGAATATGCGTAGCACCTTTGCTCAAAGCCAAAACCGGTCACCCTCAAACCACCAACGCCTCTGCCATCAAAGCTACTTCACCTAGAAGCTCACCTACACAAAAGAAGGATGCTCAACACAAAGAATATGCCATAAAAATTAAATAAGGCCTGTCCTTCCTTCACATGTAATTTTTTTTTCTAAATGAGAGAAAATGGTAATTCAAAGGAGTAGAGACATGCGATATTATATTGCAAGTTATTATATTCAATATTGTTCTCAGTTTTCTGTACTTTATGATATGGCTACAATGACTCAACTATATAGAGATTGAAATATTCATTATGTTTTTCAGGAAAGAAATCCCACGCATTATTAAGCTTCCAATATATTTTTCAAAAACTAAGAATTGAAAAAGAGTACAATTTAATTAGCTACATATTTTGAATTGTACAAACCCCGTGCATAGTACGAGTAACAGCTAGTTAATGCAACATCATAAGGCAGTCAGTGCTACAGGAGAGATACATATTTTTCTCTGTTTCTGGCTTTTGTTCTCTCCTTCTGCCACCTCTTTCCTTCCACACCTCCCCTCACCCCACCGCTGCTGCCTTTGAACAACAACAACAATCTTCAATGAACACAACTATGGGTCTTTACCACTTTTTTTTGGCTCCGTCTATTTTCCCACAGTCGATTGCCAACCGGCACTTCTCACTAGCTATAAGTATATCAAATGGTTTGACATCATGTGTTAAACAGGAGCATTTTTGTATTTCAATACGAAGTGTAACACTTAGAATTTAGGAAACAGTTGTGTATGTTAACTGTTTTTATTATGTGCATAACAATTTTAGAAATACACGAGTGATTAAGAAAATTAAACACTAGCTGAAATAGTTTGCTTTGGTTGGTGGGAAAGAAAAACTAATCCTTGACAAGAATATCTTGGCAGCTTTAATGTTATTATATGCATTAGTCAAATTAAGTGTTGTTAGAAAAATGTGGTATTTTCTCTTGATATGGTCCACCTGTCCCCAGTCTTTAATGGACACATGGACCTGATCATCCATTCCTTTCATTCCATGTATGATTTTCTTGAAGGAAAGGGTGAAAATTTGAGTGCCAATATGGATCAACAGATATAGCAGCTCGGGATGTCAGCAAAAGAAAATCTGGTAGCACACTAAATCCCTATAAATGAATAACTTCTGAGAATTTCAGAGGGCAACAACACACTTTTGTAGTCCCAGAACCCTGATAGTGCACCCTTCATATGCGTCATCTTAGTATTTTTTTTATTCTATTTTCGAAAGAGGTTCTTTATCTAGTCTTTTTTTTTTTTTTTGGCTAACTAGTTCTATATCTAGTAATTTACGAAAAAGTTGGTATTATTTACCACGCATGTAATCTGCTCTGAAGGTCTTAATTATCTAATCTCAGATTATTTAGAGTATTGTTTATTACTGTGTATGTATGTGTTACAGTGTTTGATCTTGTTGAAATTTTAAGTGTGCTTAAGAAAGCAAAAACAGCTCATTATTTTAAGTACCCTTGAGAAAGAAATAAAACAGCAAGATTAAAGTTTGCTGTAACATTTCACCGCTCTTATCGCTGTTGCATATGACTATGTACTTTCCTATTTTTCCACGGCAGGATAACACACGCATTCAGCTTTTTAGGATAATGGTGTTTGTCTGCACATTAAAACGATTTGTGTATATATTTTACTGAAACATGAAATCACATTGTCACATACAGCAAATGTCTTTCCTCTGCTTCCACTCTAGTTGATCATGTCTATATTATTTTTTGTGAACTGGATCATCAAAATAAAGACAAATGAGTTTGGAAAGTTTATTAGAAGTCAATGAAACCTGAAACATGTCTTCTTTTACAATTGTTATTGCTCGAGAGATGTCATGTCATTCCATGATTCCTTTATGCTTCGTTCATATGCTCGTTTCTCATTTGACAGTGGTCTTGGAGTGTAAAGGTAACATGGCAACTGAAAATATTGCTGTGGCTGAGACTATGGAGTCATTATTGATTGAATCCCATAATATCATGGATCCTGAATTTAAAGACTTGGAGAGCATCCCACAATGGTGTGATCAGATCACCATCAGAGGGTTGGTAGCAAGCGCTTTACTAGGGACCCTATTTTGCATAAGGGTGCATAGGCTCACTCTTACACTTGGGATCGTCCCTGCCCTGAATATGTCTGCTGCATTAATTGGCTTCTTTGTAATCCAGTCTTGGATAGGCATTCTATCCAATTTTGGATTTTCAGGTTCCCCATTCACCAGACAAGAAAACACTGTTATCCAGACGTGTGTTGTTGCTTGCTATGGCCTTGCAGGTAGTGGTGGGTTTGGTGCATATTTTCTTGCGATGGATGAGAGAACTTACCAACTCCTTGGTGTTGATTTCCCAGGTAATCATGCAGAAGATGTTAAAAACCATGCCTTCGGGGTGGATAATCGGTTTACTATTTCTTGTTAGCTTCCTTGGTTTGTTCAGTGTTGTTATGCTTCGTAAGGTTATGATCATGGATAATAAGCTCACCTATCCCCGTGGGGCAGCCACAGCAACATTGATAAATAGCATTCATAAAAATGTGGTCGGAGCTGATCTTTCAAGGAAACGAGTAATCTGTCTTGGAAAATATTTAAGCACAAGTTTTTGTTGGAGCTGCTTTAAGTGGTTCTTGAGTGGTGTGTCAGATTCATGTGGATTTGATAGCTTTCCCAGCCTTGGGTTGACACTCTTCAGGAAGATATTTTATTTTGACTTCAATATAAGTTATGGTGGATGTGGCCTAATCTGCCCTCATATAGTGAACTGCTCTGTTCTTATCACTGCAATCGTGTCCCAGGGTTTCCTCTTGCCCTTCATATCAAAACATGCCGGGGATTGGTATTCAGCTGACCTCGCTAGCAATAATCTCAATGGAGTGGATACAAAATATTCATAGCAACTTCTCTTATACTTTGGGATGGCCTTTACAATCTGATCAAAGTAATGATAAGAGTTGTTGATGAAATGCTGAGAAATAGCACTAAACAGAACAAGCTTCCAATCACTGCTGAGGTTTTTGATTGTGAAATTGATGAAATGCTGATAAACGGCACTAAACAGAACAATCTTCCTATCACTGCTGAGGTTTTTGATCGTGAAAGTTCTGAATTCCTACTGGAACAAAGATCAAAAGGGGATGGGATATTTATGCGGGACAGGATACCCAACTGGTTCTCTTCTGCTGGATACATAGTTGTTGCTGCATCACATGCAACAATGATTCCGATCATCTTTCCATCATTGAAGAGGTATATGGTTTTCATTTTACATATTATTGCCCCTGTCCTTTCCTTTTGCAACTCTTATTGCCCTGGGCTCACTGACACCAGCTTGTCTTCAACTTATGGAAAGATAGGTCTTTCTGTTATTGCTCCACTGGTTGGAAGCAATGGTGGCGTCATAGCTGGATTAGCAGCTTGTGGGGTTATAACAACCGTTGTCTCTAATGCAGCCAATCTCATGCCAGATTTCAAGACAGGTTATCTTACTTACTCTATCATCGCCCAAGTCTATGTTTGTCAGTCAGTTGCTATGTTACCTGGAATGCGGCTCGTTCCGGTACGTGAAACGAGAACGGAAACGTGGTACGCCACTTGTTCTAAAATATGGTACGTTAGGGATAGACTTCTATAAAGTATACTATTAGAATTAAAGTACTTTTGAAAGAATTTTCTTTAATAATCATACATTTAATAAAATATGATTTATGTTTTTTTCAAATTAATCATCTAAAAACACATTTTAGGAGTATTATGACCCATTTTCTTGCATATTGTTATACCAAAATTTTATTCTCTCTATATTTTTGTTCATTATAATTGATTTTTTTTCCTCCGTTAGGTAACCTTTAAAGATGTAAATAGAAAAAAAGCTTGGGATCGCTAGATTCACCGTTTTGGAACGCTAGAGTACCATGTTTCGGAACGCTATTCAAAAAACGTAATTCGCTAGGGTAGTAGACTATTATGGTAACATAGGTCAGTTGGTAAGTACAGCCATGGGTTGTGTCATTGCCCATTAACATTCTGGTTGTTTTGGACGGCTTTTGACATTGGATCCCCTGGCAGTCCATACAAAGCCCCATATGCTGTTATATTCCGGGAAATGGCCATTCTAAGGATTGAGGGCTACTCCAACTTGCCCAAGTACTGTTTAGCCATATCTTGTGCATTTTTCATCTTCACTCTTGTTATCAACATTCTCAGAGATGTGACTCGGGCAAAGGTCTTGCAGTTTATCCCATTTCCAATGGTAATGGCTCTCCCTCTTTATATTGGAGCCTACGTTGGTATTGATTTGTTTGTTGGGACTCTGATACAGTATATATGGGAGAGGACAAATAGAAAGGATGCAGAGAATTATGGAGGGGCAGTTGCTTCAGGCTTGATGTGTGGTGATGGGATTTGGACAATATCAGCAATAATCCTTTCTGTTTTCAAGATCAATCCCCCCATCTGCGTGTACTTTGGCCCTTCTTAGAGTAACATCTTACTATGTCTTGTTTGATGCTTTAGGATGCTTCTATGGATATTCATGCACGTTTCTGTGCGCAAGTCGTTTTGTGAAAAACCTAGAACTGATTTTAGTTTCTGCTTAATATACCAAAACTGGAGGCATCTGTAGTGTGGGTAACTCACTCACATTAAGCTACACCACATCTGCAAAGTCCGTTTTTTTTTTAGCTCAAATACTATCTTGAAATTGTCTGATTTTGATTCTTGATCAACTTATCCAACCATACATTTGGCAACCCCTTAATATAGGCCACTTTTCTTACTTATCAAAAATATATATATACATATACACACACATACATATAGAGGTCACTTTTTACCTTTGTCTGTCCTTTGCTCTAGTTTTGAAAAAGCAGTTTTATTTATTCTAGCTTTAACATTTTTTCTCTTTTTGTATGTTGTTCTATAAATTTGTTATAGTTTTTGTACATAGAATATTACGAGGCTCCATTCCGCCTCATAGTACACCCATTGCCTTCCCACCTATTGAAAACTGTTCAAGATCCTTGTTTTATTTAAATCAAGCACGCGCGCCCGCCTGCCCGCGGGGGGGGGGCGCTGGGATTTGAAAATTTTGCTTTATACCCTATAAATTTTGGATATTTAGAATGCATTATAGTGTGTTAGCCCCCAAAGTTTCTAAATTTCACTTCACCTTGTATTTTTTTGGGTATTTAGAAAACAACATAGTGTATTGACCCCCCCCCCCCCCCCCCCCCCAAAGTTTGAAAACTTTGCTTTATACCCTATAAATTTTGGATATTTAGAATGCATTATAGTGTGTCAGCCCTCTAAAGTTTTTAAATTTCACTTGACCTTGCATATTTTTGAATATTTAGAAAACAACATAGTGTATTGGCAACCCCAAAGTCTCTAAATTTTACTTTACCCTTGTAGATTTTTGAATATTTAGATTACAACATTGTATATTGGCACCCCTAAAGTTTTTAAATTTCACTTCACCCTTTTAGATTTTTGGATATTTAAAATACTATATAGTGTATTGATCCTTTACAAATTTTAAAAAATTTCTTAACCATCCTTTTAACAAAAAAAAGAAAAAAAAATTTTGACCCCCACTCAACTGAAATCCTGGGTCTGCCACTGTAAGCACTGAACATATTTTCACACAAGTACAGATCATGAAGTTAAAATACAAGTAGCCAAGTACCCATTTAGATTTGTTCTATAACATGATTTACAGTTAAATATTTGCAAAAGGTTATGCTTATATTATTTTTCATTGAGACTAGGATAATTTTTTTGGGGTGACGATGAATATAAATCCAGCCAGACATCATATAATATGTGATGGAATCATGGAATAATGCATTAGCACACATCAACCATTAGTTTATATATAAATATATTGTATGCAATAAAGCTTTTAGTTTTTTTTTTAACTTGAATGCTCATAAATGAATCATCCTCCAATTAGCTTTGTTCAATTTTAATTTTTAAGGATTTGAATGTGCTGTTCTGCATCTTAATATGATTTAGCTTATACTGAGGCTTTTGGGGCTTGTACGGTTTGAGCATGGTCATCAATACCAGTGAAGTGTAAGCCTTGGAAGTTCTGTCTACAACCAAATGACAAATCATCACAGACATGTGAAAAATATTGAAGTAAAAGATTAAATTTGAAACTGAATGGTTATTATGAAGTTTTCTTGATTGGTCAATGTCTCTGTTTTTCTTGATCCCACTTATGTAGTGAAGTTGTTTGTTACAATAGCAGAGTATATTTAAGTAAGGGTAATCATATACAACTAGAAAATTTATACAATGTTTTTGTAGAGAATCATGCGGTTGAATGAGAACCATTAACTTCAAACAAAACGACCATTATAATGGCGTCATTATCACATCATGAGATGGAATTTTCAATACAAATTTTCTTGAAGAATAACATTTTCCTTTAAGTAGTATACATGGATATTTATAATTGATAGTAATATGCCTAACCACCACTCTGCAGATTTTTTTTCAAATTTATTTTTGTTTAAGTTATATTGGCTGTCATTTTGTCTGTCTGGAGCACTCATGTGATGGTGTAAATTTTCATTTAATCTCTGAACATGCTGGCAATTGTATGACTCAGGCCTAGGAAACAATGACCTTAAAGGCCTTGGTGGATACATGGTAATACGAGTAGTCTTTCTAGTGCCTCTATCTATGCATTTTGGTCTCCTGGTTTAAAGCAAAATATATCACTACAAGAAAAATGCGTTTTTACCCAATTTATTCCTATTAGCTTGTGTAATGTGAGCTATAAAGCCCTTTCTAAAGTGTTAGTTAATAGAATTAGACCTTTGCTTAATGATGTATGATGTTATATTCCCTTTTCAGAGCAGTTTCATCCTTGGTCGGAACACTACTGACAATATCATTATAACCTAGGAAATTCTTCACTCTCATGCACAATAAAGATAAAACTAGAGATGTTATTGTTAAGAGTAATTTAGAAAAAACCTATGACAAAATTAGCTGGGCTTTCCTTAAACAAACCCTTATTGACTTCAAGTTCCCTAGGAATATTATACTACTCATTATGGAATGTCTTTGATATTGAATAAGCCTGGAAGAGGCTTGAGACAAGGTGACCCCTTCTCTCTATCTTTTTGCTATGTTCATGGATAGACTATCTTTGATGATTAATGACAAGATGAGGAGTAAGGATTGGACAGGCCTGAAAGCTTCTAAAAAAAGGTTTGATTTTCTCTCATCTCTTTCCGTTGATGACCTCATTTTGTTCTCTACAGCTAATGACTCTTGCTGTGATGCTATCATGGAAATTATGCAGAATTTCTGCAACAAGTCTGGCCCTAAGATTAACTTTAAAAAATCTAAAATCTTTGTGTCCCCTAATGTTAGCAGGATCAGGGCTCAGGTTATCAGTACTAAGTGTGGCATCCCTTTTACTAATGATTTGGCTAGATACCTTGGTGTCCCTTTGCTGCATGGTAGTTAATATTAACATCTACAATGACATTCTTGAAAAGATTCAAATTAGGCTTGTGGGTTGGCAAACCAAACGTGTCTCCATGGCTGGTAGAAACACTCTTATACAAGCTGTTACCTCAACCATGGCAAGAATGCAAACCAGTGCTTTCCCTATAAATGTTTGTGACAAGATTGATAATCTCAAATAGAAATTTCCTTTGGGGTAGCACGACTAAGAAAAGAAAAGTCAATTTGAAAATGGGGTATTGATGTTGCGTGTAGAAGATTTTGGTGGAGTCGTAGTGAACAGGGTGGTAAAATCCACTGGTGCTGATGGGAGGAGTTAAATAATCCAAAGGGGCAAGGTGGAGACTAATCCATCATCCTTCGTAGTATTGGGCTAGAGCTCTAAAAGTTATCTATTTTCCTATGAGCAGAAAAAGGAGGTTCAGCTTCCTGGTTTTGGTCCAGTCTTATCCAAGGTAAGGACCTATTGGTGAATGGTTTACAATGGAACATATCTTCTGGTGATAAGGTGGATATATGGGAGGACAAATGGATTCCATCTTTAGAGAATTCTTGGATTGCCTCCCCAAAGCCTAATGATTGCCAACTCTCTAAGGTCAAATCTTATAATTAAGAATGGAAGAAGGTGGCATGTGGATTTGATGCAAAGGTTCTTCTTAGGAAATGAAATAAAAGCTGTGGGTAAAATAAATATGGGCCCAAACAAGTTAAGCAAGCTCAAACCGATTGATATTGCTAAATTGGGCTTGGGGCAGCCTAGGAGTGAGTATTATGCCACAGGCCCAAGTCATTTTGTCCGCCCAAGCTGAAGCACTCTTAGCCCAGCTTAGGGGTGTAATCATACAGAGGGACAGAACATTAAATAGAGAACAGGCCTGCATTCAATGCGGAAGAGGTGCTGCACACAACCGATGACGCTTACGTCCAGTCAGTCGAGCTTTAGCAAAGCGATATAGGAGAAATTATGTCCGATCAGCCGACTTTAGCCGGCATAGACCTGAGCAGTGAGTCATGATTATGTGGTAGGCTCAACAGAAAGTGTCACATTATAAATACCAGAGTTATGAGAGAGCAAGGTATGATCAATCCAACTAAGTCAGACACACTCGTGAATTTTACTTTATTCATAGAGAAGATAGCTAACTTGACTGTCGGAGTGTGATCGGTCCAAAGAGGGTCGACCCATTCTAACTTTTTTAGCAAGTTAGAGACTCATCAATATTGGCTTGAGTGATCGGTCAAGCCTTCGCAGAAATCCCACTTACAAAAGCCATCTGCACCATCCCTATTTCTTGGTTTGATAAAGAAGATGAACTGATTTAGGGTAGCAGCTCTCCGAAGATTATTCTGTCAAACCAGGCTACTAGATGACACTTGACCTAAAAGAGAAAGCCAAAGCCTACTAAACCTAGTCCTTCATCTACTCCCCCCTCTACCTTGTGGAAAAAAGTGTGGAACCTTGTTGACACAAATTTCAAGCCTAGAAAGTTTTAGTTTGCATTTCAAATTTTGTATCTACAAAATCCATTGTATGGTTTTTGTAGTGTTGATTATTTAAAATTTGTGGACTCCTATCTCCAATCTAAAAAATCCAGCTTGTTAGTTACTTGTTTGACAAAATAAAATAAGACCTTCAATTATTAAATAATAACAAATAGTACCAGGATTAAGAAACTTATGAAGACAATATCTTTATTGTATTTCGTAGGTTTCAAAACCTTGTTTACAAAACACATAAGGCGTTGACCCCCTTACAAAACATCATAAAGGTTAGAACCCTTTACAAACATCACATGCGTTTTGGAACCTTTTACCTCTGAATTGCCATTGATGGATTTTTCTTGAAAAGTGAGGCTTGTTTCTGGATACTTTCAGTGATATTGAATGCCAAAGTCCAACTTTGACAATTCTGAAGTTGAATTTCTCCAAAAGTCCCTTTCCCATAGAGATGACCCTCTTATTTATAGAGGGTCCTCCCGGATGAGGTTTCTTATCCTTTCTTTGAGTTTGAATTTAGGATATCCATTGTTATCTTCAATTCAAAGCAGAGATATCGTCCGTCAGAATTATTCAAATTCAAAATATATCGTCATCCATAGAACTTGATTCCAACGCTGCATGTCAAGGGCTCACCTCATCCTTGATATTTTGACTGGATATTCGGTTGAAATTTGTGGGCTAGTCGGAATCACCAAAGCAGTTTTGCATTAGCAACTGATGATTTCTTTGGAGTAAATTGAACAGTAACTTTGCTTTATTTTCTCTTGCTGAAGCTCTTCCAACATCTTTCTGAGAAGGTAATACAAATCCTTTCTTCTTATTTTTATTTTTTTTTGCTTCAACTGGAGGACTTGGTTTTGAATACTTTATAACCCGCTTGGTGCTTCTCCTAGAAGAGTTGCTTGAATGCCTTGCCCACCATTCAACATAATGTCTTGTGGCAAGACCTTTGGATGGACGTGTTGGAATCTCTAACGTGGCATTAGTACCTAATTTTGTGCAAGATTGGCAAAGTAGAACAACTTCTTCTAAAGTACCTGTGTAGAGTTCTCTCTTTATCCTCCTAGGAATGTCTTGACAAAAATTGAATTGTCTAGCAAATCTATGAGAGCTATAAGATTCAATAATGAGCTCATTGCCGCGACGAAGAGTCAAGTAACTTGAATGATGACTGATAATGTAGTCACTCCAAGAACCTGATAGGTATCCATCATCAGTTAAAGATAATCGCTTCTCTTGACACATGGCTAAAGAAGATAAGATTGATGGATTGATACTTTTGAAAAGATAGCGTGCCTACACATCATCAAAATGCTTTGTCATCTTGTCACCAATAAATATAGCCATTCGGGCACCATAGTAACAACAAGTGGATGAAAAATAAGCATTGAAGTAATAACCAAGCCATCTATAAACATAATGGATAGGGAATGTTGCCAGGCACTTGCTTGGAGTTCGAGAAAAAGAAATCTTTCTTAGCCCATTGTAGATGCTTGTAAGCATAGGCACTGCTCAAGAAATTTTTTTCCTACAAGCCATTATACTAGCTATTTTGAAAACACTGGGGTGAATGTCGTTAACTTCTTTTATTTGGTAAAGTAAATTTGCATAGCCAGCACAAAATAACAGAGCAGCTTGTTATGTTTTCTCTCATACATTCTCTTTAATTTCCAAGTTATAGAATAGTCCCTCTTCTTCTTCAGAACGTTGCGGTGGCTTGTCATCAATAATACAAGTGGGATTATGAGACATCTGGGGTTTATTTGACCTCTTCCTATTCATTCTAGTAGGAGGTTTATCATACTTGATCGGACTCCTGAACCAAAATGTAACCCAATCATGAGCACTGACTTGATGAGTGTCATTTTCATAATAAAGCTTATGGTAAGCTAAGAATAGGTATTGACAACTTGGTGGAAGAAGTAGATTTTTTGTTTCTGTTAAGTTTTGTCAATTCTTTTGTAGTCGAGACAACTTCGTCATAAAATTTTTCATGAATTGGTAACCCATCAAGAACACGAAAGTGCTATAAAGAGATAGACAGTTCTCATATTGAAGAATGGAGAGTATTTGTGGAAGGACACCAAAGCTTGCAGAGAGATTGAAGAAGGTTCTCATATGATCATATATGAAAAAGAGGTGCAAGCAGCATCATAAATTCTTGCAACTTTGAGGGTTTGCTTATTGCGACTAAGTGTATCTTCAAGCCATTCCCAATATCCAGGAATGGAAGAGAAGTCACCAAAGTTGGCAAGTGAAGTGTTCCAATTAGCCTTTCGCAATGAACCCGATTGCTTAGTAATGAAAACTGTTCAAAACCACTATCTTCATAAAAAAAGTAAAGATAGTAAGAGTGAAGCCTTTATTGAGATAGTGATGGAATTGTTGTGGTCGAGCAACTCCCTTATCGATACAGTATACCATCGCACCAAATGGGGTGGATCAATGGAAGAAGACCAACTTAGGAAAAAAACGCCAATGACTAGGTTTAAGGCAAGCAAGTCTAAGACTATCATCAAAGGCTCCCATTTTTCACTACCAATGGTGACAAGTCTTTATCCATGAACGCAGTAGTCCTTGAAGTAAATCGTGGTCTGAGATCGAGACCGTACAAATGAAATTCACAATATTTTTCTTTTTCACTTCCCTTAATAGCACAACTTCAGCCCATTTGGAAAAGTAATTGGTGGCAACCAAAATGTATAAATGGCCACCAAAAGACTTAGGCAAAGGCCCCACTACGTCCAACCCCCATGCATTAAAAGGCCAAGAAGCAACAGTTGGATTAAAAGTTCACACCATTAAAATTCAATGGTACGAATCCGATACTTTTATTCCATAAAAGTTCACACTTGCATCTCTCTTTCTCTTTCTCTTTCTCTCTCTAAGAGTTCCACCATGGCAAAAATTCAATGGTATGAATCCCATACTTTTATTCCATAAACAAACACACAAAAAATCTCAAGAGAAAAGCAGATCAAAGAAAGAAATAAAAAATAAACAAAAAGGGAAGTCCAATACCTAAAGAAGTGTCTTTAGAGATTACTCACGGTTTCTCTTAAAAGGAACCCACGGATGATGAAAGTAAAGTCCATTGGTACAAAGCTACTTCTTATATAATATTATGAAAACCTATCTTTTTAGGATTATGGTACTTTGTACCCTAATCCTAGTAGACATCTTAAAGTTAATATTTCTTTTTCTCTAACTCCATCAAACTGTTGCTTCTTGGCCTTTGGATGCATGGAGATTGGATGTAGTGGGGCCTTTGCCTAAGTCTTTTGGTGCCCATTTATATATTTTGGTTACAACTGAATACTTTTCCAAATGGCACGATGGAATACCCTAATCCTAGTTGGTCTTCTTTAATTGATCTACCCCATTTGGCGTGATGGTATGCTATATCGACAAGGGAGATGCTCGACCACAACAATTCCATCACTATCTCTACAAAGGCTTCATTCTTACTGTCTTCACTTCATTCTAAAGATAGTGGTTATGAACAGTTTTTGTTACTAGGCAACCGGGTTCATTGCGGAACGGCTAATTAGGACATTTATCTTGCCAACTTTGGTGAGTTTTCTTACACTCCTGGATATTGGGAAGGACTTGAAGATACACTTAGTCGAAATAAGTAAACTCCAAGCTGCAAGAATTTATGATGTCGTTTATGCCTCTTTTTCACAATTAATGAGAACTTTCTTCAATCTATTTGCGAGCTTTGGTGTCCTTCCACAAATACTCTCCATTCTTCAATAGGAGAACTGCCTATTTCTTTGTGGGACATACGTGTTCTCGGTGGGTTACCAATTCATCGAAAATTTTATGATAAAGTTATCCCGACCTCAAAAAAATTGACAAATCTTGATAGAAACAAAAAACTACTTCTTCCGTCAAGTTATTGATATCTATTCTTAGCTTACCATAAGCTTTATAGCGAAAATGACACTCATCAAGTCAGTGCTCATGATTGGGTTACATTTTTGTTTAAGAGTTTGATCAGGTATGATGAACCTCTTACAAGAGTGAATAAGAAGAGGTCAAATAAACCAAAGATGTCTCACAATCCTACTAGTATTATTGATGATAAGCCACCACAACATTTTGAAGAAGACTAGAGACCATTCTATGACTTAGGCATTAAAGAGAATGTACGAGGGAAAACATATATGGCGGCTTTGTTATCTTGCTGGTTATGCAAATTTGCTTTACCCAATAAAGAAGTCAATCACATTCACTCCGGTGTTTTTGAGGTAGTTAGTATGATGGCTTTTGGGGAAAATTTTCTTTCCCAGTGCCAGTGCTTGCAAGCATCTACAATGGGCTAAGAGAGATTTCTTTTTCTCCAACTCCAAGCAAATTCCTGGCTACATTCCCTATCCATTATGTTTATGGATGGCTTGGTCATTACTTTGATGCTTATTTTTCATCCCCTAGCCATTACTGTGGTGCCCGAATGGCTAGATTTGCTGGTGAAATGATGGTGAAGCATTTTGATGATGTGGAAGCTCGGTAATCTTTTTAAAAGTATCGATTCATCAATCTTATCTTATTTAGCCACATGTCAAGAGAAGCGATTATCTCATGGAGACCTATCAGGTTTTTGAGGTGACTACATTATCAGTCATTGTTCAAGTTACCGACTCTTCGTTGTGGCAATGACTCATTATTGAATCTTACAGTCCTCATAGATTTGCTAGACAATTCAATTTTTGTCAAGACATTCCTGGGAGACTGAAGAGAGAACACTACATAGGAACTTTAGAAGAAGTTGTTCTACTTTGGTAATCTTGCTTAAAAATTAGGCACTAATGCCACATTAAAGATTCCAACATATGCATCCAAAGGTCTTTCCACAAGACATTATGGTGAATGGTGGGCAAGACATTCAAGTAACTCTTCCATAAATTTCAAATGAGTATCCAATCAAAATATCAAGGATGAGATGAGCCCTTGACACGCAGCATTGGAATCAAGTTCTGTGGACGACGATATATTTTGAATTTGAATAATTTTGGTGGACAATATCTCTACTTTGAATTGAAGATAACAATGGATTCCTAAATTCAAACTCAAAGAAAGGATAATAAACCTCATTTGGGAGGACCTTCTATAACCAAGAGGGTCATCTCTCTAGGGAAGGGCTTTTGGAAAAATTTAACTTCAGACTTTTGAAAGTTGAAATTTGGCATTCAATATTGCCGAAAGCCTAGAAGCAAGCATTAATTTTCAAGAAAAATCAATCAAGAGCAGTTTGGAGGTAAAAGGTTCCAACTTAAGTGATTTTTGTAGAGGGTTCTAACTCTCATGATGTTTTGTAAAAGGGGTTAACCCCTTGTGTGTTTTGTAAACAAGGTTTTGAAATCAATGAAATGAAATAAAGATATTTTTTTCACAAATTTCTTTATCCTTGTACTGGTGTTTATTATTTATTAGTTGGAGGTCTTGTTTTGTTTTGTCAAATAAGTAATTAACAATCTGTATTTTGCAGATTAAGATAGGAGTTCACAAACTTTAAATTATCAACACTCTAAAAATTATACAATGGATTTTGTAGATATAAGATTTGAAATCCACACTAAAACTTTTAGGTTTGAAATTTATGCCAACACACCTCCCCTCTGTTCCAAAGGTGCATCAATTGATATTGGAAAGTGACTCTCTCCAACTAGTGCAAGCTCCGTCTCTTAAAGATGCTCTTTGTCCTTGGGACATTCATGTGCTAGTGGGAGATATCCTGGCTTTAGCCGAGAATAGCCTTTGGTATTTCACATGATGTAGGTGTCATGCGAATGGGGCAACAAAAGATATATCTAGCCTTCTCCATATAGATCCTTCTCTTCTGACCATTCCTACAGAGTTATGTCAAATTCTTGCTGCTGATGTTTCTTGATTGCCTTTTATGGCTGTTCTAGCTTTTGAGCTTTGTATCCAATCATCAATCAGCTCATTAGCAATCAAAACCTCATCAAGAATTTGTCTTCTTTTAACAAAAGCAGACTGATTCTCACTGATAATTTCCTCCATAACATTTCTCAGTCTAATAGATAGTGTTTTTGAAAGAATCTTATACATTGAGGAAATTAATGACATGGGTCTATAGCTTGCTAAGGATTCAGGACAGTCAATCTTAGGAATCAATGCAATGAATAAAGCATTAATACCTTTAGGGAGCCTCCCATTTTTGTGAAACTCCTCAAAGAACTACAAAATGTCATCCTTTGCCGGGTTCTACTACTTTTGCCAAAAGCTAAGCTTGAAGCCATCAGGACCTAGAGCTTTATTACCATTACAGCTAGTTAGAGCATCCCATACCTCCTTTTCTTCAAATTTGGCTTCCAGAGCTGATTGTTTATCCAGGCTTAGCATTCTTGATACTTGTCCTTCTAACTTTGGCCTATCATTGAAATTTTCAGTAAAAACTCTTGCAAAGTGAGTGAAAACCATTTCCTTGATCTGGACAGGACTGGATATTACTGAACCATTATCAAACCGTTGGTCAATAAAATTTTTCCTAAACCTTGCTTTCATAGCTGCATGGAAGTATTTGGTATTCTTATCACCTTGCTTTATCCATAATTTTTTGTACTTTTGCCTAATGATTGATTCCTCCCTCAAATAATGCTTCCAGAGCAAGAGTTTTAAGGATCTTTTCCTTTGAGTTTGCTCTTCAGAGAGACCTACCCCTTCTCCCAGCATATCCAGCTTATGTAGTTCTGACTCCAAATCCTTGGACTTGAAATCCCAGGAGCTTAACTTTGATTTTTTCCATTGCTTAATCTTTAATTTCAAAGCTTGAATCTTCCCCAAAAGGACTTGTGCTGCCCATCCTGATGGAAAAGTGCTAAACCATACCTCCTGGACTATCTTGTTGAAAGATTTTAGATTGAACCAGGCCTCAAAGACCTTAAAAGGTTTTGGGCCCTAATCGTGAGATTCATCTGTAAGTAGAATGGGGCAATGATCTGACAGCATCCTCTACAACCCCCATTGAGGGCAATTAAAATTATCCAGCCAGTCATTGCACATTAGAAACCTGTCAAGCTTAGTCCACACCTCCTTGTGTTGCAAATTTGGCCATGTAAACTTCTTGCCAACCATTGAAGTGTCCACCAAACTTGCCTCCCTTACAAAATTGATGAAGCTCCTCATTCCCTTTGAGATTCTAGAGTAAGTAGATCTCTCTCCCATTTTAAGTATTTCATTGAAATCACCACCTACACACCAAGACACCTTCCAAACTACCCTTAAGGCTAGAAGTTTTTCCCATAGAGCTACTCTTGCATCCTCATTGTTTGGTGCATATATATTAAGGATGACACATCTAAAATTTTTATTGATTGTCCCCACCATAAAAATAAATTACTTTTCTTTAATATGAAATTCCAAGCTAAAAAACTCTGCTTCCCATATACTTAGTAAGCCACCTGATAAACCCTCAGTATCCACTGCTACCCACTTGCAAAACTTCCTTCCCCAAATGGATGAAATCATTTTGTCTTTACGATCCTTCCATTTGGTTTCTTGCAATAAGATCATGTTAACTTTCCTACCTGTAATCAACTTTTTCACCATTTTCTTTTTTTGCTTTTTATCGAGTCCTTTAACATTTCGTATTAGTAAATTCATTGACACAAAATAACAAACACCTTGAGTTCTAGAACAAAATCAATTGCTGACTCCCTTCCCTCCTCTTTTATTCTGTTGGATTTCACAATCAATCCATTCCATTTGAAATATTTTCTTCTTTGTTTCGATCTCCTTACCTTTGAAGTTGATTCCCACACTCTTCCCAACCTTAATTGTTTCATTGGCCTCAACTTGGCAAAAATCCTCCACATCTTTAAGGATCAACTTGTTTATATTCCTAAAGTCTCCAGAGGATAAGGACGACTCTACTAACAAACCTTTTGTGTCTTGATGAAAATTAGGCTTCAGGGGAAAAATTTGATCATTTTTAGACTTAATCCCCACTTCGAATAGCAGTTTCTCTTTTCTGAGATTCTTCTGATTATAATTCGATCTTGACCTACCAGAATTAACTTCCTGATTAAAAGAGGCCATAACAGCTGAGTTATTGCAAAATGGGCCATGACAGTTTAAGAGTCCACCCATTTTCCTTACTTGGGATGAGCTTTGAGATAATGGGCTAGATCCTTTATGACCCCTTATATCAGCAGAGATTCTTTTGTCATTTGAAAAAATTGCCATTGTTTCCTTTTCCCTTTTAAATTCTCTTAAGCCTCGTCTTCCCTCAGAAAACCCATTATTCATACACTGGTCCTTTAAAACTATCACTCCTTTTACCAGAAATTCATTATAACCTTTTGGTTTCCCAGGACAATCAATACAGCGCACTAACCTTGCTGAGTCACTTGCAATGCCCCCGAACAAGTCTGCCACTTGGCTAGCTATTGCCATGTCCTCATCATCTTCTTTTCCATGATCGGCTTGCAGCTCCTGTGAATGGGCAGCCATGGTTAACCAGCTAACATCTGCATTGTGAGTGGTAAGAGGAGCTTTTTTGATTGAATAACTTGTAAAGTCAAATCTTTCCTCTCCATCTTTCTTCAAAATGATAATGTTTGAAAGACTTTCTTTCATTGCATTATCCCTCTCCATTCCCATTTCTGGTACTATCTTGTTCATTGTGTCATCCCATCCCTCGTTAATTCCATCTGAGTCATCTGACCATTTCCCCTTCTTTTCGATATGCCCTCTTCTTCCATGGCTTTCATGACCTCACATGCTCTCAGATCTACATAAATATACATACAATAGAATATATACTCTTTTTTCATGGAAATTACAGGTTGGTTTTTGCAAACTCTCATATTCTCCTTCCTTTTTCGATGTTTTCTTGCCAACCAAACACAGAACACGAAGAAAAATATTTCCTTCCTAGTAGATCTAAACTTGGAACTCAACCTATCCTCTCATCAGCGATTGTCAAAGAACCCTTCAGATTCAATGGTAGTGCGACGACCAATCCAGCGGAGACGCACGATAGCATAGTGATCTTCCGCCAAGACATATTTTTTGCTTTCACTGCAAAATGTTCCTGGCAATGACATTCACCACCATTCCCCTGTCATTACAAGAAAACTGACCTTTTGCTACGGAAGTATTTGTGACGACACCAATGCCCTTGCAAAAGACATGTATTTGTGACGGCAAGTCAAGCCGTCACATCTATTTCTCTTTTGTGACAGCGTAATTCCCATGGCAAAAAATGAGATTTTTGCGATGAGATTACACACAGTCGCAAAAATTTAGGATTTTTTGTGACAGCACAGTGCACCATCGCACACTTAGTATTTCAAAATGACACCATTGTTTTATTGGCCAAAATTTGCAATTAACTAAACGGCGTTATTTTGTTTTTATGGGAAATTTCACTTATATTTCTTTGTTTCCTCACACATTTTTTGTCTAAACCCTAACTCCTCCAAGTTTCTTCTCTCCCACCCTAAGCCCACCAGCCTAATCTTCACCACGACCATCCACTGAGGGCCACCTCCTGCTAGTCTAGGTGGCAACCCAAGAGGTGGGGTAAATTGAGTTTAAAAAATAATTCAAAAAATAATTTCAGATTTAAAATTTTAACTAAATATTCAAACAAATATTAATCAACCAATAATATGTTGTAAATAACTGCAAGTAATTCAAACTATAAAGTAAAGGAGATAGAGAGAAGAGAATATGACGCCAAGATTTATCATGTGGTTCGACTTCAACTCCAAAGTCTACGTCCACTCCCTAAGGCTCATTCCATGAGATTTTTCTCCATTATATCTAAACCAAGGCGCTAATCTTTTTTTTACAACTAGTTTTTTCAACAGATGCTAGTCACATCTAACCCCTATCTATTTTTCCTAGTCAGTCTCTCCCCTACAAGAAGAAATAACAAGAGTACAACCTCTCTTGCTTACAAATAACTTCTCTCAAAATATAGATATGCCAATAAAGCTCTCATAACATTACAAGATAAAAAACAATTAAACTCTCAAAAACTTTGTAGGATGAATATCACTTTGATGCACAATCTCTTATTACTCTTAATGTTCTATTTTGTTTCTCAAGTGTATCTCTATTTGTAGATGAAGAAAGATGGATGATTTGTAGCTTTAAATGAGTTTAAAGCCGTTTGGGAAGCATTGAAGACATTTTTTCCTGTTGAGCTACTTGCTGCTAGACAAGTTGTTTTAATTTCTGATTAGATGTCTCCAATTCCACCTTTATTTTAGCCTTGATAACACTCGAATTTGAACATGGCTATAAGAGAGAGTTGGTAGATATAGAATTCATCTTTCCAGGGCCATAATAATTTGGGAGATCTAATGGTTAGATCTAAAGGAATGATTAAATTACTAGAGCTGTCTCCCAATTGACATATTTGAATTTCTACACAGATGCCTTTACTTTCAGCTCAATGTTCACCTTCGTAACGATCGAATTTTGAAATTTTCTATTATACAATAGTTGTAAATATGGAAGTTAGATTTTCAGAACTTCAAGAATCATAGTATTTGAATATCTGACTAAAAAGATATGAGTCAATTACTCAGATTGTCTTTCAATTGTCATCTTTGAATTTCTTCTATGCTAAGTCTTTATTCACCACGTGTTTCACCCAGATAATATTTGAATTTGAAAATTCATATAATATATCAAATGTATATATGGATGTTAGCTTTCCACTACTTTAAGAATCAGATTATTTGGACTTTTAGATCAAAAGATATTATGACTGTCTTCAAACTGCCATATTTTGAATTTCAAATCCAATAAATCACCTTCCAGCTCATTTTCGTCCCACAAAACGTTCTTTTCATGAAAACTTCATAAAACACCGTAATTAGACATTTGAGTTTTTTTTTCAGTCCCATAAGAATCAGATCAATCCAATAGTTAGATCCAAAGATATGGGCAAACTACTATGGTTGTATCATAGGATATAGTTTCATCAAATTTTCAACCTTAGAAGAAAATTTTATCCTCTAATTTTCTTCCTTGAATCAAGTTTCCTGAAAATGTGATTCTCGAGGATTTAGATATTACTTTTCAAGTCTTGATCTCTCTTTCAAGTGCTTCATAATCCTGTAAAACTTTATTACACTAACTAGACCAAGGATTAAAAGCATTGAATATATTTATTCAAAAAAACATTTATAAATCAAAGTAAGTTATCATAAAAATTATATATAAAATTTAATTTGAATAAACTTAGGGCTAATAATTTCTCTCTTTTTGATGATAACAACATTTGATTGATTTACCTCATAAATACACTTCAAGTAAAATAAATGTTTTCATATATATCATGTTCATAAGAGTAGTAAAAAAATAGAGACAAATGTAATCCACGCTCCCCTTCAACCAATGCATCTCATCTTAAACTCATTTATAAAATAATTGAACTAAAAGCTCATCATATCAATCAACATATTTCTCTCCCTTTGTCATTATCAAAAAATAATCATATATAAAACTGATAAAATTCCATGGAATATGAACACATAAATATTTTCCTTTTGAAATCCATGAAAATAACATATGCTTAGATATGAGAAATATATTCAATTCAAAACCAAACATGTTTTATAAATCTCAACATTTTATATTTTTCCCCCTTTCAATATCAAGAAATGCATAGGGTAAAATTTATATAAACTTATGTAATGCAGCAATCAATTATGATGTTGTAAAATCATACGTATAACTTTCAAAATATTTCAAAGCATGTCATAACTTTTTTAATAATAAAAAAAAAAAAAAAAATATATATATATATATTTTAAAGTTTTCTTTTCTCTATCATGTAACATCAATAGAGTAATATACCTTATCTTTTTCTTTTACCATTAAGTACTTGTTAGCAACTTCATCGTCACTATTATTTTTATTGGAGTTATTTTCTTCATTATCACTCCAAGATATTACCACATAATTCTTTTTGGCCTTCTTTTTTTATCTTCTTGAGCATTGAACATTCGGATTTCATGTGACCGGGTTTCTTACATTCATTGCATACAATGGCGTCTTTCTTTGAGATCATTTTCTCACTTTGCTTTTTCTTTCTTAGAAATCTTTTGAATTTTCTTGTGATCATAGCAAGCTCCTTATCTTCATTGCTACTTTCTCCATCATCATAAATATCATCATTTTTAATAGATGATTTCAAAGCAATATCTTTCTTTCATGGTAAGTTCATGAGTCATGAATGAACTCAAAAGCTCATTCATGGTAAGCTTTGTAAGGTCTTTGGCTTATTGTATGGCGGTGACTTTCGACTTCCAATTTTTTCGTAGACACCTATAAATCTTTCTCACCAATTCAACATTAGCATAAGATTTGTCAAGAGATTTTAAAACATTTATAATATCAGTGAATCTAGCAAATATGTTAGAAATTGACTCGTCATTATCCATTTTAAACAATTCATATTTATGAATAAATACACTAATCTTAGATTCTTTGACTTGGTTGGTCCCCTTATGTGTGACTTCCAATTTATTACAAATATCTTTAGCCAATTCACAAGTAGATATACGATTAAATTCATTTACATAAAAAACACAATAAAGATCATTCATAACTTTAGCATTTAATTGAACACTTTTCATATCACTAACATTCCATTCACTTTCTTCCTTACGCACATTTTTCCCTTCTATAATATTAGTTGGTATACAAGGACCACTAACAATATTTTTCAATAATTCATAATCTGTAGCTTGAATATACATTCTCATTCTAACTTTCTAATAGTTATAATTTGTGCTACTAAACAATAGTGGTCTATTGGTCGATTGACCTTTAGCAAGGGAAGTACTAAAAATGGTTGTTATAATTTACTTTAAGATGGTTAAGTCCACTATAAGAGCCCAGGCTCTGATACCAAATGTTAGTCCAGATGGCAACCCAAGAGGGGGGTGAATTTGGTTTAAACAATAATTTCATATTTAAAAATTTTAACTAAATATTCAAACAAATATTAATCAACCAATAATATATTATAAATAAATGCAAGCAATCCAACTATAAAGTAAAGGAGATAGAGAGAAGAGAATCCGGCACTAAGATTTATTGTAATTTGACTTCAACTCCAAAGTTTACGTCCACTTCCCAAGGCTCCTTACTTGAGATTTTTCTCCACTATATCCAAATCGTAGATACAACCACTAATCTTTTAACCCATGCGCTAATCCTCCTTTACAACTAGTTTTTTTTCTTAGAGGTTAGTCACACCCCTTCAATTAGTTTTTACACAAGTGCTAGTCACATTCAATCAAGTGATCCCTCACTCTAACTAGTTTTTATACAGATGCTAGTCACACCCAACCCCTAACTATTTTTCTTAGCTAGTCTCTCCCTTACAAGAAGAAAGAACAAGAGTACAACCACTCTTGTTTACAAATAAATTCTCTCAAAGAATAGATATGCCAATAAAGCTCTGAAAACATTACAAGATAAAAGATAATTAAGCTCTCAAAAACTTTGTAAGATAAATATCACTTTGATGCACAATCTCTTATTGCTCTTGATTTTTTATTTTGTTCCTCAAGTGTATCTCTATTTATAGATGAAGATATAAGGATTATTTGTAGCTTCAAATAAGTTTATATCCGTTGGAGAACATTGAAGACATTTCTTCCCATTGAGCTACTTGTTGCCAAACAGGTTTTTGAATTTATGATTGGATGCCTTAAATTCCACCTCTATTTTGGCCTTGATAACGATCGAATGTGAATATGACTATAAGAGAGAGTTGGTAGATATAGAAGCCAGCTTTTTAGGGTCACAATAATTAGGGAGATCCAATGGATAGATCTAAAGTAATGATCAAATTAATGGAGTTGTCTTCCAACTAGCATATTTAAATTTCTACACAAATACGTTCACTTCTAACTCAATGTTCACCTTATTAACGTTCGAATTTGAAAATTTTCTATTATACAAAAGTTGTAGATATGAAAGTTATATTTTCAAAACTTTAAGAATCATAGCATTTGAATAGTTGACTCAAAAGATATGAGTGAATTACTCAGACTGCCTTCTAGCTATCATCTTTGAATTTTTGCTGCATTAAGTCTTCTTTCACCTAGTGTTTCACCTAGATAACATTTGAATTTGAAACTTCATATAACATATCAGATGTATGTACGGATGTTAACTTTTCACTACTTCAAGAATCAAATCATTTGGACTTCTACATCAAAAGATATGGTCAAATAATCATGATTGTCTCCAAGCTGCCATATTTTGAATTTCAAATCTAATAAGTCACCTTCCAGCTCATTTTCGTCCCATAAAACATTAATTTCATGAAAAATTCATAAAACACCATAATTAGAAATTTGTGTCATCTTTCCAGTCTTACAAGAATTAGATCAATCCAATGGTTAGATTGAAAGATATGGGCAAACTACTATGGCTGTATCATAGAATATAGTTTCATCGAATTTTCAACCTTAGAAGAAAATTATGTCCTTTAATTTTGTTTCTTGAATCAAGTTTATTTAAAACATGATTCTAAAGGATTTAGATATTACTTTTCAAGTCTTAATTTCTCTTTCAAGCGCTTCATAATCCTATAAAATGTTATTATACCAACTAGACCAAGAATTAAAAGTATTGAATATATTTAATCATAAAAATATTTATAAATCAAAGTAAGCTATCATCAAAATCATATATAAAATTCCATTTGAAAAAACTTAGGACTAACACCTTCGACGCCCAACTCCTCTGTGCCATCTTATTTACTTTTGCCTCCCTCGACCTCATGCCTACCGACCACGCCGACACCCTTAGCTGCTTCGCCTCTGACCATGTCGAGCCCAAGCCTTTCTCTCCCTCCCTTGATGCCATTGTTACCTTGATACGATTGCTTTTGCTCTGAGTACTCTACGCTTTGCAATGATTACAAACCCCAAATTTCATTCTTAGGTAACTCTCTCTCTCTCTCTCCTCTTTGTGTGCGGTAGATCTCTCTTATTTGTTTTGGTTTATTTTTGCAATCATTGATACAAGTGTCCACCACCGTCGCAAGCCTGCTTTCATTCTGTCTTGCTCTCCTATGTTTTGTTGGGTAGTTCTGATTCATGGAATAAAGATTTAATTCACAGTTTCGTAGGATCAGGGATAGAGCTTGTAGTTTATTATAATTAGAATGTTGTTCTTATTTTGGGATTTTCTTATTAGTGTGTGGTGTATGTTTTGGACCGTAGTCCTTGTTGCTTGTGGGGAATAGAATTATGACTTCATGTTGTGATTCACGTAGCCCTAATTTTATTCCCAAAACTTATGCAATCAAGTTCTAATTTTGTAGTTTACACACTATGCCCTGCATAGTTAGGGATATTTATAATATTGCAAATTTAATTATTTAACTATCCGTCCTGAGATGTTACTTGAAATTATGATGTAATCATTATGGTTGGAATTAAAATGTAATTGGTGATTTGCAATAGGGATAAAGGCTGAATGTGTTTTTTGTCACGCCCTGATTTTCGGCCTTGCATCAGGGTATTGACTAAAATGAAACCCGACACTCTCTCTGTTAGAACTTACCCTCCTTAGAGGACAAGTGCGACTGGGTTTGAACTTGAAATTGATTTGATTAAGGGTTTTTTTGAAAAAGATTTGGAGTCTCTACATAACTTTGATAAAAGGTGTGTTAGGTCACCTAAAACTAAGTTAAGCCTGAAGACTAAAATTAGGGTTTTTGAAAGGTTTTTGGGAAAATGGATTAAGTCCTTTTAAAAAAATGACTCCATTTTGGTTTTTGAAAATAGTGATTCTAGGTTCGGAGGTTGGTTTCGTGTAAGGAAGATAACCGGATACTATCACCCTACCCCGCCCTTACAGTACCTACATGTCTAATCGCCTTAGGTTTCACTCACTTGAATCTCCGGTTCCTAATTATCCACTTATATCCACTTGAAAAAGCTTTGAAGAGGGTTTGTCATCACTTATTGGATGTATGAATGCATGTTGCAATTTGAAGAAAGTTTGAAAGAAACTTGGGGTTGGATTTTGAAAAGAAGTGTTTGAGTTTGAAAAGGGTTTATGACCGCACCTATGAAAGTTACACATATATTTCATTTGTCGAGAATCAGGTCAGTTGTAGTTCAGACTCAAGGTCTAATTAAAAGTAGGCATATTGGGGCCTTTGGAAAGTTTGAAGACTCATTAGGATCTTGTTTTGAAAAGAGAACTTGAGAGCTTTTTTGACTCAAAATTTGGGAAGAATTTGTAAGAGTTTTGATTTGAAATTGAATGTGGAGTGTTTTTGAATTAGAACTTACGGCTTTTTTTTAAGTGCTTTTGAAATGGGATTTGAAGTGTTTTGAAATGCTTTTGGACAAAATTCAAGAGAGTTTTGGAAGTTTTTGGAAACTTGATCAGAGATTTGAAAGTGGGACTTGGATTTGGAAAAACTCTTGTGAACTTGTCTTGAAATAGTTTTTATGTACCTCAAGAAAGGTATGTTGATGTTTCATTGCCTTTGGGAGGTTAGCTATGTGAGAACTAAACTCCTTTAAGACCATGAGTTTTAGAAAGTATTTTTAGAAAGATGGGCTAGAAACCTTCCTTGTTTGAATACATCATTTGATATTGGACAACCCTAACTACAAAAGGCCTAGAAGAATGTGATGTTTGAAAATAGTTTTTGAAAAAAAAGGATTTGTAAAATGTTTAGGCTTTGAAACCCTAATGTGAACCTTATAGGTTTCATTTGATGTATCACCTTCCTTAAAAAACCCTAACCAAGAAAAGGTTAGGATTGCCTTAGTGTTGTGAGTTTTTAAAATCATTTTTAAAAATAGTTTTTGAAAAATGGTAAGTGTCTAGCCATTTTGGATTGAGACAAGTTCAAGAGAGCTTTTGAAAACCTCTTTGAGTGAAGTTGGGGTTTGAAAAGGGTCCCAAAGTTACAATATTGAAGCCTCCTAATCTAAGTTGGGACAAACTAGAGTTAAGGTAACCTAGGGCTAGGTCTAGGTTGATTTTAGGATCGGGTCGACTTAATTGACCTAGGGTTAGACCTTCTAGAATTTGGTTGACCTAAGGTTAGACAACCTAGGGTTAGAAGTAGCTTGGGATGTAGGTAGCCTCGGGTTTAGGAAGGATGCCTTGAAGTAGAAATGATTTGATTTGATACAATATGGAAATGTATGATTTTTAGTTGAAAAATAAAAGTTTTACTTTTGGAAAGTTTTGAAAAAGAAAAGTTTTATTTTAGGAAAGTTTTGAAAAAAGAAAGTTTTGAAAAACAAAAAATTTGTTTTAGGAAAGTTATAAAAAAATGAAGGTTTTGTTTTAGGAAAATTTTGAAAAATGAAAGCTTCAATTTTGTTTCTAAAAATAGAAGATTGGATTTGGTTTTTCAAAATAGAAGATTTGATTAGGTTTCCAAAATGGAAATATTTGATTTGAATATCTCTATGATTTCATGTGAAACTTCTTGATTTGGAAACCTATGATTTTATGTGACAATTTTTTTGAAAATAACTCAAGAGAGTTATAAAATTTTGTAAAGCATGATGCAACAAAACTTTGAAAACCATTTTAATGTAATGAATATAATGATGCAAAGATGAAGTTTAGGGAGCAAAGTTAGGGTTTCCTAGGACATGGACTTCTAGGGCTTCAAGAAAGTAACTCTTGGACCAATTTTAGGAAAAAGCTTTTGAACATGGAATTTAAAGAGGTTTTAAAACTAGATTTTGAAAGAGATGTTCTAGGACTTAAAACCCTAATGTGGCCTTTGGAGGCCTCTTTGAATATGTCACTTTCTTAAAGTGATCTTAACCATGAAAAGACTAAAATCACTTCAGGGTTGTGATTTTAAAAACAAATTAGGGTTTGGAACCTAATGTGAACCTTGGTGGTCACTTTGAATATGTTACTTTTCTAGGGAAACCCTAACTATGAGAAGGTTAGAATCACCCTAAGGTTGTGAGTTTGAAAATAAGAACAATGTATGAACATGATAAATATAATGCATAGGGGTCGTGAACATACAAGGTTAAAGGTTTGACCACATTGCAAAGGTCCTTAAGACCATATCTTGATTGGTTAGGCTAAAGAAAGACTCCCGACACAGTGATCTCTTCAAAGCTTTTCCTAGTCATGGACCTAAGGTCCTCTTATTACAAACATGCAAAAAGAAAGTGTAGAATATGATGATTGAAATAGAAGAATAGTCGAAGTGGACTAGGAGGGAGAAGAGAGAGAGAGGGATTGCAAAAAAGCAAATAAAACTTTACCTTGTCTTTTTGTTAGCTTGATTGCTTCAATGGAGGACCTGCTTGAACCTCGCAATGGTTTTTAAGAGCTTCCAAGAGCTAGACTTGGCCTTCAATGGAGATTGGAGCTAGGGTTTCAATGTTTAGGGCTAGAGGCAGCTAGATCTTTTGAGAAAACTAGGGTTTTTGAAAATTTTTGGGGCTGCAGAGAGTTTGGCAGAGATTGGTTATGATTTTTTAGATCTAGAATACAATGGGAGGTCGTCTATAATTATAAGCTAAAATTTAAAGGAGATGGCGCCACTAGGAGTGGCTCCTAGCTATTTTTTGGTTAGGCACCACTAGGAGTGGCGCCACCTTGGTATGGCAATGAACAGAATGATTTGATTCACCTTGGGCTATAAAGCAAAGATTTGGGCACCACTCCTAGTGGCTCCAAGCCATTTTTTTGGCCTAGCTTCGCTTTGGTCGTTTGAAAAACTATCGAGCTATGGGGCCTAGCTGGAAAAGAGATAAGGGCACCCTGGGCACCCCGAAAGTTGCTGGCTTGATATCCAGAGTCAAAATTGTTGAAAAAGAGGACTGGTCTGCCAGGGGCAAAACGGTCATTTGGATCAAAAATATCAAAATTGAGATGTGATTCGAAGGTTAGGAACACTATTAAGAGTGTCCTAGGGGATTACCGGTTTGATATTCAAGGCCGGCGTGGTTGAAAAGGATGACCGGCCCATTAAGAGCAAAATGATCATTTGAACCGGGAGACCTCAGAACAGGCCCGAAATTAACTAGAATGAGATTAGGAGATCGAGAATACTCGTGGGAGTGCCCTGGGGACTTACCGGTTTGATACTCGAGCCGGTGTGGTTGACAAGGACGATCGGGTGCCCAGGGGCAAAATGATAATTTTGATAAAAAAATTACCAGAATGGGTACAGAGTTGGTTTGAATTGCATTTTGAGTATGCTAAGATGTCTAGGGATAGTCCTGGAAAGGGTGGACTTATCGTTCTAAGAACTTAAAGTACTTTTTCAAAGAGCATGCCAAATTGAATTGGACTGGATGATGCCTTACGGGCATTTTGGTCATTTGGCTTCAAGAAGTGCTGGTTGAATGGACTGGAGTTTGGAAGGTCGATTTGAGTTTGAATGTATTGTGGTATTTGAAAGCGGGTCTAGTCGGGTTAGAGATTGTTGAGCGGGCAAAAATGGGATGCTTACAGTTTTCCTTTTGTCTTTTCTTTAATTTCTTCTTTTTTTTTCTTTTAATTTAGAATATTTTCCTACTTTGAGATTGGATCTTTAGCAGTTCATAAGCCAGCTTATGATTCATATTAGTTTATCCTTATTTTTTTCAATTTTAGGATTAGAATGCTTTATGGTTTTGTAGTTTATTTTTTTGGTATAACTATTAGTGTCATCTACATGCTATAAACTATAAAGTAGTGAACTTCAGTCGAACATTGAATGACCACCTTCTAGTGTTTATTTTATTGTAGAATTATTAAGTAAATGGAGGTCCTTTTGCCTAGGCTATAAACAGAAGTCCTTACCACAGCTTGGTTGATGGCCTTTTTTTTTTTATGATTAATGAGTTGAGATCAACATGTTTGTAGCTCATTGTTTGTGGGTATTGATCCTTTTTATTGGTTGTTTACAGGTAGAGAAAATGTAATAAAAGGAATAGAAAACAAGTTCTAAATATTCTTATCAGCACTGAACTTGGACTAACATTATAATTCTAACTTAGGGTGTGTATGTATATATGTGTGTGTTTTCCTAAATTATGTTGGTTGCCAAACCAACATAATTATGTGTGAGTTTTCTTATGTCAGTCTTTTTTGATTTTAAAGATTGCTTTTGTGGTTCTCTATTGCTGTTATTTTCCAGATCTAGGGTTCTTTTTTTTTTCTTTTTTTTAATTCTCGTTTTCTTATTATTCCTCTTTATCATTATCTCATTTTCAATGAGCGCCAAACAAATTATTTTTGTTCATCTATCCTTTTTAGATGAGTGCCTAATTATTTTTACTTATTCTGCCTAACTATTTTTAGTCATTTTGCAGGCCTTTGTGAAAGCTCAAAGATATGCACACTTCAAGAGATGGACATGTAAGATTTAGGTCAAAATAATTAGGCCCAATACAATGAGTTGGGCCCAATTAAGAACATGTCGCTGACTTGGGCTAGGAGAGGTCCAAACTCGCTAATGCCCATAAGCAGGCCCTAACAGTGGTAATTACAGCCTAGAGCCAACAAGGACCAAGTTGGTCTAACACATACAAGTCCATTCTTGGAAGGACTAGGATGGACAATAGCCAAAAGTAATTGATTCCTATATGGAGACAGAGTTCATTTCTCAAAAGGAATATGGCATTCCGAAGGCTATAAATACCCCAGACCACTAAGGTGTAAGGTACGTTTACTAGAGCTAAAGCTAAAGTCTTTTATTCGATTCATTGTGATTAAGCTTGCTAACTTAATCATCGGAGCGCCATTGATCCAAAAAAGATTGAGGCATTCTCATTGTCTTCTTCTCATGCAGATTGTTTGTGCTCGTCAATTTAGTTCAAGAGTTCAATCAGGCCTTCCTTAAAATCCCACCTGCAATTGACGCCGTCTCTAGGAAGGTCTAGCAACGATGAGTACTAGCAATGGCGGAAGAGGAGTTGATCCTATTGATAGGGAGATTCACTATAGCAGAAATGTTACCAGCCATGACGACACTTATCTGTCAAGTCCTTATAATAATTCAGCACGAACTCTAGGAGGTTGTCTGCATAGATCAGAGATACAAGTCCCTAGAGGTAACTAGCAATAAAGACAGGAAGGTCTATGACAGGCTCTACAGTATGTCAAAATTTTGAATCACTAAAGGAACTATCGCAGAAACTTGAATCCTTCATCCTCCAGTGGACGTGTGCCTAACAATTTATCACCCCAAGTAGCTAAATGGAAACTCCGGCAACAAGATGAAGAGATCGCCCACCTCATGTCAATGTTGGGAGCTATGAGGGAGGCAATTACTAGAAGAAATGGATGAGTACTCGACAGGTCTTTAGATCGGCGTAGAAGGAGGAGGACGAATTCAAAAAATACGAGCCCCCTTGCCACACATGTGACTGGGAGCCATGCTTCCAGTGTTCGAGACTATGCAGACCAACGGGAAGATTGGTAACATGGAAGAAGTCGGACACCAATAAGAGATCAGGCAAGGGCTGATCTAGAGCAAAAAGATTGGGACCGGTGGTTGAATGATTAGCTAGACAACAGGGACAAGCACCATAAGGGACAGACAGCCCAGGAGATCGCCAAGAGGGTCCTCGACCAGATCGCGTCCATAACTTTTACATAGGAAATTGAGGCCCGCCAACCTCCTAGGAAATTTACGCCACCAAAGTTTACTACCTATGATAGGAAGTCTGATCCTGTCAGTCATGTTCAGCACTACAAACAGATTATGGCACTGTAGAGCATATATGAGTCCTTAATGTGCTGTGTTTTTTCGTCAAGCCTGGAAGAGGTGGCCTTATGATGGTTCGACAAATTGCCGTCCAGATCAGTTTCAACCCGGACACAACTTACCGAGCTATTCACCAACAAATTCATAGCAAACAGTAAGTAACCTAAGAAAGTGGATTACTTACTAACCATACAAAAAAAGGATGGTGAGGGATTACACGTGTATGCAAGGCACTACTGAGAGGCTTATAACGAAATCGAGGATTGCAACAAGTAGTTGGCTATTACACAGTTTAAGATCGGTTTGCCCAAGGAGCACCAGTTAAGGTAATCCCTTATGAAGAAACCAGTTACCTGGATACAGGACCTAATACTAAGGATTGAACAGTATGCAAGGGTAGAAGAAGATGTTACTCAACTGGTATAGGAAATAACAGCCGGTACAGGAAAAAATCAGTAAGAAAACTAAGAAGAAAGATGGGTGTGAAAGCAAGAAGCCCAGACGTGAAGAGAGTAACAACAATCGGGGCAAAAAGACAACAAAAGGGGTTAACACAGTCTTCAAAGACCCAATCTACAAGATTCTACCTCAGATAAGGGATAAGCCTTTCTTCAAATGGCCCTTGAAGTTGGGAGGAGACCCTACTACCCGAGACCAGAGGAGGTTTTACTCTTATCATAGGGAAAAAAGGCATTAGATAGAAAACTGCCAAAATCATAAGAGCCATTTGGAGGAATTAGCAAAGGTTGGTCATCTAGACCAGTACATCGACCGAGAGAAGACAAAGTGGGAGGTTGAGTAGACAAAGTAAGAAGCCATCCAGCAAAAGGAAGCCAGAATGGAACCAGCTCGGGTAATCAATATCCTCTATGGATCGGCAGAGTCGCTGGTAGTAGACCCTCACAAATCCTGGGCCGAGATCTAGAAGGCTGCGCATCTTAGGGAGGTAACATTATTGGAACCTGCAAACAAAAAGGCTAAGGTTGATAGTAGTGTTGAGGCTATAACCTTCACAAACGATGACTTGGTTTGAGTACAACTGCCCCACAAAGACGTGCTGGTGGTAACACTACGATTAGGGGATTGCGATGTGAAAGGGATACTAGTTGATCAAGGAAACTCCTCTGAAGTCATGTACTATGACTTTTTTATAAAAAAAAATTAGTATTAAAAGATTTTGATCTCTAAACATCTCTCAACCCCTTAATCGGATTCAGCTCGGACTCGTTCTAGCCGCTAAGAAAGGTAACGATCTTGGTAACTGCAAGAGGGGTAACTATTCAGACAGAGTTTCTGGTGGTTAACGTGCCCTCCCCTTATAATGCAATCATGGGTCGGACATGGTTACACCTCATGAAAGCTATATCATCTACTTACCACTAGTTGATCTGCTTCCCGACCCCAGGAGGAGTAAGAGAGATAAGAGAAGACCAAGTGGCAGCTAAACAGTGCTTCCTGATAGCATGCACCACAAATGAAAAGGTGGGCAAGGTTTAGATGATAGGGCTCCATAAAGATACGACCATGATAAATGATATCAAACTATCACCAAAAAGTAAGGCCGTTGAGGACCTTAAAAAAGTTTATATAGATCAGCATGACGAGAAGAAGTGCTTCGCGCTCGACACTTCTTTATCCAAAGCTGAGGAGAAATCGCTGATTGATCTATTGACACAGTAATTGAAGAGGTTGAGGACAGCTACTGAGAATCCACCCAAAAGTAGCTTGCCAGAGTCTTAACGTAAATCCGCAGAGTCGACCTGTGGTCCAAAAGGAAAAGAGGACAGCTACTCAACATGTGGATGCAGTAATTGAAGAGGTTGACAGGTTCCTTGAAGCAGGGGCAATAAAGGAAGTCTACTACCCGCGCTAGCTCTCCAACACAATGGTAGTGAAGAAGAAGAACGGCAAATGGAGGGTCTGTGTCGACTTCACCGACCTGAACAGAGCATGCCGTAAGGAGCCTTTCATTCTTCCCAAGATCGACCAGCTTGTGGATGCAATAGTCAGATTTGAAAGGATGAGCTTCCTAGATGCCTATTACAAGTACCACTAGCTCCCACTCTATAAAGACAACTAAGAGAAAACCGCCCTCATCACTCCAAAGGGCATCTTTTGTTATAGAGTCATGCCATAGATTGGTCACCAAAATTTTTAAAGAGCACATCGGTAACATTGTGGAATTATACATTGATGATATAGTGGTCAAAAGTAAGGTCGGTGGTTTCCACCTTGGTAATTTAAAGGCAGTGTTCGACATCCTTAAAAAGTACAAGATGAGGTTGAATGCCTCTAAATGTGTATTCAAGGTAAGCTCGGGAAAATTTCTTGGATTCTTGGTCACTCACCTGGGGATTGAAGTAGATATGCATCAGATTAGTGTCATCCAAAACATCTAGGCCTGAAGAAACATCAAAGAAGTCCAGAAGTTAACTGGAATGGTAGCGGCCCTTAACTGATTCATCAACCAATCTTCAAATAAGTACCGGTCGTTTTTTCAACTCTTGGAAAAGCAAGAGCGATTCAGTTGGAACCCTGACTATAACCAGGCTCTTGCCGATTTAAAAAAAAAATTGAGCCTAGCCACCACTACTGTCTACGCCCTTCAAGCATGAAGAGTTCTTCCTCTATCTGGCAGTATCAGAGCGTGCAGTGAGCGCCGTACTACTCTGTCAACAGAACAAGTAGCAGAAGTCAGTCTATTATATTAGCAAAACTCTTCGGGCAGCAGAGAGTAGATACCTACCATTAGAGAAACTGGCCCTAGCATTAGTAATGGCATCACGCAATTTGGTGCACTACTTCAGCGCCTATACCATTAATGTCCTTACGGATCATCAGCTTAACCCACTCCTCTGAATAACATATTTCTCAAGCAGACTAGCAAAATGGGCTGTGAAATTGGGAGAGTTTGACATCAAGTTTCAACTCAGATCGGTGGTAAAAGGTTAGGTACTTACTGACTTTATTGTTGAATTTTTTGTTAAATTGTCACAGGAAGCCAATTAGACACCTAATGGCAATCAACCAAATTACGACCCCCCCGCCCCCTTCTGAGCTATGGAAGATTGTGCGCTAAGCTATAGAACTTAAGATTGCCAAGATAGTGATCTACTCAGACTCCCAGCTGGTGGTTAACCAGATCATGGGTGAATATGCGGCTAAGAACGATAGAATGGTGCAGTACTTGGCAAAAGCAAACGAGATACTCAATAAGTTCAGCAAATACAAACTCCATTAGATCGGTTGCGACAAAAAAGCTCATGCCGATGCCTTGACAACAGTCGCGATAGCCCTAAAATCAAGCTTGAAGAGAACAATTTATGTAGAAACACTGCCTAGCTCAAGCATATTTCAAAAAGAAGCGCAAGACCTGTCTATTGAATAGTTAGGACCATCTTGGATGGACCCAATCATCTCTTATCTTGACAAGGACGAGCTGTCGAAAGACAAGAGCAAGGCCAGAAGAATCAAGCATAAGTCATTAAAATACTGGCTATCACCCACCAAGAAACTTTATAGATCTTTTATTGGTCCCTATCTACATTGTGTTCATTTGGATAAAGTGTAAGGCATCTTGTTCAAAATTCATGAAGGGATTTGTAAAAGTCATATTGGCAGGAGATCTCTCGCTCACCGAGCTATCTCACAAGGCTACTAATGGCCCTATATGTAGAAAGATGCTTCCTAATACATGTTGAGATGTGAGAAATGCCAGAAGTTCTCGCTTATAATTCACCAGCCTGTCGAGGACCTCACAATTATCACCAGCCCTTGGCCTTTTGCACAATGGGGGTTGGATATAGTTGGACCACTACCTTGAGCTCCAGGGAATAAGAGGTTCTTTATAGTGGCAAAAGACTACTTCACCAAATGGGTGGAAGCATAGCCTCTGTTGACTATCAGAGAAGTGGACGCTGAAAGGTTTGCATGGATGAGCATCATCACAAGATTCGGGATACTCCGCACACTAGTTTCAGATAACGGCACCCAGTTTGAAGGCAACATGTTTAGAAAATTCTGTAACGAGCTTGGGATAAGAAACTATGACTCAATGCCGGCTTATCCCCAGTGCAACAAGTAAGCTGAAATATCAAACAAGACTATGTTAAACGGGATCAAAAAGAGGCTGAAAAAAGCTAAAGGAAGATGGGTGGAAGAATTGTCTAGCATCTTATGGTCTTACAGAACCACTTCAAGAAGATCTACTGGAGAAACCTCTTTCTCGATGGCATATGGGGTGGAGACAGTAATACCCTTGGAGGTCGGACTTCCAATCATTAAATTGGCAGTATTCGACACCAGCCTTAACGATAAGACTTTAGCAAAAGACCTCAACCTCGTTGAAGAAAAGAGGGAGGTTGCCTTACTCAAGCTACCCGAATATCATCAACAGCTGAGCCGATCCTACAATAAACGGGTTCAGCCAAGAGCCTTCGTTCTCAGAGATTTAGTGCTAAGGAAGGTATAGGGGGCAATGAAGAATCCAATAGATGGAAAGCTTAACCCCAACTAGGAAGGTCCTTATAGAGTTGCGTCCCAATTCGGCATGGGGCCATACAGACTAGAAACTGTTGAAGAAAGGCGACAACTACCCTAACCTTGGAACGCGAACAATCTAAGAAAATTCTACTAGTATGAGTCTTTTTATTCTCAAATGATGTAATGGCCTACAACAATACTTTATTTTATCCTTCAAAAGTGGCACATCATCAATAAAATTGGTAGTCATTCAGCAGATCTACATATCTGATGCCACTCCAAAACGCCAGCACGAAAACCAGATGTAAAAATTTGGTTCTATCCAATTGGTAGATCGGCCAATGAAGGCTATAAAACTAAGTGTAAAAACTTGGTGCAGTCCAACTTGGGTAAGTCGGTCAATGAAGGTCACAAAAGCCACATGTAAAAATTTGGTCTTGTCTAAGTTGGGCAGGTCAGCCAACGAAGGCCAAGATTGTTAAAAATAAACCAAGTGTTTAACTTATTCCAGCCTAGGTTTGGCAGGTCAGCTGAACAGTGGCCAATACATATCAAAAACTTCACAAAAAACCAAGTCTTCCTTGTACAGGATAGTTCAACCCTGCAGTTTTACTCAAAAAGAAAGGTCATAGCTAAAAACTGGACTTACTCAGACCAAGTAGAATAACCAACAAAAGCATGACATCAAAAACTTGAGTTAAAATACTTAGCTTAAGTGAAAAGCTAAATCCTCTTGTATTAAATAAATAAATAAAGTACAAATTGTAACTGTCTTGCCCGCAGGCGTAATTATAAGAAAGAAAGTGCAAAAACAAAGAAAGGAAAAGTTATAAAGGCGGGTCAATAGCAAGGTTGGTCTCAATAGAAGGCGGGTCAGCAGAAGGGTTGGCTTGAACAGAAGGCAGTTTGACAGCAAGTTTCGTCTCAGCAGAAGGCCATTTGGCAACAGAGTTCTTCTCGGCAGGGCACAAGTTGGCAACAAAGTTGGTTTCAGCTGGCTTAACTCCAAGAGAAGCCTCTTCTTCTTCTTCGTCTTTATCTGCCTCTACATTAGATCCCAAGTCAACTTCAGCCTAGACAGGTATCCCCATCCAAAGAAGAGAAGATTTATCCAAAGCTTGCTTCCTCATAGCCGCCTTCTAGCCTTCCCGAAAGAGTTGCTCGCAGATTTGCTTGACTTGTCCTTCATAGTAGTCTTCGGCATCCGCATAACCCTTTGTATATTGGGCTTGTGAGTCTACCTTCAACTTCTTCAGATTTGTCGTGGGTTTCACAAAGCCTTCCTTCACCTCATATGCCAATTTCTCAGCTTCGGCAAGCTGAGCCTTCAGAGCTTCAGCCTCAGCTGTCACCACATTGAAGTCTTCCTCTTTTTACTTAAAGCAGGCTTTGGTTTCAACAAGGACGACTTTGTTGTTCTGCAGTATTGTCTCCAAAGCACGAACGTTCTGATCTCGGTCATGGAAGTGATCTTTTAGCTCGTTATGTTTCTTCAGCAAGCTCTTATGCCATTCATGCAGGTTGCTGAAGCATTGCATGACCTCCAAGCCCTAAATCGCTCCTTGATTTGAACAAACAGAAAATAACATCAGTAAAAACCCCGGCAAGTAATCAAGCAGAAAAAGCAAAGGGAAGACGCCTTACCACCACCTATGCGTGAATTGGCCCTGGCAAGAGGTCTTCGGTGGCTCTATCATTTAATTCTTTGATATCTACATGCGGTACAATGGCCTAGAGAGCCCCTACAGTAACGTCGACATTGAGGAGGATGAAATCCCGAGAAGTAATAGCATGACCACAAATCTTTGGCCGCACCACGAACTCCTCAGCCCCTGGCTCCTTCTCCTTGCCCTCATCTCCATCTTTGAGGCTTGTCATCTTCGGTGAAGCTCCCCCAGACTTAACAACCTTCACTAGTCTTCACCTCCTGAGGCACCATTGGCTCAACCAGATCCACTATTGCTGGTGCAGCAGGACAATGATAACAGGAGGCGCCGTAGACAAAGAAGCACCAATGGCAGAAACATCAGCAACAACAACAGTACTGTCGATGGAAGCAGTCACTCCATCCCCTTTCATTTTCATTGTGCCGTTTCTCTTTAGGATCGTTGCTAGATTGCGGGTTTGTGGACACTCCATGCCACCTTAGCAGTAGAAAGTTACAGCAAGACCGTCAGAAAGTCTCCGAGCTGGTGCAGGCCTCCCTCCACCTTTTGGGAGGCAATTAGGCCGGCCGGTACTCCATAAGTTACCGAGAAGGACTGGTACCAGATCGGGTAACCCAACAGTATATGAGCAGCCCGGTCGATTCCTCTTAACTCGCCCTCTCCCTTGTATGCCCAGACTTGGTTAAGAGCGACGACATCAACACCGATTTGTTCGATGTCCTTGTCTCTAACACCGAAGTCAACTAGAAAAGCAAAAATAGGATGTCAAAATTAGCAAAGACAAGTGTAAGTAGAGAAAAAAGAAAAGAAAAACCTGTTAGAGGAGATGGAGTTCCACCTATTGTCTTTGGGACTCTAGGGCATCTCATTATTGGGAGAATCTCCTCTGGGATGTTCCCGAACTCCTATAGCCCGCTCACCCTCACAATAACATCATAAATCCCCTTCCCTGAACTAGGGAGGAACTAGATCAACTCTCTTGGCCCACTCCTAACTAAAAAATGGTACCTTTTGCGATCTGACTTAGCGCTATTCAACTCTATAGCCGCATAGCAATAATCAAGCTCGTAGAGGCCTAGGTTTTGGTTCAGTCACTATTCAACTCAATCATTCCCATGAATATCATATAAGAGTTAGGTTAGAGTTGGATGGGAGCGATCCCATAATGGTTTAAGATTGCGATCAGGAAAGGGTGAACGGGAAACCTAAGTCTACCCTCTATAATGGCGATTAAAGGGAAAGGGGTCGCTTCCTCACTCTCAAACTAGCCATTGTCCATGGGTGCAAGTAGCTTAATCTTTACCCCTTCAGGGAAGTTGTATCTACTTTTGAAGGTTGTAATGGCGGTTGGGCTATCGATCATACTCTTAAGCTTGTTTGTCATGGAAAACTAATAAAGGATCCTAGGGTTTTGGCTTGGGAGCAAAGAAAGAAGAAAAGATGAGAGAGACTTACAGAGAGTTGTGTTTCTTCAAATGATGATAAACAAAAGCAGAGTACCCAAGGTATTTTGGTTTAGATTGCTTTATTCAGAATGGCAAATCCATCGTCTGCTGAGAAGTATGAAGTGACGGTAGTAAAGTTAGACGTCCCAACAGTCGCATCTCATTAAATAGCACTCGAAGGCTACACTGAGCGTGCCTACTACTGTATAGCACCAGCACCAGCACCAGCACCAGCACCAGCCCTAGCCCCCTTCCAAAGGGCACTAGGGGTGGGGGGCAATTATGGGTCAAAATAATCAGGCCCAATCAAGAACATGTCGTCGACCTCGGCTAAGAAAGGTCCAAACTCACTAATGCCCATAAACAGGTCCTAATAGTGGTAATTACAGCTCAGATCCAGTAAGGACCAAGTCGGTGTAACACATACGAGTCCATTTTTGGAAGGACTAGGATGGACAATATCCAAAAATGATTGATTCCTATGAGGAGACAGAGTTCAGTTCCCAAAGGGATTATGGAATTCTGAAGGGTTTAAATACCCCAGACTACTAAGGTGTAAGGTACGTTCACGAGAGTTAAAGCTAGAGTCTTTTGTTCAATTCATTGTGATTAAGCTTGCTAACTTAATCATCGGAGTGCCGTTGATCCAAAGAGAATCGACGCATTCTCATTGTCTTTTTTTCTTGTAGATTGTTCGTGCTTTTTAATTTGGTTCGAGAGTTCAACTAGGTCTTCCTCAAAATCACACCTATATATGGTATTTGCATTCACCAGTTGATTTAAAGGGGTTTTAGATGTGTTATTTTGTGCAGATTTAACTCATGTGATATATATTATTTCACTTTTGATATTATACCCATCAAATTTTATTTTATTTCAGTGGTCTTCAGATGGAGATAATGTTCATCTATCCTTTTTAGATGAGTGCCCAATCATTTTTACTTCTTTATGTTTTTTTGATAAGTAGTTGGGTACCTCCATATATGAACCCTAAATGAATGAAACAAGGGGTGAGAGCTCATATTTGTCAATGCCACAGGAGGGGGTGATCATTTTTTTTTGTGAAATGGGAAGGTGTTAACATTACATCCTCTTACTGATACAGGATAATTGCTGGCTGTACTTGTAATGACTACTTGGTTCTACTTGGGGATTTTCAGTTAAGTTTCACTTGCTCCTTTTTTTTTCTATTTTTTTTAAAGCCTCATGGTGTCTTGTGCTATTTGATTTTTCTCTTATGAATCTATACCAATCCAGCCTTTTGTGAGCACCTGTAATCACATTGGAATTTTTGTCAATGCGTATGCTTTTCAAGATATTGTATTCTCTTTCGGACAGGTAATAAAAAACCATTTCACTTTGTAATTTTCTCTTCCAGTTCCTTTTTTTTTTTTGGTGAAAACTTACATGAAATGGGCAGCACAAATGGCAGTCGGTCTTGGCATAGGTGTCCCATGGATCATGTGCCAACCAGAGGATGCTCCTGATCCAATTGTAAATAGTGTCCAATGTTTATGAAGTTCAATAAGTTTCATGTACGTTCAATTTTTGTGAAGTTCAATAAGGTATAGGCAAATTGTGTGTGCTCGTTTCCTCATGCGCTTTACTGGTTCATTTTTGTGGGCTGTGCTTTGTAGAGGTGTAAGTTCATCACTGTGTAGTCGATGCTACAATTAGGTGTGGCTTCAAGGTCTGAGAGTTGGTTTTCATTGCTTCAAGTCCTCTTAGGCTTGTTTTTTCTTTTCTTTTCTTATCTTTGGTCAAAACAATAAGTGCTCTTTTTCTTATCTTTTTTTACAATCGTCTTGGAGATCCCCATTTTAATTATTTTTCTTGTGTGTACATTGTTTATTAATATGATTATTTATATGATTAACATATCTTTAAATATTTACATTTTTCTAGGTTCTACAAAGAGCGTGATGATGAACTAACAAGATGAGAATGATGGGCTCTGATTTTATTATGTGCATTGTAATTGTTTTGTAGTAGATGTTGGAAAGGGTACGTATTTTGATTTGTTGAAATTATATCTTGATTATAGAGATTTTATTTGTTTCATTTTATGATATTTGACATTTATTTGTAATTTAATTTTTAATAATTTGATATGGGTGAATGGATGAGATATTTTTATGGATGAATATTTTTTTTTACAGGGAACATATTACAGGAAAACTGGTTATTTGCACAGTTCCAATAATGGAAGTGTTGCAAATAACCAACTTTTTTTTTTTACAAAAACTTCCAGTATTTGCAACTACAAAACCCGTTGCAGAAGGCTATCTATAGCGATAGTAATTAAACTATCGATCAAATGTGTACTTTTGATAGGTTTTTGAGATGGTGTTTGTGCCAACGCTAAAGAAAATTGATGTCGTCGCTAATACTATTTGTGTTGCTTCTAAAAGTGAAGCCTCCAATGACATCGATGTGCTATCACTAATACTCTTTTGTGACAGCATCAAAGTATTAGCGACATTGCCATCGCTAAAAGTGTGATTTCTAGTAGTGTGTGTTCGAGCAATCACTTTTTTAGATTATTTAGAGAACCCAGATGCCATTTTGGATCAATTATATGTGTGAAGCATTGATATATATATATATATACATATATATATATATATAAAGAGAGAGAGAGAGAGAGAGAGAGAGAAAGAGCTCCAGTATTTGTTGGCAACTTCCTTAGGGGAGATCTCCGGGGGTTAGCATTCTTGATCCTTCAAATCACAAAGATAAAAGGTGAGCAAAGCAGGTCGAGACGGGTCGGGGTTCCAAAGTTTTGGGAGTGGGGTGAGAGACAATCAAATCAAGTCTGGGGGGTTGAGGGTGCATCAGTCTAAATGGGTTGGGTTCGAGGAGGGGTCCCCTGACTTGAACCCGCTCCATTTCCATCCCTAGTCTTGACATTGAGACTTAATAGATGAATTTGCAAGTTTATTGAATGATTTTGTACTAATTGAATGAATTCACCATGTTTGACAAATGAAATGAATGGAAAATTGAAATATTTATGAAATTTTGAATTAGCAGGTTCTCATTCGTATGAATGTGTTTGCAGGTTCCCATTTAAAAGAAATTGAATGCAAATTTGAAAATGTATGAAAAATGAAATTCCAGGCCCTAGGGAGCACTTGTAGTGACATCAAAATTCGTCAGTAAAAGCAACAAATATTCGTCACTACAGCTGTAGCAAAGAGGATTTTTTAATGACGATTATTCGTATTAAAGACCAATTTTGTGGCTTCTAGCAACGAAAATATTTGTCGCTATTTTATAACTTTTTGTGATGACTTTCAAAATCATCATAAATGGCATGGCCTTTGGCCACTGATATAAAATTTGGTCGTAAAAGCTTTTATGACCAAGTTGTTGTGACCACCCAATGACCCATTAAAACTTTCAGCAATGATTTTTATTACTTTTAGTGATGAGCTTATTCGTCGCAAAGGATACATTTTGTTGTTGTAACACCATTACCGGAAAATATAAAATGACATTTTTAACCTCCTTTTCTTCTCCCAAATTTCTATGTTTTCTTCTCTCAATTGACTACGAATATACCCAACCCTTTCTCTTCCTCTACCCTTTCCTTGTCTACCTTCATGGTAAATCCATGGCCGTGGCCTACTAGTTCCCCGCTTTCCCTTCCTCCCCCCCCCCCCCCCCCCCCCCCCCCCCCCCCCCCCCCCCCCCCCCCCCCCCCCCCCCCCCCCCACCCCCCCCCCCCCCCCCCCCCCCACACCCGACCTTCTTCCTTACTGGCCACTACTGCCCCTCCCTCCCCACAACGCCGCGACTCCCCATCACACTCACTGCCAACCACTCCCCTCAATGGTGGCTCCAAAAATTTTGATTAATGGGGTCAAGCAAAAACTTAAACATAAATTTTAAAATAAAAAATAAAAAATAAAAAATAATATATTGATGCTACTATTTTTGGCCAAGAAAAGAAACTATTATAATTATCCTAGACGAGGTTTAATATTTTAAAATTGTTGCATAATAACTTGCTCTCTATACTATCAAATACATCATTCTTAATTTGTCACCGAACAATCATTCATTCACTGATTTCCCATTTGATTACGCAATCAGTCCTCTATAAATTTTATTGCTAAAATAAAGTTACTTAACACACTTATTCCTATAGCTTTCATAATGCTCAATGGCCAATGGTGGGACCATTTAAAGAATAATTTGAAAGCAAAAAGTGCATGAAGAAAAAGTAGAAAACCTAGGAAGCATAGTAGTTTGTGATCTTGGCAGTGGCAACGGGCAGTCTCTATCTCTTTCTCTGTCTCTCCCCAGTAGGGTTTAGAATAGTCCTTTTGGGTTTGAAGTAGAGTTGCTGAGAAACTCATTTGGGAGGGGGAAACATGTTCCCCTGGAAACACACTTCCAATGGAAAAGTATTCCAGAAAAGCGTGAGAATACTTGATAGGAACTCTTGGGAAACGAATTAAAAAAGCTATAGAAACTTTAAAAATATATATAAATTTATTCATTTAGGTTTTCACTAAGTTTTTCATAGATTTCCATGAAGTTTTTTAAAGGCCTCATTTGAATTTTGAAAAAGTTTCTTTATAAGATTTCTATTAGATGTTCCAATCGTGTCCCACTTACCTTATATTTTTTAGGCATTTCTCATTTCTGTTTCCCCTAAAAAAATTTGTTTCTCATTTTGGTAACTATGGATTGAAGTTTATGTGAGTCAATGGGGTCAAATACTTATTTTATGGGGTCAACTAATATTTTAAAATATATATATATATACATATATATGTAACACTAAAAAAATTTTAAAAGTTTTTTCCAAGGCTGATGGGGTTAGCTGACCGCACCAGCATATATGTACCGCCGCCCCCGATCTAGCTACTTCTAACTAGGGTTGTCTACATATTTTGTTGTCTCTGCAAATAAGAACGTTTTACATGATTATGTTCGTATTCATCATCCACTATTATATTCAAATGACAATAAAATAAATACATCATATAATATGAAAACAAAGATTAAAATAGTTTGCCTTGTGAGGTAGTGAGGCACAACTTAGATGCTATTTTAAAGTCGTTGTGCCTCCTTATATGAAGATTTTAGAGGACATCAACGGTTTAAAGATTCAACCCAAGTGTTCATAAGCCGTTCTCCTTAAGTGTCACGCCAACTAAGAGAAGATAAACCGTCCCAGCCGTGGTTGTCATAAAACACTAATAGTAAGTATATATGAAAATAGAAGAGAAAGAGAATGCGTGTAAAAAGCTTTTGTACAAAGAGTAGTGTTCTCTATTTTCATCTTTATCTTATATATACACACAACATGCTCATAGATGAAATAAGTTTCTTACAAATCCCCCACAAGACCAATGGTCAAGCCGTTAACATTGCCCACATAATTATAATAAAAGATATCATTAAATTACTTGTAGCCCCAACATAATGTTTGGAATAAATAGGTTATGAATATGATAGTAACTGAAATTATAATAATAATTGTAATAGGAAAAGTTTTGAAACTTTTATCACAATATACCGAAACCTTTGTTGACTTCGAAGTGCAGAATTCATATTTACTTACACATTGCTTGATATAATGTAATCGGCTGCTTACTGGGAATTATTATGCACGCCTCTTAGGTGGTGGGAATTCCAAATCACTAACGGAGCAAGGAAAAAGGGATGAGAAACCCTTCTGGTTTGTAGCTTTTGAATATTGGAACATCTGCTATAATAATTTCAGTCTACTTTCCTTCCCTCAAGTGGTATTTTTTTGTTATTGGCTTGGCTTCAACTTATGGGAGATGTTGCCCCTTCAAATATCAAGTCTTGTGTTTGTCAGCAATGACTTTGAAGGATTTGGCTATCCTATATATGTGATTTCATGATTTTTATTGGATTGGTGACAACTCATCGACCGGGTTGACCCCAACATAACATCGCTCGCTAGGGTTTATAAATAGGAGCCTACCTCCATCAAGTGTTCCTCAAACAATTTGAAAAACATGAAATTCACATCCTCTTTGTTGCTCTCCTCCTCTTGCTGCTATGTTCTTTTGTTTTCTATGATGTGATTCTTTCTGATCACAAAATCAAAATTCCTCATGATCAAAATATTTTGTTCATGCAAATATCCTACTGGAATGATAATGTGAGAAATGTTATCCCCTCAAATATCCAGTCATATCTATTGTCAATGGCTTTGAAAGATTTTGCTACCTTATGACATTTGAACATGTGCGGCCACCAATTTGAAGGAACTAATGGGATGTAATGGAGGACCGATTTAGTTGTTAGAAGGTTGTCAAATCCTTTAAAGTCACTTGCCATAAACATGACTGGATATTTCTGGATTAGCATTTCTCACATTATCATTCCATTAAGATAGTTGCAAGGAAGATATGTTTTGATAATCAAAACAACTTTGATTTTGTGATTAGAAAGGATCACATCAGAGAAAACAAAAGAAGATAACAGAACGAGAGCAATAAAGAGAGCTATAGATTTCTTTCTTTTCAAATTGTTTTGAAATGTTTGACGAGTAATTCTGATGGAGGTAGGATGCTATTTATTTGTTTTAGTGAGCGGTGTGATGTTGAGGTCAGTCTAGTCATTTTGGTTGTCAAAAAGTAAGTAATCATCAATGAGAGAGAGAGAGAGAGAGAGAGAGTAGGTAGAGAGAGAGAGAGAGTAGGTATACTAGAACAGGGTGTTTTTTTGAAGGTTGGTGAGAGAACCAGGTGTACTAGAATCAACTCTGGCACGAGGAAATTCCAAGCATTCCTAGAAGAGGCCGAGCTTATTGACCTACCCCTAACTGGCAGAAGATACACACGGTCCAATTTACAAGATGCAGAAGTGTGGAGCAGAATAGATAGATTCTTTGTCAACTCTAGCTTGGTTGCAAATCTTCAACTGCTCTCAATGGGGCCTCCTAAGGCTCCTTTCCAACTACTGCCCTATTATGTTAGCTTATGAAAAGGTAAATTGGGGTCCTAAACCTTTCAGAATTTTTGACATCTAGCTGAAAAAGAAATCCTTTAAGGAACTGGTATCCAAAAGCTAGAAAGACTCATCTATCCAAGGTTAGGCAGGCTTCATCTTGCTAAAGAAACTGTAGCTCCTCAAACAGAATATCAAAAGCAAGAACTCTGAGATCTTTTGTAATGTGTCTGACAAAATATCATCACTGGAGAACAAGCTGGGAAAGGCAGATAAACAAACTGAAGACAATGGAAACAATAGGGTTGCAAAGTCTCTCAGAAGGAATCTAGTGGGGAAACTATGGAAAGCTTGCAGAGAAGTAGAATGTATCCACAGGCAGAAATCTAGGATGCTCTGATTGGAAAAAGGAGAAGCTAATTCTGTTTTTTTTTATGCATCAATAAACAAAAGATACAAAAAGAACTACATTGGTCGTCTAATGAAGCATGGAAAAGTACTAATAGACTCTGGCGGCATCAAAGATCAAGTATCCAACTACTTCAAAAGTATATTATCAGAGGATGACTCAGTCAAACCTATCTTGGAGTGGAATGTTCTTGAAAAGCTCAACCGACAGAATAGGTCCATGTTAGAAGCCACATTCAGTGAAGCATAAGTACTACAGGCCTAATCTAGCTGTGATGGAGGAAAAGCTCCAGGGCCAGATGGATTCAATTTCAACTTTAAAAGAAGTTTTGGAATTTGATGAAGAAGGACATTATGGCTTTCTTGACTAAATTTCAGATAAATGGTAAGATTCTAGGGGTCTAAACTCATCTGTTCTCACTCTAATTCCCAAATTTGATTGCCCTGAGTCCCTTGATCACTATAGGACTATAAGTCTAATTGGATCCATGTATAAGGTTCTAGCTAAATGTCTTGTAAATAGATTGAAGCTAGTTATAGGTGATGTCATCAATGAGAATCAAAATGCTTTTATCAAAGGAAGAAATATCATAGATGGGGTCCTTATTGCCAGTGAAGTATTGCATGACTATAAATAATAATAACAAAAAGTAGTGGTGTGGCTCTGAAACTGGATTTTGAGAAAGCATTTGACTTAATAAATTGGGAATTTCTGCTCTTGATTTTAGAAAAAATGGGCTTTGCCAAGGTATGGTGTAAGTGGATTAAAGAATGTATCTCCTCAACAAGAATCTCAGTCTTAGTGAATGGTTCCCTAACCAAAGAATTCAAGGTTGAGATAGGGCTTATACAAGGGGATCCTTTATCCCCTTTTCTTTTCATTATCGCTGTCTTCTCGTAAATAGAGCCTGCTCTCTCAGCTTGGTTCAAGGTGTAAAAATTGGCAGAGACAAGATGCCAATCTTCAATCTTCAATATGCTGATGACACCATCTGTTTCACTTCTGCCAACATAGAGGAATTGAAGAATCTTAGAAGAATCCTTAGGTGCTATGAATTAGTTTCAGGTCTCAAAATCAACTACTCAAAGAACTGCATCTATGGTGTTGCCACTGATGTCTATTTCCTAAACTCAGTGGCATTCTTATTTGGCTGCAGAGTGGATAACTACTTATGTCATATTTAGGCTTACTTGTGGGTGTGAATCAAGGATCCTCAAAGGACTGGATTGAAGTCATGTCAAAGATAAAGTTGAAGCTTTCAAAGTGGAAAAGATCTCAATTGTCCATGGGAGGTAGACTCACTCTCCTAAAATCTACACTTGTTAATTTGCCTCTCTATTTCATCTTCTTATTCAAAATGCCACCAAAAGTAAGAAATTGGTTAGAAAATCTCATAAGAAGTTTTCTATGGTGTGATGGAAAATTCAAGAAAAAAGTTCATCTAATTAAGTGGAGCATAGTTACCCAGAGCAAAGATCAAGGGGGCTTAGGAATCAGGCCTCTTCAAGTGATGAATATTGCCATGTTAGCCAAATGGTGGTGGAGATTTGGGAATGAAAAAGATATTTTCTGGAGGAAAGTTATCTACAACAAATATTATTTGGACAATACACAATGGCTTCCTATTGATGCCAGTGAATACAAATTCTCTAGCATATTGAGAGGAATTATGTTTGTGGGTAGCTGCAATGATAGTCTCAGTAAAGTGTTAAAAGAAAACTTGTCGACTAACATTGGTTATGGGAATTCAACCAAATTTTGGTTAGACCCTTGGCATGATCAGAAGGTCCTAGCTCACTCATTCCCCAAGCTTTGCTCCTTAGCCTCCAACCAGAAGTTGGTAATCAAGGACTGTTTTGAAAGACAACAAAATGGTTGTATCAATTGGGAATTGGCTTTTAGAAGATAGCTTAGATCCTGGGATATGGAATATCTTCTGAGCTTGTTCACCCTCTTAGCTGATGTAAATCCTGCTGAAAATAAACCTGATGCATTACTTTGGAGAGTAAATTCCAATAACAAGTTTTTAGTCTCATTTTTTTGCTCTGCCTTTCAATCCACTTTGTGCCCTTCATTCCCCTCATCCTTCATTTGGAAGAATGTTGCTCCTCTTAAGGCTCAAGTATTCATCTGGCTAGCCTTATAAAGAAAAATCAGCACCAATGACCTTATTCTTCATAGGAATATCATCCCTCAAAGCTCCTGCTTAGCATGCTTATTATGTGAGGAAGAGGCAGAAAGCTCAGATCATGTCCTTTTGAATTGCAAAATTTCCTAGTTGATTTGGAGTTCAGTTCTTAAATGGTGGGGTATTCTTTGGTTAGCCCGTTCTTCTTATGCTGATCTAGCCCTTTGGTAGCAGGGGTTCAAGGCTTCAGGAATGGGTAAGAATTTGGCATGCTCTTTTCTTGGTCACTTCATGGAATATCTGGATTCTAAGAAATTGATTAACATTCAATGGAAAGGATAAGGATTGGGAAGATACAATTTATTGGATAAAGCTCCACCTTGCTCTCTGGATCAAGGCAAAAGCTGGGAGATCTTACTTCAGTGTCTAGGAGTTCATTTACAACATCAAAACTGTTAGGAATTTATCTATTAGGAAAGCAAGTTGTTTTCTAGCCAACTTTCTTTTTAGTTGGTCTAGTATTAGCTTAGTTTTGGTTACCCCTCTGGCTTGCAGGTCTTCTTTTCAAGCTTAGGCTTCGTTTGATATGGTTATTTTTCTATATTAGTGATGCCTCCCCTTGTATCTCTATCTCTTGTTTAATAAATTTCTCTTTACTGATCAAGAGAGAGAGAGACAGAGAGAGAGAGAGGGTATTTTCGTGATCTTATCAATTCTTTGAGGATTAGGCTTGTCCATTTTCAATTCATATGGTTCCTGACACATCATGTAAATATGTGTTGAATATGCTAGTTGAACTTGCTAAAAAATTAGTAATTGCCTTGAGATTCAACACCAAAAAAACAAGCTTGAGCAGGCCAAAATTTGCTTGTTTTGGCTCACCTTTTCTATTTTCCTTCTAATGGAAAAGGTATGTATGAATATACAAATTTGTAGTTTGTAGTTTTGTTGCTTCCTAAGGCATTTTGGGTGCAGAAAATCCCAAGTGTCTTGCTTTATCGAATCCTAACAAAGTTGAGCTGAAATTAATAGGAAATTGGCAAATTAAAGACTAAAAAAGAACATAATTATCTGGAAAAAGAAGGTTATTGTAGTTCATCATTAACCGGACAAAGTTTGACTCTGAAAAAGCATAGATTATATCTATTGTCTTGAAGAACACATCATCTGTTATGTTTTAATACTACTTTACATCTCAAGTTAAAGGTTAGTTTAATTTCTCTAGTTTCAAACGGGTAATTTGGTTAAGGCGTTGTTCCATCTCCTGGCTGAGGAAGTTCTTCCAGTCTCCAACAACACCAAGCTTGAAGAAACACTTGCTAAGAATCCCTACATCACTCAAACCATTCTTGTTCACCTCCAAGTTCTTAAGCCTCTCCAAGCTACACCTCCACAACACCTCATCAACCTTCTTCTCATAAACAAATGGACTTCCAAGAAATGAAGCCAGCTTTTTCACTTGTCCTTTCGGATCTCTTCTAATTTCTTCATACCTAAAAAACAGTATCTTTTGAGGCATCTTCAAGCTCTCCTCCCAATATTACAGGACATGATCGAAAAAGGGGCTGAACGGGTGAACCCTATCGCAGAAGCTTTTAAAAACTTTGCCAAACAAATATGGCCCTCGCTTAGGATTCATAATGTTAGTGTATATATTAGCATAGTTCTTAGTTAGCACATATCCCACATTATGCTATGTAAATTGAGAGCTAAAATCTTTCTATGTCTTGTGATGACCTTAGATGTTAGAAATTTGCCTCTAATAAGCCTCAAGGGAAGAATCAACAAGAAGTGGATGAATTTTGGGGAGATGGGTCTCATGCAAATCTCATTGAATCTGCCTCTAGCAGATCAGTTCGGTTGCATCTAGTTTTTGGCCAAGATTTTGTTCAAATTAGAAAAGGCTCATTAGAGGAAACATTATAGTTCTTTGAGTCTTCTTTCTAGAGAACTTTCAATCTCATCAATCCAACATCTGAGTAAAACATTATAGCCACCTCAACCGTGCTAGAGCGGGGTCCAGCTGCTTCAAAAAAATATTCTTCCAGTGAAGCCCGCTCTCAGAAAGACTCTACCCAGCTAGAGCAGGGTCCTGATGGTTCAAAGATTTGTTCTAGGGAAGCCCGCTCTTAGGCAGACTCCACCCCACTAAAGTGGGTTTCCGATTGGTTCAGCAAGTGTTTTTTGACAAAGAATAGACCACTTTCAGGTTTTGCTCTAGTGCGGTGCTTTCTTCAAGCTTTTGGTGACAAAGTGATATATTCTATGAAGGAAACATGGCAGAATATTGGGGAGACTATGCATGAATCTTGTGCTTCCAAAAAGGGAAGTTCTTCTCCTCATTTTCAAAAAACTTGAAGATCTTCATGAATTTTTCAAACATCTTCAAGATAGGCTTATAAAGATTGAAGGGTGAAGATTCGTTGAGGTAGAGGGTTGTGCCCTACTAGAAACTAAGACATCTCTCTCTCTCTTTCTCTCTCTCTCTCCTTGAGGAGATATACAAGAAATGAAAATGTTCTTCATTTGAAAATAGGGAGAGTCTTCTATATTGCCCACCAGGTATCTGTAAAAAGCCCTCAGAAGACTCCACTCCACTTTATCCCTCCATTTCGAGAAAGAGGTTCTAAGGTTATCTTCTTCAACCAATAAGGGCTTGCAGCAGCTGGCATAATATATATATAAGAGATTCAAGTGGGTGGGCAAGGAGAATAGAGTAAGAATCTAGAAAGAAGAGATTCAAGTGTTTGGGGTGAACTCTCTCCCACTTAGAGTCCTCTACTTCATATGTCAAGAGCCTACATGTTCTAAGAGGACTCTCCATCATACTTTTCTTCATACCATGAAAGAGAAGAAAGCAACTTGTGGCGATTCAACTTGCTAGATTGAAGAGCTTCATCGTGGACTCGGCAGAGAATCAAGCACTTGAATGAGTTCGTGGATTCGGATGTGTACAAGCTGCAAGGTTCAATCCTAGTTGTGGATTCAACGGTGTAAGAGGATTGTAAGGCTTCTTGTACTTTGTTCCTTATATAGTGCTTGGTTGGAGTTGGGTTGGTTTTCTCCCGAAAGGGTTTCCACGTTAAAATTGCTTGTGATGTTGTGTGTGTTTCGATTTAGTTTCTCTATTGCTTGCACTTGCATGAAAAATAAGTAGAGACCTATTCACCCCCACCCCCCCCCCCCCTCTCTCTCTAGGTCCATCTTAAGGTTCAAATCCATATTACCAAGAACACTTAGTTTTCTCAATTAGTATCAAAGCAGGACACTCTTAAAATCATTTTCAAAACTATTTTTCTTGAATGAGGTTCTGAAATTGTTTCTAGTAACATGGATTTGTCTAAAGAAGGTATATTCATTGTTTGTTCACCACCTCTTATGGAAGAGCCTATTTATTGTGCTGCATATAATCCATCTATGTACAATAATGCTCACACATCTTCCTCTACATTTAATAGCATATATGTTGATCATAATAGTTGCCTTGACCATAGTGAGACTCTTAAGTCAAATCATGATAACTCAATGAGTAATGAGGATAATGATGATGAGATCATAGACCTTCAACAAGCCTATGACCAATTGTTTCAAAAGAGTTACAAATTGGGGAAAGTCAAAATTAAATTGACTATAAAAGTGAGGACTTTAGAAAAAGAGAAGGATACATTGAAACAAGAACTTATTGATGCTCACACTCTTATAAGTCAGTTGAATACTTAGAAGGTGACTCTTAGTGATAAGGTCAATGTTCTTGAGATAAAGAGTCGTAATAAAGATGAGTCTAGAAAAATTTTTGAAGAAAAAATGAAAAAACTTGAAACTAAACTTGCTAATGCTCATTTGTCTTTTAAGAAATTTGATGCAGATTCACAAAAGATTGATGAGATTTGGAATGCGTAAAGGATCTCTCATGACATGACTGGAATTGGATACACAGAGAAGGATTCTAAATCTTCCTAGCCGACAAGTAAGCCTAATTCTATGAAGGCTCAAGGTAAGTCTTCTCTACCAAGTAAAGTTAAGTATGCTAAGGTTGTTTCTTCATGCCACCACTGTGGAGTTAAAAGGCATATTAAGCCTCACTGCCCTAATTTGAAGACCAAGGTTGTGACTTCCAAGAAGAACACCATCACATATGCACGTGCTATGCCAAATATTGAGACTAAGCCTACTAGATTTGTTCCTACTTGTCATCAATGTGGTGTGAAAGGTCATATTCGGCCTCACTATCCTAGATTGGAGCCCAAACATCCTAAGGTTGTTAGATCTTCAAAGTTTAACCCTGTTTGTCATCATTATGGCATTTTTGGTCATATTAGACCTTATTGTCGCAAACTGAATAAGGTTCGTAGTTCTTTTGCTCATTATCAACCTATGAGTCACAATAAGAGGTTGAAAAATCATATAAAAGTCCTTACTAATCATGTGAACAGATTTGTTTCAAAGCCAAGACAGGTTTCCACAAATCATGGTCAAAAGGGGACCACAATGCCAAGGCAAGACCTAGGACTATGCCCACACCTCATGAGTGTATTGAAAAACCTAAGGTGACTGTCATGTGGGTGAGAAAATCTGATTTGGAATCTTTGAGAACCCCTAAGAAATTTGTAGGGGCAAGCCTTATTGAGTAAAGGCTATTTGTGTCATAGACTAGGATGTGCTCCGTGTTTATTCTTTTAGTCCTAGTGTTATGATCCCTTTTATAATTTTATTTATCTTTTGTTATATTTCTATTTATTTTTATTAAAACACAAAAAAAGGGGTTTTGGTTGTTCTTGACTTGTGTTCATAATTTTGATTGATCTATATTTAACTTCATGCATGTGATAGAATCAATTACATGTTTTCGAAGAAAAGTTCTTTATTCATGCCAAGTATGAATTGAGTGTCTTGTATATCCGAGTGATGATTCTCATAACTGAATTGACACTTTGATCCACTTTCATCAAAAAGAAATATGTTGAGTCTAAAAATGTTTTGTTGTATATTTGTTTTATTTGAATTCCATAAGTATCGTGCTTGAAAAGACCTATGATTGCATGTCCTCTCTAGAGTTTGTATTCGTTAATGCCTTGCCTCCCTCTTGTGCTTTCACAATGCAAAAAAATATCTAGAGTGAACTGCTTATTCAGAAAACAAAATTGCTACAAATTCAAAAGAAATTTTATGTAGTCATGACCAAGGAAAAGACTACCTATGAATGTAGAGTGAAAGCTACTATAGACGTTAACCAAAATATGCAACATGGTTTGAAGCGTCATAGAGAAGGCTACCTTGCTCACTAGAGTGAAAGCCACCATGTATCTCAAAAAGAATGAGAGTAGTGTTATGCATTTGAGGGAGGAGCCTTTGCATTTTTTAATATTAAGCTTTGATTAGTTGTTAATCTATTTGGTTTTCATGCTAAATGATATCTCTTGTGAGTTCTTGATTCAAGTACTAAAAAATATACTTTTGTTCTTAAGGCTTAATCTTGTTATTCTTGAAGCTCACATACTCACTTTGTCATTTGGTTATGATCATTATCATCTTGTTAAAAACTTGATGTGATCTTCATCTTAGACATGTCTTTATGAACTTGAGTACTTGATATGTCTGTTTGAGCTCTTGCCATATGAATCTCTTCTATAGGGTTTTTAAAATTTGTGATCGTCAAGTCATTTGCATGTTTTTATGTATCTTCATTTAACTCTTCTTTCAAAACTCTCCTTTTAGTATCTCGTTAGTGTTGTGGTTGCATTTTGTGTAAAAAATGGGGAGAAGTTTGTTATTTAGTATCTTGTTTATTTTCAATGATTTATGGTTCAACTTAAATATGCTTTGTGTTTATCTAGGTAGCTTGATTTACCTTATGCATGTGTTGAGGGAGAGTAATATTGCTTTCTTTTTCACATTCTCTTTCACACTTGATCTTGTGGAAAGTGCAAGAGAGTTGTTTTTTGCTTTAAAGATTAGAGTTTGGTCCTTGCTAATGTTTGCATTGGAGTTGTGAGTGCTTTTAATGTAATCTTTGGGTTTTGTCACAAAATGGCCAAAGGGCTATTAGAAAAATTGGCTCATTTTGTGCCATATAAATTGAGAGCTAAAATCTTTCTATATCTTGTGAGAGTCTTAAGTGTATTGATCACATTGTAATAACCTTAGATGTTATAAATTTGCCTCCAATAAGCCTCAAGGGAAGAATCAACAAGAAGTGGATGAATTTTGGGGAGATGGGTCTCGTACAAATCTCATTGAATCTGCCTCTAGCAGATCAGTTCAGTTGTAGCCAGTTTTTGTCTAAGATTTTGTTTGAATTAGAAAAGGCTCATTAGAGGAAACGTTGTAGTTCTTTGAGTCTTCTTTCCAGAGAATTTTGAATTTCATCAATCCGACATCTGAGTAAAACGTTACGGCTAAATTACTAAAGATAGCAGTGCAAGCCGACTCTAGCAAACCTCAATCGTGCTAGAGCGGGGTCCAGCTACTTTAAAAAAATTATTTTTCCAGTGAAGCCTGCTCTCAGGCGAACTCCACCCCGCCAGAGCAGGGTCTTGATGGTTCAAAGATTTGTTCTAGTGAAGCCCGCTCTTAGGAGGACTCTGTCCCGCTAGAGCGGGTTCCCGATTGGTTCAGCAAGTGTTTTTTGACAAAGAATAGACCACTTCCAAGTTTTGCTCTAGTGTAGTGCTTTCTTCAAGCTTTTGGTGACAAAGTGATATATTCTATGAAGGAAACATAGCAGAATATTGGGAAGGCTATGCATGAATCTTGTGCTTCCAAAAAGGGAAGTTATTTTCTTCATTTTCAGAAAACTTGAAGATCTTCCTGAATTTTTCAAGCATCTTCAAGATGGGCTTATAGAGATTGAAGGGTGATGATTCATTGAGGCAGAGAGTTGTGCCCTACCAAAAGCTAAGACATCTCTCTCTCTGTCCCTCTGTCTCTCCTTGAGGTGATAGAGCAAGAATCTAAAGAGAAGAGATTCAAGTATTTAGGGTGAACTCTCTCCCACTTAGAGTCTTCTACTTCATATGTCAAGAGCATATATGTTCTAAAAGGACTCTTCATCATACTTTCCTTTATACTATCAAAGAGAAGAGAGTAGCTTGTGGTAATTCAAGTTGCTAGATCGAAGAGAGCAGCTTGTGGTGATTCAAGTTGCTAGATCGAAGAGCTTCATCGTGGACTTGGTAGAAAATCAAGTGCTAGAACGGGTTCGTGGATTCGGATGGTGTACAAGCTGCAAAGTTCAATCCTAGTTGTAGATTCAACGGTGTGAGAAGGTTGTAAGGCTTCTTGTACTTTGTTCCTTATATAGTGCTTGATTAGAGCTGAGCCAGGCCCCGTGGTTTTCTCCCGGAAGGGTTTCCACGTTAAAATTGCTTGTGTCTTGTCTATTACTTGTGATGTTGTATGTGCTTCGATTTAGTTTATCTATTGCTTGCACTTGCATGAAAAATGAGTAGAAACATATTTATCCCCTCTCTAGGTCTATCTTAAGGTACAAATCCATATTACCAAGAACACTTGAGTTTTTTCATGCCCAACCAACTTGAGTTTGAGGGGGTATGTTAGTGTACATATTAGCATAGTTCTTAATTTGCACATATCCCCGATCGGTTAAAACATCACTTATCTTCCATTCTCTTGTACTATAAATATAGGTTATTTAATTATGTACATCCAACTCACTCAATGCAATACATTCTCTTTTGCATATCTCTCTTTTTTCTAACACATAAAAGAGTTAAAGAAATGCCACATTGAAACCAAAGTGTTTTTCGGATTCTGCGTTATGTATATAATCTTACACTTAGACTCTTTGATCGAATCCGGTAAGGAATGGTAAGGAATGTGAGTATGAAACAACCTGGGGGACGGCATACCTGAGAGGTCAGGAGTCGGGTTTATCGTGTAAACCCGGCTTTCTATGGTTTGCACGTGGAAGGAAAGAGTGTTCTTGACAAGGGGGTCCTCTTCCTCTTCCTCATCGTCTTCTTCACCATGATCAGCTCTTTTTTCACCTCTCATAATGCAAAAACAAAGGGCTTTAAGCCATGTTGTGCCTGTTTTAATGGAGGTTAAGACTACATCGTCATCGCGTGCTTCGTAGTGAGCTTGTATGGCTCTTACTGCTTCCAATTGACGGGTTTCGTACCAGAAACCTTCCCATTGGTGGAGATCTAACCGTTCCCAGAAGACTTTCTTTGGAGCCTGATCCAGTAAAGGTTTCAGAGAATCGGAAGAATGAACAAGAGACTTCCTAGTTTCCATTGATCGCAACTAAAAGCAAACATGTCACATGACTTCAACAGGAGATGTATTCTGTGGGTTCAGACTTGAGAGACACAGAGATATAAAATCAAGAAAATGCTAATTTTTAAAAAAATTTTCTATAAAAAATCTATCAGAATTTTATGACAGTGGTATTATTGTAATTAAAATTTATTATGATGAGCGTTTTATTTTAAAATAATTAATTATTATTTAATTATATTATTTTAATAATAAATTTTATATAAATTTTTTTATTTATATAACATAAAATTAATGCGTGTGTGAAAGAGCGGTGTTGCTGGGTATAAACTTGTTTTCTTTCCAAGCGTCTTCTCTGCATGAGCTATCCAGTATTTATTAATGGAAAGTGGATAAGCTGTTCTTATCTTGTTTGAAAGATAAAGACACAGCCCTTAGAGTTTCTGATGACGTTGTCCCGTGGACCCTAGCCTTAAAAAAAAAAAAAAAATGATTTTTTTATTTCATATTCAGGCTTTTATGACCTAATTTTTTTAGTTTATAAGTAAAAAGAATTAATTTTTTTAGCTTATTTACTTTTTACTTTTTATTTTTTTTTACTTATCTTTAACTTATAAAAATAAAAAAAACACAAAAATTGTAATTTTTTTTATAAGTTAAAAAAGTAAGATCAATAAAATTAAAATACTGTACCAAATGCCCCACAGTATTCTAGAAATATCATGCGTTCATCATCCACCTCTCACAATACATGTAGATCTAGCTATTATCTAGGATTAAAGACCCATAGCTTATTTAGAAACTTAAGAAATAACTTTTTAACCAAAATTTAATTTTCTTTTTATTGTTATAGAGTTTTACATGCGTACCAATTCTAAAAACAAAATATATTTTTTTGTTAAAATAAGCCAATAAAAATATAACATAAAAAAAAAAAGCCATATCAACTATTTTCTCTAAGCAAATCCATGTCTCCGAAGCAATCATAGAAGGTTTTAGAAAACAGTTGTTTGAAAAGCACAGTGAACCTAATACTAATTGAAAAGGCACTTGCTTGATGAAATGGATTTGCTGGTACTTCGTCCAATCAATATACCCTAACATAACCCACTAGAGATAACCCAGCGCCTATATCTCATGTAGAAGTAGCCTAGCTTCTAAGGATTGCAAATATATATAGATATACATATCCTAACATATTAGAATCGCAAGCAACAAAAGTAATAAACCATCACACAGGCCATACAATTTTTACATGAAAACCTCAACAGGAAAAAGTTACGAGAACCTACCTAGGCGAGCCAATAGAACATAATATAAGTTTGCAACTTACAAATCCAACTTTAGTCAAATCTCACAAATCATAAGTATCAAATCCCTGAACTCGGGCGTGCCCACCTTATATTAACTAAACATACAATAACGTATCGGTGACTTTGAATATGATACTTCAATGCATAATTGAGTGTTGAACTTCACAACAACACCGTCAGGAACCATCAATGACTGATCAAGTTCAACCACCCTAGTTTAAGTAGAAACAGAAAGTCAAAGTCTTCAGAGATAGTTTTGAATAAAATCTCACAGTTCAAAGCTCTCAATGTGATCTATGAATGCATGTGGATGCTCACTAGGTAAGTACCTCTATATGTATCAATGTATATCTTTCTCTTCTGTATGAATTGGGACTTGGAAACATATCAGAAATGAAAGTTCATAGTCTAATCATAACACCGCCACATCTGAACGTTCGAAGGACCCATTCGAACGCCCAATGGGTCCCTGCGAACATAGCAACTCTTTGATTTATGGTTGTAACTTTCTGACTGTGTTTGCGCTGTTGGATTCAATTAGGAATGCTATGCAAGCTAAGTGATTTTGCTCACGGAATATGCAAACTAAAAACGCTAACACTTATGGATCCAGAAGTAGCTTTCTCAAATGACTATATGCCGAAATGAAATCGATAGCTAATAAGCAAATTATGGTGCTTCAAAAGGAAGCTAGCTGAAAGAAAAGGTGAATTGTCATTCATTATTACATGATCGAACATAAGAAGGTTGCGACAAACAAGCACACATTAATGCAAAGCAAAAGCACCAAATAATCAAAAAAGTTACAATCATAGCTTGAGCAGCTGCATATCTCTTGCTCTAGAGCTTTATATTCAAGTTCAAGCCCTGTATTCTCTAATTTACTGCGAGTAATTTCATCAAGAAGTTCTTTCATCTGGTGATTGAAATGGTTCTTCCAGTCCCCCAACAACACCGAACCTGAAAAGTGAACGGTGGGGCAATCCTTGCTGCTTGTTGATCTATAAGTCCTTAAGCCAGTCCAAGCTACACTTCCACAACACCATCTCAACCTCTTCCTCATTAATTAATGGCCTTCCAAGAAAGGAAAATGCTATTCTTATAGAAAATTCAAGAAACACTCACCATCAGAATAATATGATAGTGACAGTTTGTCATTAAAAGCCATAATGAATGGTGTTTTGTTTATGTAGGTACCCAGTCAGTGGGCGCTACGTGGCATCCTACCTATCCACCTAGCAGATCACGTTGGTCCCTTGGGTACCTCAAAGTCAAACATGGATCAAACCATGCCTAGACAAACCAGCGCGACGCCCTCGCCCCCGCGGCAGGCTCAGCGCCCCACCATTAAGCCTTATTCAAACAGCTCCAAGAGCTCCGCTTAAGTCAAGCCCTGCGCCTGCATGGCTCTGGCCAAAACAAGCACCTATGCAAGCCAAGCTTCATGCCTAGCACGCCTTAAGGCCTCGCGCCTCACCATCTAACAGGCTTAGGCCCCTAACTTCCTAACTTACCCTCGCTCGAGGCCCCTCTCCATGGATAGTGAAACGGAGGCTAGAACCAAAGGGACCGTTAAGCCGTGTGCCTCATGAGCGCGCAGGGGACCAATCCCGTCAACCAGCTAAGAGAGAGAGATCTACCCTCAGAACCACTCAAATACCGTCTCTTAAGCATTAAATGTTGACCCGACACACATTTAATACTATAGACACATGGCGAGCCATGGCTGGACAAGTGCCTGATGTCTTGGCAGAATGCATAGCCAATCGCCCGCCGTGACCCTGACATGGCCTCTCCAAGTCATGATGGCAGAGCTCAGGCCTATCCAATTAGTGGACGTCACGTGTCCATACAGTGTCAATCACTACTCACTATAAATACTCTCAGAATATTTATGACAAACAGAGACAACTTAATCACATTTATTACATAAGCTACCACAGGCTCGTGAATCTCTCTCTCTCTCTTGTCTGCCCTTGGTTCTTGCCCCTCCACAGCCGTGAGACTCGAGTAAGTTATTTTCAGTGTTCGCCAGGACTCCCAGACGGGCCCAGGCCCTGGTCAACCCTAGGCTCTCGGTCCACACATACAAACAATACTCCACTAGGGATGACTGGCACTCACGATATGACAAACTCAAGCTTCAACACTAGCTAGGTCACTGTCGTGCCCAGATTTTTTACACTCGAGGAATACACACACAAGCGGGAAAAACACTGTACTCTCTTGTTAGAACTCACCCTCCTAGAAAAATGAGTGCGACTAGGTTTGAATTGAAAATTGATTTGAATAAAGGGCTTTTAGAAAAGATTTGGAGTCGTCACCTAACTTGATTAAAGTGAGTTAGGTCACCTAAAAACTAAGCATCATCTGAAAACTATACTTAGGGTTTTTTTAAAAAGGTTTTTGAAAATACCACCTCAAGAGAGGGTTTTTTTTTAAGAAAATAGGTTGTTTAGCAACCTTTAGAAAACATTTAGCCCTTTTTGAAAAATAACCCCATCTTTGAAATCAGTGATCATAGGTTCGGAGGTTGATTACGTGTAGGGAAGACGCACTAAACCATCACCCTACCCCGCCCTTGCGGTACCTATATGTCTATTCACCCTAGATTCACCTTGGATAGTCTTCAACTAACTAATGTTCAACCCTATCCACTTTGAAAATAATGTTTGAAAAGAAACTAACATGATGCATGATATGCAAGTGCAAGAAAAGAGAATTGAAAAATAGATTTGGAAAAAAATTAATTTGATTTGAAAAGTGAGATTTGAAATTGAAAAGTTTTAGAATTTGGAGATTGAGATTTGAAAATAGATTTTTGGAATTGGAAATTGGAAATAGAACATAGAATTGGAAACTTGAAGAAGATTGTAGAATTGGAGATTTGAAAAAAGTTATGGAATCAGAAACTTGAAAAATGTTGCGGAATTGGAGATTTGAAAAAGATTGTAACCGCACCCATGAGGGTTGCCTACGTATTCTTTTGGAGGAACCAGATCAGTCGTAGTTCGGAGAAGAGTCCGATAGAAGATAGAAAAGTTGATTTGGAAAAAAGTTGGAGTTGGATTTGAATTGGAATTGGAAGAGTAGGAAATTTGGACTTTGATTGAAAAATTTGAAAAGATTAGTTTTGAAAGACTTGGTTTTAAGAAACCTAGAGTTAGAAACTTAGAAAAGAAGGATTGGACTTGACTTGGAAAGTTTTTAGAAAAGATTTGACTCGAATGTTAAAATTAGAAGATTAGGAAAGATTGGATTTAAGAAAGTTCGAATTAGGAAATGTTCAAATTAAGAAAGTGTCATTTTAGGAAAGTTTCATTTTAGGAAGGTTTTGGTTTAGGCAAGTTTTAACTTAGAAAAGTTTTGAATTAAGAAAATTTCATTTTAAAAAAGGTTTTGAAATAGGAAAGGTTTTGAAAATAAGAAAGTTTTAGATTTGGAAAGATTTGAAATCTTAGGAAAGTTTAGAATTTAGAAAGATTTAGGTTTAAAAAGATTTAACTTAAAAAAGTTTTGAATTTGGAAAGATTTGAAATTTAGAAAGTTTAAGATTTAGAAAGTTTTTTGAATTTTAGAAAATCTTGAGACTAGGAAAGGTTTGAATTTAGAAAAGATTGGAAAACCTAGATTTGGAAAGTTAAGATTTGAAAAGGGGTAGAATTAGGAAAGGGTTGAATTAGGAAAGATGTGGAAGCTTAATGTTTGAGGAAAGATCTAAAAGTTTTAGGAAACTTATGGTTTAGGAAGATAGGAAATTAGGAGAGAGTTGAATTAGGAAAGATTTAGATTTTGAGTTTTAAAATTTAGGAAAGATTTTTATTTTCAAGTTTTTGAAACTTAAGATTTAGGAAAGTAAAATATTAGAAAGGATTTGAATTAGGAAAGGTTTAGACTAGGAAGGGTTAAGATTCCTATTTCCTAAAACAAGGGATTGTATTTTGTTTCTAAAAGAGAAGGTTTGATCTTGTTTCCAAAAATGGAGGATTGGATCTAGTTTCCTAAACGGGAAGATTGGATTTGGTTTCCCAAAGGGAAAATTAGATTTGGTTTCGTAAAGAAAAAATTGGATTTGACAAGGATTTAGAAAGGGAGGTTTTAGAAACCCTAGATTTGGAAGACTATAATTTTGACGTAGAAAATAGGTTTTTTTTTTGGAAATATATATAGTTTTGACGTAGAAACTAGGCTTTAAGGCAAGATTGAAAATCATGTTTTTGGAAAGGAAAATTAGGTTACTTAATTGTGGGTTCTAGGGCTTAACTTGGGTTCTAAGAAAAGAGTTTTTTGGAAAGTGAGTTTTTGGCAAGGAAGATTTTTGGAAGGAAATCCTAGAGAAGAGTTTCTAGAAGGAAGATTTTGGAAGGAGAGAGTTTTTGGAAAGAAATCCTAGTGAGGAGTTTTTAGAAAGTGAATTTGAAAAGAATATTTTGGAAAAAAGTTTAAAAAGAGAGTTTTGAAAAATAGATTTTTGGAGGGAGTTTTTAGAAAACAACTTTTGGAAAGAAGAGTTTAGAAAAGCATGTTGGAAAAGAGATTTTTAGAAAGAGATTTTTGGAAAGAGAGTTTTCAGAAAATATATATAAAATATCTCACTTTCCTAAAGGGATTCTAACCATAAGAGGGCTAGAAACACTTTAAGAAAGTGGTTTTGAAAATAACAAGGAGTCGAAAATATAGACCATATTGGTCACTTTAAATGTAACACTTTCCTAAAGCGACTATAGCCATGGAAATGCTAGAATCACCTTAGGATTGTGATTTTGAAAACAAGTTTTGAAAAAGGAGATTTTGATACAATTTTGAAAACGATGTTAATGCAAGTTTTAAAAACGAGTTTGAAAACGATTTTGGAAGAATACAAGACAATGATATGCACAATGTAAATTTGGGGTCGTGAACATACAAGGTTAAGGCTTCACCACATAATCAAGGGGGCCGAACCCACGTGGTCTCCGGTTAGACTAAAGGAAAGCCCCCGACACGGTGACTCTCCAATAGCTTAATCCTACACATGGACAGGGAATCCCCTTGTTTCAAGCATACAAAGAAAAGGAGGAAAGAGATGGGGGATTAAAATAGAGAAAACCCAAGTAGGTTAGGAAAGAGAAGAGAGAGGGGGAAGTGCAGAAACTTAAAGAGAAAGCCTGCCTTGTCTTGTTTATTTCACTTTGCTTTGCGCGCCTTGCTTTTCTTGCTTTTTCTTCGGTCTTCGCTTCAGTCTTCAAGAGTTTTGTCTTGGTCTTCGAGTGCTTCGAGTTGCAGCAATCCAAGTCTTCAATGGAGGGTTCGAGGCTAGTGTATAAGTGTATGGGGGTGTGTATGAGTGTATTGGAGGCTAGGGCTTGTGTATAGTGGCTAGGGTTTGGAGAACTTAAAGAAGCTAGGGTTTAGGAAGTGTACGGGCTCTGTATATCGAATATTGGTGTTTTTAGACTGAGTTTGTGGACCTCTTTCACGCTGGAAGAGGCTCTATATTATAGAGATGGGAAAGACCTAGCGCCTATTACAGTGGCGCCAGGCCAAATTTCCTCTTGGCACCACTAGGAGTGGGGCCAGGCCATTTCTTGGCTTAGTGGCGCCAGCCAGTTGGGAAATTTTGTTAAGTCAGCAAGCAACGTATCTTTGATAGATTTGGATGCCTGTACTAGTGACTACCATGCAATTTTTAGCTTGGCTTCACTAGGAGTGACTCCGGAAAGTCCGAGAATGATTTAAGGGACCGGGACTGACCCGTGTCGCGCCCAAATTTTTCGCACTTAAGGAATAAATACACAAGCGGGAAAAATACTTTACTCTCTCGTTAGAACTCACCCTCCTAGAAGAATGAGTGCGACTAGGTTTGAATTGAAAATAGATTTGAGTAAATGGCTTTTGGAAAAAGTTTGGAGTCACCACCTAACTTGATTTAGGTGAGTTAGGTCACCTAAAAACTAAGCATAATCCGAAGACGACACTTAGGGTTTTTGGAAAAGGTTTTGAAAATATCTCCTCAAGAGAGGGTTTTTAAGAAAACAGGTTGTTTGGCAACCTTTAGAAAACATTTAAGCCCTTTTTGAAAAATAACTCAGTTTTTGGTCTTACGAAAACAGTTATCTAGGTTCGGAGGTTGGTTACGTGTAGGGAGGACGCACTAAGCTATCACCTTACCCCGCCCTTGCAGTACCTACATGTCTATTTACCCTAAATTCACCTATAAGAGTCTTCAGCTAACTACTGTTCAATCCTATCCACTTTGAAAAAGAATGCTTAAAAAGACATGATGCATGAGATGCAAGTGCAAGATAAGAGAGAGTTGATTTGGAAATAGATTTGAAAAGAAAATTTTGATTTGATTTTAGAAGAAAGATTTGAAAGGATAAATTGGAAAGTTTGAAAAATTAGAACTAGAGATTTGGAAATAGAAATTTGAAATTGGAAGTTTGAAAATAGATTGGAGATTTGAAAAGATTGTGGAATTTGAGATTTGGAAAATGTGGAGACCGCACCCATGAGGGTTGCCTACGTATCCTTTTGGAGGAATCAAGTCAGTCGTAGTTCGGATAAGAGTCCAATTGAAAACAGAAGAGTTGATTTGGAAGAAAAAGATTGAATTGGAAATTGGATTGGAAGATTGAGAGATTGAACTTTGATTGAAAGATTTGAAAAGATTAGTTTTGAAAAACTTGGTTTTAGGAACCTAGACTTAAGAAAGACTTGAGACTTAGAAAAGATTTGACTTGACTTGGAAAGATTTTAGAAAAGATTTGACTCAAAAGTTGGACTTGGAAAGATTAAGAAAGATTAGATTTAGGAAAGATTCGATTTAGGAAAAGTTTGAATTAGGAAAGTGTCATTTTAGGAAAGTTTTGAAATTAGAAAAGTTTCAACTTCGAAAAGTTTTGAATTAAGAAAGTTGTCAATTTGGAAAAATTTCAACTTAGGAAAGTTTTAGTTTGAGGAAAGTTTTGAAATTGAAAAGTTTCGTTTTAAGAAAGGTTGTGAAATAGCAAAGTGTTGAATTTATAAATGTTTTGAATTAAGAAAAGTTTAGTTTAAAAAAGATTTTAGAATCTGGAAAGTTTCAAGTTAAGAAAGTTTTGAATTTGGAAAGCTTAGAATTATAGAAAGATCTAAATTAGGAAAGATTTAGAAAAGGTTTGAATTAAGAAAGTTTCAACTTAAGAAGATTTTGAATTAAGAAAGTTTTGAGTTTGGAAAGTTTTGGATTTAGAAAGATTTGAAATTTAGAAAGTTTAAGATTTAGAAGGTTTTAGAGTTTTAGTTTTAGAAAATCTTGATATTAGAAAAGGTTGAGTTTAGGAAAGATTTGAAAACTTAGATTTGAAAAGTTAAGATTTGGAAAGAGATAGAATTAGGAAAGGGTTGAATTGGGAAAGATGTGGAAGTTGAGTTTTAAAATTTAGGAAAGATTTTTATGTTCAAGTTTTGGAAACTTAAGATTTAAGAAAGTAGAAGATTAGGAAAGAGGTGAATTAGGAAAGATTTAGATTAGGAAGGGTTAAGATTCCTATTTCCTAAAACAAGGGATTGGATTTTGTTTTTAAAAGGGAAGATTTGATTTTGTTTCCAAAAACGGAGGATAGGATCTAGTTTCCTAAATCGGAAGATTGGATTTGATTTTCTAGAGAGAAGATTTGATTTGACAAGGATTTGGAAAATGGAGTTTTAGAAACCCTAGATTTGGAAGTGTATAGTTTTGACGTAGAAAATAAGTTTTGGAAACATATATAATTTTGATGTAGAAAATAGGTTTTGGAAACCTAGATTTGGGGAAAGGTTGAAAAGCACGTTTTTGGAATAAAAATTAGGGTTTTCTAATTGTCGATTCTAGGGCTTGACTTAGACATCAAGGAAAGAGTTTTTTGGAAAGTGTGTTTTTGGAAACGAAGATTTTGGAGGAAGATTCTAAAGAAGAGTTTTTTAGGAAGCGTACTTTAAAAAGAATTTTAGGAAGGAAGTTTTTGGAAAGTAAACTTTGAGAGAGTTTTTGGAAATATTTTTTTGGAGAGAGTTTTTTCTAGGAAGAAAACCTAGGGAACGTTTTTGGAAAGTAGACTTTGAAGAAAGCATTTTAGAAAGGAGTTTAAAAAGAGAAGTTTTAGAAAATAGATTTTCGGAGGGAGTTTTTGAAAATAGCTTTGGAAAGAAAATTTTTCAGAAATCATATTGAAAAAGAGGGTTTTAGAAAGAGAGACTTTTGAAAAGAGAATTTTTTGGAAAGTATAAAAACGTCTCACTTTCCTAAAGCGATTCTAACCATAAGAAGGTTAGAACCACTTTAAGAAATAACACTTTCCTAAAGCAACCCAAGCCATGGAAAGGCTAGAATCACCCTAGGATTGTGATTTTGAAAACAAGTTTTGAAAACAGAGATTTTGATGCAATTTTGAAAACAAGTTTAATGCAAGCTTTGAAAACGAGTTTGAAAATGATTTTTGAAAAATGCAAGATCATGATATGCACAATGCAAAATTGGGGTCGTAAACATGCAAGGTTAAGGCTTCACCATATAATCAAGGGGGCAGAACCCACGTGGTCTCCGGTTAGGCTACAAGAAAGCCCCTGACACGGTGACCCTCCAATAGTCCAATCCTACACATGGACCGGAAATCCCCTTGTTTCAAGCATGCAAAGAAAGGAGGGAAAGAGATAGGAGATTAAAATAGAGAAAACCCAAGTGGGTTAGGAGAGAGAAGAGAGAGGAGAAAGTGCAGAAACTTAAAGAGAAAGCCTACCGTATGTCTTTTTATTTTGAGCGCCTTACTTTTCTTCGGTCTTTGCTTCACGTCAATCTTCGTCTTGATCTTCGAAGACTCTTCTTTGATCTTCAAGAGCTTCAAGTTGCAGTAGTCTAAGTCTTCAATTGAGACTTGAGGCTAGTGTATAAGTGTATGGGGGTGTGTATAAGTGTATAGGAGGATAGGGTTTAGTGTATGGTGGCTAGGGTTTGGAAAACCTAGAGAAACTAGGGTTTTGGGAGTGTACGAGCTCTGTATATTGAAATATAGGATTTTTAGACTGAGTTTGGAGACCTTTTTCACGCTGGAAAAGGCTTTGTATTTATAGAGAGAGCAATGCACTGGCGCCTGTTATAGTGACGCCAGGCCAAAAATTACACTGGCGCCACTAGGAGTAGCTCTAGGCCATTTTTTTGGCTTGGCGCCACTACTAATGGTGCCAGCCATTTAGGAAATGTTTAAGGTCGGCAAGCAACGTATCTTTAGAAGATTTGGGTGCCTGTACTAGTGACTACCATGTAATTTTTAGCTTAGCTTCATTAGGAGTGACTCCGGAAGGTCCGGGGATGAATTAAAGGGGCCGGGAATGACCCGGAGAGCCGGAAAGGGACAGGAACCCTTAGAGTAATGTCTTGGGGACAAAGGGCTTGAAAAATGATGACAAGATTTGTTAGAAGGGTTGACCGTGCCATTAGGGGCAAAACGGTCAACCGGGCCAGAAAGCTGCCGGGACGGACTCAAAATGTCCCGAAAGAAAACTCGAGATTTGGAAACATTATTTAGAATATTTCCAAAGGTTACCGGTTTGATGCCCAGAGCCAGTATGGTTGGAAAAGATGACCCGCCCGCCAGGGGCAAAATAGTCATTTTGCACGGGGTTCGTCGGAATTGACTCGGAATGATCCGAAAAGATAAAGGAAGGTCGAGAATACTATAAAAAGCATTTTCGGGAGATTACCGGTTTGATACCCAAAGCCGGTGTAGTCCCTGGGAGCGCTTGAATGCATAGGGTCAAAATAGTCATTTAGCTTCAAGTGGGCCTTACAGGCCCAGGAAGCAACCAGTGGACTAAATTGGAGTTTAGAAGTCGGGTTAGAGTCTGAATATGCGTGTGATGTGTGAAAATGAGCCTAGTCGGGCCGGAGTTTTCGAGAGGGCAAAAATGGGGTGCTTACAACCCGGAAGGCCGGAAAAAGGGCAAGAACACTTAGAACAGTGTCCCGGAGGTATTTGACTTAAAAAATGAGGATAGGATGTGTCAGAAGGGTTGACCGGGCCTTTAGGGGCAAAACGATCAACTGGATCGGGAAGCTGCCGGGACAGACTCAGAATATCCCAGAAGAAGACTCGAGATTTGGAAACATTATTCAAAATGTTCCCAAAGGTTTCCGATTTGATACCTAGAGCCGGTGTGGTCAGAAAAGACGACCGGCCTACCAGGGGCAAAACAGTCATTTTGCACCGGGTTTGCCGGAACTAACTCGGAATGATCCGGAAAGATAATAAAAGGTTGAGAACGCTATAAGAAGCATTCTCAGGAAGTTACCGGTTTGATACCCGGAGCCGGCATGGTCCCCGGGGCATTCGGATGCCTAAGGGCAAAATGGTCATTTTGACCGGAAAGCCTCGGAATTGGCCCGAAACTGACTAGAAGGCACCTAATCATGCCAGATTGCTTTTAAGACAATCTTGGAAGGTTGGACTTACCGTTCTGAGGACTCAGGTGTGTTCTCGTGCTGAAAAATGGCCCTAGGGGCAGTTTGGTCATTTTTCACCGAAGTGGGCTAGCAGGCACCTGTGTGGACCTGGATTTTGAGTGTTTTCGCCACTCTGATGGTGGTCGCGTGATACAGCGATTTGTTGGCAATTCCCTATATTGACCTTTTTACGAGTATTTTCGCTACTCTGACGGTTGCGATGTTTATGAGTATTTTTGCGACTCTGACGGTTCGCGATCATTCCCGAGACTGCCTGATCTAGGAAAGTTGCTAAAGGGACTCAACGCCTGAGAGTCAATTTTTTCAGAAGGCATGCCTAAAAGGACATTTCTGCATTGATGGGCTAGCAAGCGCCAAAGGTGGACCATTCTACCATCTAGGGGACTTGGGGTTTCGTCTTGGTCAACAGGTTTAAAGGGATTTATCGTTCCGAAGAGATTTTCTTCAAAAAATGTGTCGGACCGTCTCGAGGAATCAACTGTCTCGAGAGAGGGATTGGAATTGGAATTGGAAAAGGGACTTACCGTCTTCGAAAAGACGCCTGATTTGGAAATGGAAAGGGGACTTACCATCTTTGGAAAGACGTGCCTGATTTGGATTTCGAAAGGGGACTTATCATCTTCGAAAAGACGTGCCTGATTGGGATTTGGAAAAGGGACTTATTGTCTTCGGAAAGACGTGCCTGATTTGGAATTGGAAAGGGGACTTATCGTCTTCAGAAAGGCGTGCCTGATTTGGAATTGGAAAGGGGACTTACCGTCTTCGAAAAGACGTGCCTGACATGGAATTGGAAAGGGGACTTATCGTCTTCGAAAAGACACGCCTGATTTGGAATTGGAAAGGGGACTTACCGTCTTCGGAAAGATACGCCTAATTTAGAAATGGAAAGATAATGCCCCTAAGGGCATTTTGGTCATTTTGCCTCTATTTGGGCCTGGTGGGCCCGCGAAGTGATAGATAGACCAGATTAGGACTAGAATTCTAGAATATGTCCATATTGACTTGAAATCAATTCTGGACGGACTGTAGACTGCCGAGCGGTCAAAAATGGGGTGCTTACAGTCACCGATACAGGGGTGGAAATCACCCCTGGCATCCGCCTAAAGAACCAGGGCCTTCAGGTCCTCTCATCCATCCAATCTCAAGGCGAGCAAATCCGGACACTCAATGATAGTCTCTCTGCTCTCATAAAATCACAACAAGCCTTGATGGAAACCATGCGTACCATACAGGGTGGGCGGGTTACCCCCAACACCCCTGCTCCCATTCCTGCAAACCCACTCAGCCTATCAGGCACTAAAGCTACTCAGCGTGTAACTAAGAGCTTGGAACCCCCCACTCCTGACTAAACACTCAACCTCGATACCAGTAACGCAGATCCCCCCCATGGACCGACCTGGCGAGCCTTGTTCCAACCTGATCAAGTCCTAACCTCTGCTCAGCTGCAAGACCAGATGCGTGTGGTGATCAGACAGGAAACCACCGCTCCACCCTTCAATAGCAAACTCAACTTTCGCCCACCATACGCCGAGTCTATCCAGAAATTGTCATACTTAGAGGGGTACGTTGCGCCTAAATTCACCAAGTTTGATGGAAATAGTGGAAACGCCAAAAAGCACGTCATTCGATTTGTAGACTCTTTAGGCATCCACGTAATCGATCTTAACCTCCGGCAAATAGAGTTTTCTAAATCTCTTTCTGGCCGAGCTTATTCTTGGTATACCCAGTTCCATCCTCTCCTGGACGATATCGTGCAAAAATTCGTTGGCAAATTCTTCTATACTGATGAACGTCTTTCAGCATTTGACCTCATCCATGAGTCCCAAGGAGAAACTGAAAGCCTACTGTCATTTGTTAAGAGGTTCCGAGAAAAAGCCCTAGAAGTCCAGGACCCAGTAGCCGAGAAACAGCTAGTCAATATTTATGTCAAAAGAATGCAAAATCGATGCAAAATACACATGATCAACCATAAATTCATGGATTTCGCTAGCCTAATCACCGTAGCGCAGAACATTACCACCGTGGTGAGAGACTCTACGCACAGCAACTTCCACTCCCAAGCTCCTCGACAATCAGCTCCCTAGTGGAGAAGCCCCCCGCGCCAACCATCCGTGTATGCAGCCAGCCCAGCGACTCACGGCAACCCCAGTGGAAGGAAGCGCCTTTTTGGCAAAGACCCCCCTCCCTTGCCCGTATCTACCAGAACAGTCGCAGCGCTGCTTCAAACTTGGGTCGCTGATGGCCAGATCGTCCTGCTCGAAGTCAAGAAACAACCCACCGAGAGGGATAAGGCAAGCCCTAACTTCTGCATCTACCACCAGATCATTACACATTCCACCAAAGACTATTATGCCCTCGGACACATTTTCCTTAAGCGAAAGCAAGATAACACGTTGCAACTCCCAAAGACCGATGTACTCAATGACCCCATTCTCAAGCACCGGAATGATAACGATGTCATCTTTATGATTTCCCTCCATAATGAGTCTGAAGAAATAGTCATATGCCACATCTCTGAGCTTGAGCCACGGGACCCAAATTTTGACCACCATCGAGTTATCGTTCTCCAAAACTCTACAAAGTTCAAACATTTCTTTGATCAACTAGGCATGTCATCTACCACCCGATACGAGGCTACCAAAGCCCTTCTACGAGCGGCTAACGCAAATGGTGAAGCGTGCATGGAAACCGGCAGCTCGGTTAAGCACTTCTTTAAGGAAAACCACCTCGTCATCACGTTTTCTGAGGCAGACCAAATCTACCCCTATCCCTATAACCAACCCCTCTATCTACCAATTTTCATACAAGATATGAAATTTCAAAAGAGGATTCATGGACGGCGGAGCATCGGTAAACATCATACCTTACGCCACCTTCCAAGCCGTGGGATTGCCAAAAGAACGTTTAGTTCGAGAACCCTTCAATATTAGAGGTTTTGGCAGTCACTCCCACAAATCCCTCGGGTACACGTGGGTTGATCTTTGAGTTGGCCCTATACACTCCTCCACCAAGTTCCACGTCATTGATATGGATACCAACTATCACATGCTGCTCAGTCGAACCTAGCTCCACCGGTATGGAGCCATACCCTCCACTTACCACCAATGTATAAAAGCAATCTGGAACAACAAGGTTATCATCGTTCTTCCGTCCTTGCGCCCACTCCAAGCTATAGAAGCTCACATGGCCAAAACTAGTCTCTATGATGGGTTGGATGAATATAAAGCCCCTGCCCCTTTTATAGCACCCCGCTGCCTCGTTGGTCAGACATCGCCAACGAGCCCCAACGAAACCCAGATTGCCTAAAAAACGAGGGCGTGCTACCTCACCTACCCGAGGCCATCCAAAATGTGCCCGAGCCTCACCACCACATGAAGCCGCCCCGATTATCACCAAGTTTCGACTAGCCGATGGCAAGATGGTTTACTGCTTATGATAGTGCGCGGGGCTAACCCACCCTCCCACTGGCCCCACATTTGGCACGTTCCCTCACCAATAGGACCACCCCTTTCCCTCTTCAAACTACTATGTCTTATCCCCATTCTCCTTCACAACCAAAAAGCGTCAGAAACCCAAGCGCGGAAGGTTTACACCGTGGGCAAAGCCACTTGTCCTCACTGCAAATCCTAAGTCCCAACTTTAGGAAGTCATCCCTGCACCCGAGTGTTTCCAAGACAAACCGCGTCAACAAAAATAGGAGCTCGAAGAAGTCAATCTAGCACAACCGTCTAAGCCCGCGTGCCCGATCTTCATTTGTAAAGACCTTCCCGCGCTACAACAAACAACCCTCCTCGACCTGATCAAGCGCCACCTCGACATTTTTGGATGGGACTACAGTGAGATGCCTGGTCTCAATACCGTGGTCATTATGCATCGCCTTAACGTGCTTCCAACCACGCGCCCAATCAAGCAGGGCATTCGTTTTTGCAAACTCGAAGTCGAGCTTCAAATCAGGGACGAGGTTACCAAGCTCCTTGATGCCGGATTCATTAAACCCATTCAACACCCCACTTGGCTATCCAACACAGTGCCCGTCATAAAAAAGAATAGTCAAATTCGGGCCCGCATTGATTTTCGTAATCTTAACAAAGCATGCCCGAAGGACGAGTTCCCTTTACCCAATATCGACACCTTGATCGACGTCATCATAGGCCACCACATGTTCTCATTTATGGATGGTTTTAATAGATACAATCAGATCAAGATGACACCTGACGACGCCCCAAAAACTGCCTTTCAAACCCCAATTGGAAACTTCTTCTACACGGTCATGCCTTTCAGCCTCAAGAATGCAGACGCCACCTACCAGCGCACTATGACCGTGATCTTCCATGACATGTTCCATAAGGCAGTGGAATGCTATATTGACAACCTGTTAGTTAAGTCCAAAGAAGAAGCATCCCACTTGAAGGATCTCCAGCGCGTCTTCGAAAGGTGCCGCAAATACCACATTCACATGAACCCCCTAAAGTATGCCTTTAGAGTCACCGCAGGAAAATTCCTTAGGTGCATTGTCCACTAACACGGTAGCAACCCCGATCCTACCAAACTCGCAGCAGTTCGTGACATGCCGCGCCTCACTAACCAAGACAAACTATGAACCCTCATTAGCCAAGCATCTTATCTCCAGCGTTTCATCCCCGCCATGGCCGAAATCACCCAACCTTTCAGCCCCCTTCTGAAAAAGGACACCCCCTTTATATGGCTTCCGTTGTACCAGACTGCCTTCAAGGCCCTCAAGGACACTTTACTCTCCCCACTTACCATGATTTCTCCCCAGCATGGCAAACCCCTGCTGTTGTACCTCACCTTTACCCCCAAGTCCATAGGAGCCTTGTTGGCCCAAGAAGTTGAGAGGATCGAATGACTCGTCTATTACATCAGCAGCATGATTCAAGGGGCTAAAACCCGATATACCCCAATTGAGCGCCATTGCCTGGCCCTCGTCTTTGCCACTAGAAAGCTACGCCATTATCTCTTGGCATTTTTCCTCCATCTCATCACTAAGTGTGACCCTATCAGATTCCTACTCTCACGCCCTGGGCTCGCAGGCCGCCCAGCCCGCTAGCTTCTGTCCTTGGCCAAATATGATATCACTTGTAAAATCCCTACCTTAGTCAAGAGCCAAGCCCTGGCTGATCTGTTGGCCCACTTCCCGAGTGGCACATACAAACCCCCTTCCGAAGAACTCCCCAGTGACGATTTCTAAGCCGCCGCGACCTCTACTGAGCAAGAATGGACCCTCACATTCGATGGTTCCTCCGCCTTCGGAATCGGAGAAGCAAGTATCGTCCTCTTGTCTTTTTAAGGCTCTGAAATCAACCTCTCTTACAAGCTGGCCTTTTAATACTCAAACAACGAGGCCGAGTATGAAGCCTTGATCTTAGGCTTCTTGGCAACCTCTAGCCTCGCAATGACTCACCTCTGCATTCGCAGATATTCTAACCTCGTTATCAAACAAACCATGGGCGAATTCACTATCAAGGAGCCAGCCCTAGCCTCCTACCGAACCATCTACCAACACCTTATGGGCAAGTTCACGGCCATTCGCCTAGAGTACGCCCCACGGTCTCACAATCGCCACCCTGATGCCTTGGCCACCTTAGGCACCAAAGTCAAGGTGGACGACCTCCCCACAAAGATCAAAGTTTTTAAGCGCTCGCTCCCTTGCTCGATCACCAAACTTTGCCAGAAGAGCCACCGGCAGGTGACTCGTGCGCCCCCATTTGAGCCATGCTCGTTGAGAAACAACGATCTCTCCCATTGTAAGATCTAAAGCACTTTATCATCTACCAAGGCACCCTCTACTACTGTGCCCCTGGTGGTTTCCTTGCTCGCTGCATCGAACCCAACGAGGCCAAATTCAGGCTCTATCAAATCCACGAGCACTCTTGTGGAACCGCTGACTCCAGCGGCAGGGATACTATTGGCCCACCGTGGTTCAAGAAGCCACATCCCTCCAAAACCAGTGCATCAAATGTCAAATCTTCTCGTCTCGTGTCGAATGCCATTTGTAGAAACCCTTGCAGACTGGCGCCAACCTTACATCGATTTCCTTCATGAAGGATCCTTGCCTACCCAGCTCATGGATGCCTCACTCGTCCGAAAATAGGCCAACTGAGTTTTCCTTCACCAAGGATAATTGCTCAGACATGGGTACGCAGGTTCCCCCCTCTGATGTATCCCCAACACGGAAGTACCCTAGCTCCTTCACCTCGCCCATAAAGACGAGCACCAAGGCAATCACAAGTTATTCCAGCATTTGATATATCTAGGATACTACTGGCCAACTATGGAAGCGGATGCCCTCACTCACGCTCGTCGCTGCCAAAACTACCAATGCCACGGAAACCTCATTCATGCCCCAGCAGTGGACCTCCACACCTTAGGCACTCTGTGGTCGTTTCACACCTGGGCAATGGACCTCATTGGCCCTATTAATCCACCCTCCTGGGGCCACATCTAGATTTTAGCTTCCATAGAACTCTACACCAAATGGGTAGAAGTCATCCTTCTCAAGCACTCCACAGGACCTGCGGTTGTTAACTTCATCCGTGAATACATCATTTGGCACTTCGGGCTTCCCAAGGTTATCCTTTCAGATAACGGAACCCCATTTGTTAACCGTAATGTGGGGCAACTTCTAACCTCAAATAACATCATCCATCACAAGTTAACACCTTGCTACCCAAAAGGAAACGGACAAGCTGAAGCCACGAACAAAAACCTTATCAAAATACTTAGTCGAACGCTCGAAGACCACCAAACTCAGTGGGCTCACGTCCTACCCTTGGTGCTTTGGGCGTACAGAACCTCCAAGTGGCGCTCCATGTAAATGACACCCTTTTTGCTGGTTTACGGAGCCGAGGTTGTCCTCCCAGTCGAAAATACCGTTCCATCAGCTCGAATTACCCTCGCCAGTGGGGTACTCCATGATCATCAAACACAACAGCTCGAGTCCTTGGACGAACATTGCGATAAGGCGCAGGTCAACTGCCGTATCTACCAACAACGCATCGCTAGAGCCTATGACGCACTCGTGCAACCACGACAGTTCTAGCAAGGGGACTTGGTCCTGCGAGCCACCCCCCAAATCATGAGAGAAACCTCCACTACCAAATTCGCACCAAAGTGAGAAGGCCCTTTTGAAATTCAAGAAGCTAATGCCAGCGGGTACTATAGGATTGCCAGACCTGGCTCCACCGTCGCTCGATCACCCATTAATGCCAAGTGGCCTAAAGCTTATTATCCTTAATACCTAGTGTCTTGGTAATCTCGTTTTGTCATTTTCATTGTCAAACTGTCCTTATTGTAATTACCAGCCTCGTGTTGCAAGTTTAGCCTTTACTACGGCACAGCAATTACATCTTACACATCCCATTACTAAAGAAGAATTTTTAGCATATGAATCATCACTATTTATTTCAAAGTCTTACTTTACATTACATCCCCATTACAACTTAGCCCTTTCGAGCTCGTTACAAATCATAAAAAGCCCTACACTACGGGTCTTCAAACTCAGTCAGCCTCCATGCCAAGGCTTCCTTAGGCAGATAGACAGGCCCCGCCTCAAGTAACTTTGGAGCACACGTGCGAGCTATGAGTTGCTTCCCATTCCCGATGCCTCTCATTCCAAATATGCTAGGAGGGGGAGAAGATAATACGCCCCAGATGCTAGATAAACAACTCTAGGGCAGCCTTCCCCTTGAGTGCACCGCCTGCGCTGCTCGCTCCCCCACCCGGCTCTAGCAACACGCGTCCAGGGTTGGGCTAAACCTATAAGCATCGCGTACAACTAAATCACCGTTAGAGTCGGGCACACCCCATGCACAGATTTCTCCCAAGATGCCTCAGTGCCTCTCCAAGAAGAGGCTATTCGACTTGAGCGTCCTTCAGGCCGAGTCTGTGCACGCTGTACGCAGAGGGAACATTTACCAGAGTAGTCTCTGGTTATCAAGGTGCCCCCCGCTCCTGATTTCCCCAATGTCCCCTTCAAGCACAGGGATCAAAAGACACCGCAAAGGAAAAAGTTGCAGCCCCGCGGGATCTTATCTCCCCTCATGGATGGTAGAGTTCAACATGGGAATTTTTCCTAGACCACCCACTCCCATGTAATCTCCCCCAACTACCCTCACTATAGGTGACTCTCATTAAGACTGGTAAAATTTGTTCTACCATCACCCTCTATTTATAGCCCGCTGACCTTAAACCCCAAGGCATACGTCACCTGCCCTACCCTCTTTTCAAAGATTCCTGACACCCCCTACCGATAACTAGCCACTGCGACTTGATCGCTTGAGCACGGTGATACGACTCCTCTAAACCTCTCTGCAGGAGCTGTCTAATCAGGGGCAGACCCTTACCTCATCGCCCTTACCCAGCGTACGCCCTTACCGCTTCCCCCAAGACCTATGCAGTGGCCACGACTCAGGCGCGAAATAGGCAGTTAGCCCTCAGACTTTGTCAAAGACGCGCCCACCATCAAGCCTAATGCCACAACCATCGCATTCAACATGCGCAGCCATGGAATTCACCGTACCTCCAGCAAACATCTACCACCCTCAAGGCTATGGCCCCTCGCCCAACAGAGGCACATCAGTAACGGCACGCTCGAAGTTGGTTATACGTGCTTCATGAACACTCGGTTCTTTCCTATGCCACCCATCCCCATACATTGCCCTCCCTTCAAATTCTCCCTTTGATTGACTCTTATGGGAAGTAGGCCCTCATGGGCACTACTTATCCCACCACCCTATTTATAGCAAAAACTGGCTCACACATCAAGATTTGACCTGACTCCAATCCCCTCTTTTTAAAGATTCCTGAATCCCCTACCCCTTAGGCCTCATACGGTTATGACTATACACCCCTTGACAAGACAACACCCTACCACTTCTAGTCTATCGGGTACCACTCCCAAAAAAAAAAAAAACGGAGCATACTCTGATCTTTGTCCAAACGCAAAAACATCAGTTTTCATTCATTTTTCTTTTCTAAGTACAAGGGCATGCCCAATTTGTGACAACCAACACTCAAAAACAAAAGCATAACACCTCCATTTACAAAGTCCCAAAGAGGCTCATGCTGCCCAGCCCCTCCGAAAGTATTCCCCAACGCCGCTCTAGCTCGGCCTTATCAATCATCGCGACTTCCCTATCTCATTCCAACCACGCCTGCTGCCTCCCCAACAACGCCTGCTGCCTTCGAACTTCGTCTTTCTGCTCCGCTATAGCCCGATCCAACTCCGTCATGTGACTCGCCAAACTTACTATCCTCCCACTTACCACAGTCATCTCACTGGCGCGCTCTAAACCCTGCTCCAGCCAAGTCATATCAAATTTCATCTGCTGCATCTCCTCCACACTAATGGTCACTGCGGCCCAGTCCCCCGCATCCAGGCTCGTCATGGGCTAGCCATCCAACTGCTTCAAGAATAAGCCAAACATCTCCACGACCCCACACCTCATGAAGGGACCCCACTCATGATGACGAGCGAAGGTCTCAGGAGCCCCAGTGAAGACTTTATACAACCTGGGCAGATAGGCCTCCTTAACTCCAGCAAAGAGGACAGCTGGATCAAGCACCACTTCCCCTTCTTTAGCAGTCCCGACCATAATCCTAACAACCCCATTGGCCTCTCTCACTAGCTGATTCCCTCCCGTGCCAGATGTTCCTCTACTTAAGTTTTCTATGGCCTTAGATGCTTCCCTCCTAGACTCAACCTCACCCTGCCCAACATCCCCCTCATCCTCCACCTCCTCGAAGGCACTGGATCCTCTAAAGCTGTCCTCAGCCTTGTCCACCTCTGGAACTCTCATACTACCAAACCTGGGCTTTAGCACGCCCCTTCCTGACCTAGATTTAGGGGTCTCAACTACAGTCTCCCTTTCCACCCACGGGGGGTCACCTCCCCATCCCTTGATTCGTCTATCATTTCAGTAGCAGGCATGGGAGCCTCTTCGTACTCTCGCGGGCCACTTGGGCACTTGGGCCCCTTTTAGTAGGACGCGCGGCCATTTTGTACCCTCGCCTACTGCCCCTACTGGCAAGTGCCTTTCTCAAATGCCCGATACTCTTCCCCTCTCTGGCAGGGGCTGCAGGAAGTCCCTCAGCACCAAGCCCAGCACTCACTACTGCTTCGGCAATAGTCTCGTCACTCAAAAGGTCCTCCAGATCGCCCAACGAGTCTATGGGAATGGGCAGCCCCCTGCCGTCCATGGGTTCATCCCCTCACGAATCAGACACCTCGGTAGCCTACAACATAATAGATCAATTGTCAGAATCTTCCCCTTTATCACACATTTTTGGTCTTACTTAGTCCAGCAAGCTTACCCTCTACCTCTTGTCAGTCGCAGCAAACACAATCATGCCACCGCTTACTAGCTCCCAAATCACCACTCCCGAGGCCTGCAAAATGAGAATACTTAGAAACATTTTCATACGACACCAATAGTTCAGAAATAATATAAATCACACCAACAACATACCTTGCGCTTCTGCCCGACCATGACAGAAGGCGGTTTAAGGCCGCCACTACTCACGAGCTTAACCGTCTTCGTGCCTGCCAAGTATAAGACTTTCTAAAGTACTAACACCCCATCCACCATCTCCAGCATGAATAGCTCATCCTTGCAACACGGCTTCACTACTATAATCTTCAAGCGACAAGCCCGTTCACTTGGTGAGGATTGTAAGATACAATCTCCAAGGTCACGGCAACTGTAAGGGAGGGAATGCCCCCAGGGATAGCCTAGAGCACGCTCTCAGCCATGGCCTTAGTAAAATCATCATCCTCCCTCACTAACACTTCCCAGTCATCATCTTGGTACATATCAAAGCCTGCCACACCAGGCATGGACTCCACATAAGGTCGCGCTTCAAACTCAGCTGGCTCATCAATCACCCCCTTCAGACTGGAGCGAAGCACTACACTGGCCCACCTCAGCTTGCGACAGTAGACGTTCTCCTCCTCTGCCTCTTCATCAGCCTCATCATTTTGAATCGTACAAGTAATTGGCGCTGCACTCCTAAACTTTTTAAAGAGGAACATCTGAAGGAAATTGGTGCACACAGCTGCACACATCGTGACGTCCCATAAACTTCACCGTGTTCGCCTTCATCTGATCAAGGCTCGAATAGATGGTCCCTAAGAATAAAGACCCCAAGGCTAGATGCCTCCCACTTGCCAACGCGGCTTCCATCGAATAGAGGGAGTAATTTACCCCATTAGACGAAAGCCCCTCGAAGACATGATGAGACAGTCACGCGGTCAAAAATGCGGCCAAATGAAATGGGCTATGAAGCCCCACCCCCTCGACGCCGCATCGACACTCTTCTTTGGTATACTCCCCAGCCTTGGCCACCTCTCTAGGCAGCCCCCTCAAATGAAAATACCAGTAGATGGTCCACCCCTTGAAGGTGTTTTTTTTCATCTTGCTCGAGAGAGCCTTTGCAAACTCCCTCACCGCCAGCGTAGCCGCAGCTTGCCCCGACTGCAAACCCTTCACTATTTCCCATTCCTGGAAAGACAGCTCAAAGGTGCAAGGGTCAGTGTCCCCCACGATAGGAAGCCTCATTAAGGCGCTTACATCCTCCAAAGTAAGGCCAAACTCCCCACCAACAGTCACGAGCGTAGGGGTGTCAACACTCCATTGCGATAACAACACATCCAACCACGATGTACTCCTCTTCACATTTTGGCTAAAGGTGCTCATCACAGCTTCATGGATACCGGCCTGCTGTAAAACCGCCACAAATTCAGCGTTATCAAAAACTTCCTCGGTCCAAACCCCCAAACCCTCCCAGACGTGCAATAGCTGTCCCAGGCGAGGAAAGCATAAGGACACTCCCCCCACTCTATCATAAAGTGTACGCACAACTCGGACATAATAAAAGTCTCGTGCATGGGCCTAGCCTCCTCGCAGGCAAGGAACAGTGGAGTGCTAGTCACATGTCTCTCCACATCGAAGTATGGGCACTTCGTCTATAACGTATCCTTGCCCCCCAAATAAGGAGCTCGACACCAATAGTCCGCGTCTGGGATACCCCTACTCTCCTTCTTCAAGTTCTTCTTCTCGTTCATCCCCAAACCTCGAGGTAGACTCACCCCCGAAGTAGACACTCGTGACATCTTCAGCGTCAATAGAAGACCAAAGTGTGAGAAACTTTAACTAACTGGCGCTCGATAAACCTCTTAACACACACATAGGAAAAAGCCCAAAGAACTTTGAAAATCAATGATTCACGAAGGAACAATCTCAAAAGCGAAAATAAGGAATCACGAGCGCCCCAGATGAAGATCAAAAGTTTGAAAGTATGAAACTAAGACCAAGGACCCCTTTTATATCTCTCAACCGGTGCCTTGAAAATGAAGAGTCACCAGTAATGATGATTACCATCAACCGTCGTGTCCCTCAACCGTCAAACAGTCACGTCGATCGGCTCGTAACGGTCACAAATCACAAATGGCAGCTATCCACATTAATGATAGACATAACGCCTTGGAAACGTGGTAGCCCGAAGATGGTTTCGAATGACTAGCCATTTCAACCATCACCTCAGACGGTTACACAGGTCTCTAACCAGGGGCTTGCGTCTAACCACTACAAACAACAGTCGCATCACTTACCCAGCCACGTGATATGCACGCGCGCGCCCATTGGCTCAAATGGCCACACACGTACAAGGGGGCTAATGTAGGTACCCAATCAGGGAGCGCCGCGTGGCATCCTACCTATCCACCTAGCAGACCACGTGAGTCCCTTGGGTACCTCAAAGTCAAACATGGGTCAAACCATGCCTGGACAAACCAGCGTGGCGCCCTCGCCCCCGCAGCAAGCTCAGCACCTCACCACTAAGCCTTGTTCAAACAACTCCAAGAACTCCGCTTAAGCCAGGCCAAGCGCCTGCATGGCTCTGGCTAAAATGAGCACCTGTGCAAGGCAGGCTTCACGCCTAGCACGCCTCAAGGCCCCGTGCCTCACCATTTAATAGGCTCAAGCCCCTAACTTCCTAACTTACCCTCGCTCGGGACCCCTCTCCATGGGCAGTGAAACGGAGGCTAGAACCAAAGGGACTGTTGAGCCAGGCACCTCACGAGCGCGCAGGGGACCAGTCTCATCAACCAGCTAAGAGAGAGAGATCTACCTTCAAAACCACTCAAATACCGTATCTTAAGCATTAAATGCTGACCCGACGCACATTTAATACTATAGATACGCGGCGAGCCATGGTTGGACAAGTGCAGACACCTTACCGTCAGGTTGGAACCTGCAATTATCCATGCATTCACTCATAAAAATAAAGAAGTACATTAACTTTTAGGATACAAAATAATTGAAATACATTTTAATAGGGGGAAGGGGAACATTTTCCTTTCGACTTCCACCTATCTACTTTTACAAAGAGAGATCCTAAACTACTCTTAAGTCTTCGGATCCGCCTTCGTTGAATTTGATGTCGAGGAGGTCGCTAAGAGACCTTGTTGATCGGTTGCCCCTTGTCTTCTTGGCAACCTTATCTCCGTGAGCATAGAGGGATTGGGGCCCCTCTTATGAAATGGATTGGTGTGCATGCCATGAGTCCCTTAGGGTTACGTGGGAACCCTTAGGGTTTGGGTAGGTTTAATGCAAGGGAGAGTGACTTTGGTGTCACTCCCAATGGGTTGATCGTATGCATGAGAATGCGGTGACTTAAGTTACTTGGAATTCTTGTCTTGACATGAAATATTGAATGCATGAACATGGATATGCAAAGAGTATAAAGAGAGAAAGTAAGCTGAAGTAAACATGTATACATGAACAGTTAGACAGGCATTATAAGAGTATAAATACAAGCATTATAACAACAGGTATAAATGAAAGTAAGAGCAGTCGCCCTTTCCACTATGATTTTGAAAACGGTGCTCGTGTCTTAAATCCGGCGGAGGTTCGGCTATGTATGGTGTCTATATGAGTATGAGGTTGTGGGTTAACTAATGCGTCCTAAAAAGGCTCGGTCCCCGGATCTTCAAACCTAGATCCACTCCTCGAGGTGGTGCCATGATCGGTTGGTGATCCGAGCAGGGGAACCATCAAAAGGCCGTAGGCGAAGAAACTGACACAGCATCTTGCCCACAACCAATATACCGTTCCCCCTTTCTAACTAGAAAGGACATATCAAGGTATGCAAGTATGCAAAATGCACGTGCACATGCAGTGTGTGTGTGATTTTTAAAAATGGAGGAAAGGGCCCAACAACTCCCATTCATCCTATACATCACATTCATGCAAAGCAGTTAATAATGTTTAAACATAAAGTGCACCTACAAAACAAAGATGCAAGTGTTAGTATGTGGATGACAAACATAATACAAGATAACATGAATAAATGCATGTTTTTTGAAAACAATTTTGAAAATTTAGTTTTGAAAATTTAAAGTGAATAGGATTGAACCAAGTTAATCAAAGCCTCTACATGGGTAAAGGGTAAAGAGACATGACTACGGCCTAACCCTCTAAGTGTCCCTAGCGGAGTCGCCAGCTGTCGCGCCCAGATTTTTCGCACTCGAGAATACTCACCCAAGCGGGAAAAATGTTGTACTCTCTCATTAGAACTCACTCTCCTAAAAGAATGAGTGCGACTAGGTTTGAATTGAAAACAGGTTTGAATAAAGGGTTTTTGAAAAAGATTCGGAGTCGCCACCTAACTTGATTAAGGTGAGTTAGATCACCTAAAAGCTAAGCATAATCCAAAAACTACACTTAGAGTTTTTGAAAAACGATTTTGAAAATATCTCCTCAAGAGAGGGTTTTTAGGAAAACAGGTTGTTTGGCAACCTTTGGAAAATATTTAGCCCTTTTTTTGAAAAATAACTCCGTTTGGTCTTTGAAAACAGTGATCCTAGGTTCGGAGGTTGATTACGTGTAGGGAAGACGCACTAAGCTATCACCCTACCCTGCCCTTTCAGTACCTACATGTCAATCTACCCTAGATTCACCTATGAGACTCTTTAACTAACTATAGTTCAATCCTATCCATTTTTAGAAAAACAATGTTTAAAAAGAAACTAACATGATACATGATATGCAAGTGCAATAGAAGAGAATTGAAAAATAGATTTGGAAAGAGATTGATTTGAAATTAATTTGATTTGAAAATAGATTTGAAGAGATGGAATTGAAATTGGAAAGTTTGAAAATTTGGAAATAGAAATTTGAAATTGAAAGTTTGAAAGCAGATTGGAATTTGAGATTTGAAGAGATTTTAGAAACCGCACCCATGAGGGTGGAATCGAAAGTTTGAAAAGTGTTGTGACCGCACCTATGAAGATTGCCTACGTATCCCTTTGGGGGAATCAGGTCAGTCGTAGTTTGGACCGGAGTCCGATTGAAAAGAGATTGATTTGAAAAGAGAGATTGGATTGGAAGAAAGAGATTGAATTGAAAATTAGATTTGATTTGAGATTATAAAAGGAAATTGGAAATTGAAATTTTGGAAAAGATTGGACTTTGATTTGAAAAGATAGGTTTGGACTTGTTTTGGAAAAGAGAAGGTTTAAGAAAACCTAGACTTAGGAAAGAGAAGAGACTTAGGAAAGATTAGCTTTTAGGAAAAATTGAATTTAGGAAATGTTCACATTAGGAAAGATCCGATTTAGGAAAGTTTGGTTTTAAGACAGGTTTTGAAATAAGGAAGTTTTGAAAGTTGGAAAGTTTAGAATTTGGAATGTTTTGAAATAGGGAAGTTTTGAGTTCGGAAAGTTTTGAAAACAAGGAAGTTTTGAAAATAAGAAAGTTTTGAGTTTAGAAAGCTTTGGACTGGGAAATATTTGAAATTTAGAAAGTTTAAGATTTAGAAAGTTCTAGAGTTTGAGTTTTAGAAAATCTTGAGATTAGGAAAGGTTTGAATTTAGGAGAGGTTGAAAAACTTAGATTTGGAAAGTTGAGATTTGGAAAGGAATAGAATTAGGAAAGGGTTGAATTAGGAAAGATTTGAAAGTTGAGTTTTAAAATTTAGGAAAGATTTTTACGTTCAAGTTTTGAAAACTTAAGATTTAGGAAAGTGGAAGTTTATGAAGGATTTAAATTGGGAAAGATTTGGATTTGGAAGGGATTGGATTTTGTTTCTAAAATAGAAGGTTTGATTTTGTTTCCAAAAACGGAGGACGGGATCTAGTTTCCTAAACGGGTAAATTAAATTTAGTTTCCTAAAGGGAAGATAGGATTTAGCAAAGATTTGGAAAGGGAGATTCTAGAAACTCTAGATTTGAAAGTGTGGAATTTTAACGTAGAAAAGAGGTTTTGGAAATGTGTATAGTTTGGATGTGAAAACGAGAGATTTTGGAAACCTAGATCTGGGGCAAAGTTTGAAAATCATATTTTTGGAAAGAAAATTAGGGTTTCCTAATCGTGGGTTTTAGGGCTTGACTTGGGCTCTAAGACAAGAGTTTTTGGAAAGTGCATTTTTGGAAACGAATGTTTTCTAGAAGGGAATCCTAGGGAGGAGTTTTTGGAAAGTGAATTTGAAAATAGAGTTTTTGGAAAAAGAGAAGGAGTTTTTGGAAACGAAGATTTTCTAAAAGGAAAATCCTAAAGGGGAATTTCTAGAGGAAATTTTTTGGAAAGAAAGTTTTTTGGAAAGATTTTTGGAGAGAGTTTTTCTAGGAAGATTTTTGGTTGAAGATTGTTGAAGAGAGTTTTTAGGAAAGTGAATTTAGGGAGTGTTTTTGGAAAGTCATTTTAAAGAGAAGGAGTTTTGGAAAAGAGTTGAAAAAGGGAATTTTGAAAAATAAATTTTGGAATGGAGTTTTTGAAAACAATTTTGGAGATGAGAGTTTTACGAAAGTATGTTGAAAAAGAGATTTTGAAAAGAGAGTTTTTAGAAGGTGTAAAAACATCTCACTTTCCTAAAGCAATTCTAACCATAAGAGGGCTAGAACCACTTTAGGAAAGCGGTTTTGAAAAACAATAAGATTTGAAAATATAGACCATAAAAGTCACTTTTAATGTAACACTTTCCCAAAGCAACCCTAGCCATGGAAAGGCTAGAATTACCCTATAATTGTGGTTTTGAAAACAAGTTTTTGAAAAAGAGATTTTGATATAATTTTGAAAACAAGTTTGAAAACGGTTTTGAAAACAAGTTTGAAAACGGTTTTTGGAAAATACAAGATCATGATATGCACAATGCAATTTTGGGGTCGTGAACATACAAGGCTAAGGCTTCACCACATAATCAAGGGGCCCGAACCCACGTGGTCTCTGGTTAGACTAGAAGAAAGCCCCCGACACGGTGACTCTCCAATAGCCCAATCCTACACATGGACCGGGAATCCCCTTGTTTCAAGCATGCAAAGAAAGGGGGGGAAAGAGATGGAGGATTAAAATAGAGAAAACCCAAGTGGGTTAGGAAAGAGAAGAGAGAGGGGGGAAGTGTAGAAATTTAAATAGAAAGCCTACTGTTTGTCTTCTTTATTTTGCGTGCCTTGCTTATCTTCAATCTTCGGTCTTTGTCTTGATCTTCTTCTTCAACCTTCAAGGGTTATCTTCAAGCTTTAGATGGCAGCTCTTCAAGTCTTCAAAGGATGGTTCAACGCTAGTGTATGAGTGTATGGGAGTGTGTATGAGTGTATAGGAGGCTAGGGTTTGGGTATGGTGGCTAGGGTTTGGAAGAACCTAAGGAGGCTAGGGTTTAGGAGGTGCTCGAGCTCTGTATATTGAATTATATGATTTTTAGGTTGAATTTGCGGATCCTTTTCACATTGAATGAGGCTTTATATTTATAGAGGTTGGACAATACTGGCGCCTGTTACAGTGGCGCCAGGCCAAAGTTTACACTGGCGCCACTACTAGTGGCGCCAGCCATTTAGGAAATGTTTAAGGTTGGCAAGCAACGTATCTTTGACTAGATTTGGGCGCCTGTACTAGTGACTACCATGCAATTTTTAGCCTGGCTTCACTAGGAGTGACTCCGGAAAGTCCAGGAAGGATTTTGGCAGACCGGGGATGACCCGAAAGGCTAAAAAAAGCGGGAACACTTAAAATAGTGTCCCGGAGGTATTTGACTTGAGAAATGAGGATAAGATGAATCAGAAAGGTTGACCAGGCCCTTAGGGGCAAAACGGTCAATCGGACCGGGAAACTGCCGGGATAGACTCGGACTGTCCCGGAAGAAGACTTGGGATCTGGAAACATTATTTAGAATGTTCCCAAAGGTTGCCGGTTTGATTCCCAGAGCCGGCGTGGTCGGAAAAGGAGACCAGCCCACCAAAGGCAAAATGGTCATTTTGTACCGGGTTTGCCGGAACTGACTCGAAATGATCCGGAAAGGTAAAGGAGGATTGAGAATACTATAAGAAGTATTCTCGGGAGGTTACCGGTTTGATACCCAGAGCCGGTGTGGTTCCCGGGGCATTCGGATGCCGAGGGGCAATATGGTCATTTAGCTTCAAGTAGGCCCTACAGGCCTGAGAAGCGACTGGTGGACTAAATTCAAGTTAAAAAGGCGGGCTTAGAGTCTAAATATGCATGTGACGTGTGAAAGTGAGCTTGGTCAGCTCGGAGATTGCCGAGCAAGCAAAAATGAGGTACTTACACTCATTATAAATACTCTCAGCACATTTATGACAAACAGAGACAACTTAATCACATTTATTACATAAGTTACTACAGGCTCGTGAATCTCTCTCTCTCTCTCTCTCTCTTGTCTGCCCTTGGTTCTCGCCCCTCCACAGCCAGGAGCCTCTAGTGAGTTATTTTCAGTGACCGCTAGGACTCCCAGACGGGCCCACGCCCTGGTCAACCCTAGGTTCTCGGTCCATATATATAAACAATTTTAAAGTGAAAACCTCTCATTCAGACATATCATTCTGTATGAATTTTCTATTTATATAGTATTACCCTCCAAAAAAATGAAGCCAATCTTTTCAAGTCTTAATACTTCAAAACCAGTATCTTCTGAGGCCCCTTCAAGCTCTCTATCCAATACTGTAAGAGATGATCAAAGAACGGTCCATAAGGGTGAACCCCATTGCAGAAGCTCTCAAATGCCTTGTCAAAGGGATACGGCCCTTGCTCAGCTGTTCTCGTGGTATTGTTTAAGAAGTGCCACAATGACCCCAAAGTGTCTTTTTTTATTTTTTATGTTTTTGAACAGAAAAGAAGGAATTGAATTAAAGAGAAAAAAAATCCTGGTTACTGGGAAGCAGAGGGAAGGATTGGATATCCTGGAACAAGCCAGGAAAACTCAATCACCACCTGAGCAAGCCAACCAGATGTTGGCATCAACAACAGAACAAAATGACAAGCTCCAAACCAGGAAAACAAACAAGAAGCCCCAAAGTGTAAACAATCTTGCACTCAGAATACTTAATCGAATCTGGCAAAACATTGCAAGACAAGTGAGTTTGGAAGAGCCTAGGAGATGGCATACCTGAGAGGTCCGTTAGTGGAATAGCTTCCAAGGTTTTTGCATAAAGAAATGGTGAAGTTTTGACCAGAGGGTCCGCATCCTCATCCTCATCTCATCATTGCTAGGGCAGCGTTGCATAATACAAAACAACGGGCTCTGAGCCATGTCGAACCTGTTTTCATGGTGGATGCCAAGCTAACATCGTCGTCGCGTGCTTCAAAGTTTGTCTGAATGGCTTTTGCAGCTTCTAGGCTACGCAGTACATGCGAAAAATGTTCCCATTGGCAGAGATTGAAGGCATCCCAGAAGCTCTCTTTTGGAAGTTGGTCTAATTCTGCAGGATTTAGTGTATCAGGGCAATGCGTGAAAGATGACTTTATAGCTTCCATGGCAATTAAATTAAAAAATGCACGATATCCAAAATGCTTGAGCAAAATGTCATAAGAATTCAACAAGAAATGTATAAGTCATAGAGATATATTTAGTCTTTGGGGCGCCAAGGAAGACTCCAAGTCACTTCGGAATAATTGGCTTTTGAAAAATGTCATTCTTTCAATAAATTTGTATAAAAAATTCTACCAAAATGATGGGATGATAGTATTTTTATAATTAATGATTATTATGATTTGTATTTTATTTTAAATTGAAACACTCTAATTTAATCATGTCATTTTGTACAAAAATTATGTATGAATTTTTTTTGTTTAGTGTCCCCTTGGCTTTTGTTTGAGTAATTCTATACAAATAAAATTATTGAATAAAATTTTCATATAAAATGATATGGCTTCTTGTGGTTCTTTCATTTCAAACCAAAATACTCACTATTTTAGTTTATAATTTAAAAAATGCTACTATTATATTATTCTGGTATAGTGTGTCTAAAAATGAGATATGAATAGAATTTTTTTTTCTTTTTAATTTATATAACATGATCTCTAATTTTGATAAAGGAACTAGGAGTATTAGTAAATCGCAACTAGCTAGGATAAACTCACATTTATTACCTTTTTAACTTTAAAAACATGGCATTTCATTAAAGAAAAACTCTATGGAAGAACATTAATTTTTATTTTAAAAATTATGTTTTTAAAGAAAATCTCTATGAAAAATAATGATTTTTGTAGAAAAATTCCATCAAGAATCACGTTATGAAGTTTAGATGCATAATAGTAAATTTATTTCCTTTTTACCCTTTATGACCAAAGGTTCATCCTTACACACCTAAAGAGTAAGTGAGTAAAGTGAACTGTTGAAATATAGTATTTTGTCATTGTATAGTGAAAGCAACTTGTGCGTAATTGCAGACGACCAACAGAAGATACAAGTTACCATGACAGATTGTGACATTCCTAAAAAAATTTTAAAAAAAAAAAGAAAAAAATTGACTATTGTATTTTTTTTCGCAACAATTAAATGTATATGTCCATCACTTTCAAATAATAATTCCAGATTTCATGCACCAACCGTTGGATTTTAGTGGCCATTAACCCCATATATATATATATATATATAATTTGTTTTTGTCCCTATATTTTGTGTCTCTATTATGTGGCGATACTTTTAAAGTACCATGTCACAGGGATAATTGGTTAAATAATGATTAATTTGTTCGGTTTTTTAACCCATTCTATTAGTGTTGTAATCTAATATAATTTCCTATTTAAGTATAAAGTTCTATCCAATAAAATCTCTACAAAATATCTCATAAAATATAATAAATATATAGTACTACCCAATCAAGTCTCAATTCGTATTATAATTCAATAAGTTTTTTTATTTTAAATACAAAGTCCTATCTATAAGTTTTTACATTTGTCTCATGAAATATAATACGTAATATGATTTCAAGAACATAATCTTATCTAATTAAATTTTTATAGATTATTGCAATTCATACTATAGTTCAATAAAGTTTTCTACTTAAATACAAAGTCCAATCCACTTAAGTTTCTACACATTATCTTATGAAATATAATATGTAATATGATTTTAGATATAAAGTTCTATTTAATTAAATCTCTATAAATTATAACATTGCAATAGGATAGATAAAATATTCATAACATTTTCTCAAATTTAAATTTTTTTAAAGTAAATAAATAGTATTAAATATGATACATATAAAAAAAACTTTATATATTACAAAAAAAGATTACAATAAGAGCATAACTATGTAGGTCTAGAATTAAATTATTTTATTTTATAGTTATTTAGTTTTTTGATTACTTTTTTAATAAATATGTGTACATCATTTTTTTTTGATACACGCATTACACGGGTTCACTACTAGTATTTTATTCATTGCTAAGTTTGAATATAGTATGTATTGATTTACTTATCAACATTAAATTCATTTTTTAGCACTAGCCGTTTGGCTCTTTTACAGCTATCTAATAATTTGAATACTTTATGGGTTGATACCTCGGGATTCGGATGCTCTCCATTTATAGAATCTTTGACACCACGTAAATGAACTAAATAAAAGGCAGAGGTTGAACCACATCATTCTATATAATAAACAAATCTAAAACAATGTGGTTTTATAACCAAAAAAAATTATAAAACATATTAAACTAACGGAGCTGAGGGCCTTTCTCCGTTGGTTTGAGTTGGGTATTCCGTCATATTTCAACAACTCAAATCTGAAACCACTATTGCTTTGTTTCTCTTCCTTTCCTTTCCTTTCTCACTTTTCTTAGTTCTTTCTCCTCTCTCTCTACCCAAGGATTATGATACTAAACTGTCAATGGAGGACTTTATTCAAAGTTCAAAAGTGAATGATGTTTTGTGTCCTGGAACGAGAAGATGAGCAAAAGCTCTTATTCAAACCTTGCCAAATGCTTATCTTGCTCTTTTAGAACTTGCATCAAGCTTGCTTTGAAAGTTCATCAAAAAAACATACTCTATTGTTCAAATGATCGAAATATGTGGCGTTTTCTATCAAAAATTGAAAAGTGGCAAACGTTTGTTCATGACTTTGTCTCTCGATTGGGTTCCGGGTTCATTGTCAAGCCTAGAATCAAGGGTTTATGAGCTAGATAGCTTGCCATTCTTTGTGCATTTTATTCAGATTGCACACTGGTATAGGACGTCCCTTGTTAATTTCATATTTGAGGTGTTTGAAGATTCCATGCAATGCCTAACGGAGGCAGGCTGTCATCTCCATCAGTTTAATTTTTAATAATATCTTAATACAAAACGAAATAGTTTTGGGTCTGTTTCTTAAATGGAAATGATGTGGCCCGTCCGGGCCATTCATTTGCTATATTTATGCAGTGTCAAAATCCTATAAAGAGAAATGGACCTAGGATCCGAATCTGATACGATGTTGGACCGCCGTTTCTTGCTTATCTATGGCCGCTCTTCATCGTCATGCTACAATTTTGTAAAACCTAAACTGCAACGAGTACTCAAACTGGTACAGTATTCACTATGGTATTTTTCTCTCTTTTTTTGTTTTTATCACAGAGCGTCCAGCTCTTCGACCGACTTCTTTCTCGAGTTCATACATAACCGTCATTCATGTGAACTATGTAAATTTCATGTATTGCATAAATAATAGCTCAACTCAATGAGAGGTCAAGAGAAATATAATTTGAAATTTTATACTTAGCATGAGGACTAGCCAACCACTGAGCTAACTCTTGTGGTTCATTGAGTTCCACTCAACCATATTACGGTCACACGAGGGTGTATGTTATGACTCACATCAACTATGTACTAAGAAGAAACTAAATATATAAGCGGATGTGAAAAATTCTAAATATAGCTAGTCCTTTTGAGTGTGGAGCCGACCACAGAGCATCATCTAGTTATGATGTTTCCTTTTTCGTATCTTATAACTTATTTTTCAATATTGCACTTGTTTTGTATATTGCAAGTTTTTAAGCCTGTCTTAGATGAAACCAACTCTCATTTTTACCCATAAATAAAGATAATTGCCTAGTTGGGCCACTCCTTGTACTGGGTAATTGCCTAGTTCGGCCACTCCGTCTACTGGGTGATTGCACTAGATTGGGCTTACACTCACTTGATCCATTAGCCTTTGAATACATGTTTTGATGGCTTGATACCAAGTTTTATTTACAATTCACAAAGCTAATGTCACTATGATTATGCAAGTCTTTTGTACATTATTTTTTCAAGGCACTATGGCAAAAGGTGACTTAATAGTCGGCCGGTTCTAATTCTAACCATCTCAAATTCGATCCCTATTATATGTCTACTTGTGATCAGTTATCGATCAAGCATTTGTTGACCAAAAGTTTGAACACTTTGTAATAAGTAATAATTAGAAAAAGCCCAACAACCTGCAGAGAGGTGGTTAGGTGAATGTACTTATATTTGCAAATTTTGGTCACTAAGCTTGCAGCCAACGGGTATAAACATGACTTGAAATAATTTGAGGCTTTATTTCCTAATTGAACTTTTAAATTAGTACCTAGAGATCTACCAATTTATGCAACGCGCAGGCCCATTGGAGTCATGGCACTGGCTTCATTTTCTTTCTCATTCACACCGTTTCTATCTGGGCAAGATTTTTAAAATCGTTTGTACAAATGATTTTGTCCAGCCGAGACTGGCATATCACTAGATTTCAAGTTTGATACACGGTTTCGGTTACGATTTTCTTTTTAGTGTTCATAAAAATAAAAAATTTAAGAATATCTCATTGTTTTTTTGTTTTTGGAAACAAAAAAAAAAAAAAAAACCATAGACAGCACCATCGTTTTCATTTTCGAAAGAAAACAATTCGAAAATCTTAGAAAATACCATTTTATCAGTTCTTAAAACTAAGGTGTTTTCTAAAAAATTTTGTGAAAATAAGTTTCAGAATAGGTTTACCAAACATGATTTCGACGAAAACAGTTTCCAAAACCAACTACCAAAGACAGATCTGTTAAATTTTAAAAACAAAAATAAAAAATAAAAAAGCAGAAAATGTAACCAAACGGAAATATCTTTTTTTTGTTTTCTACTTTGTTTTATTTCAAGGGTGATTGGCAGATGCTTTGCTCTCTACTAGTTATTCAAATGATTTTAAAACAACACATTTTGATTGAAACTATATATGTTTAGAGACTCCAAATCCGTCCCTGCAATTGTTAATTAAGCAATATGTTAAAAGTCCCAAATCGAAACGGGTTCAACTTCCGTCTAGATCTTAATATTCAGAACACTCTAAATTTCTTATCTCATTACGTCACATGTTAGTCACCCAAATCGAAAAGATAATATTATTATCTAATCTAAACCCACATTTTTATTTTATTATTTTTTTAATGTTAAGTAAAATGATCGGTTTAAATAAGATAATATTATCTTTTGAATCTTAATAATTAACATGTGATATAGTAAAATAAAAAATATGAAGTTTTCTGAATATTAAGATGTAAAAATGAGCCGATGCCAATCAAAACATCACATGTTATATGTACATAGTCTAACAACTGTGTTCAGAGACTCCGAATCCTACCCTACAATTGTTGAGCAATATACAAAATATTCAACTCCAATGACATACGTAAGATTGAGTCATATATCTTGTCAGACTCCCATGTCACATACCGAAGTTTGAGCCCACCAAAATCGTAACAAAATAAGGATTTCAAAATCCTCATCTTTTCCATTAAAGCAGGGGATTCATAAATCTCTTTTGATTTAAAATCCTTTCCCAAATCCCTTACCCCAAGCATAGCCATTAGTTCAAATTTAAGGCTTTTTTTTTTTTGTACCAAAATAGCTCGAAGTATCCAATTTATTTCTCAAACTACCCAATATGTAAGTTTAATCCAAAAATTATGTAAAGTGGCCTTTAGATAAAGAATGATTTTGAAACCCACTTTACCTTTGTATACTGAAAAGAGAAGTGTGGTCTCTTATTTTTGTTAAATCTACCAGTGCTCTCTTATGAACATCATCTTGGCAAATTTAACAAAAATAAGAATCATGATCCAAAATCACACTTCATGTAAAGTGGAGTTCAAGATCATGTTCTTCATATCATGTGATATACTTTCATGATATACGTATACAATAATATAAAGTGAGTTTCAGAATCACGCTTTAAGTCCACTTTACATGATTTTTTAATTAAGTTTATATGTTGGGTGATTTGGAGAAAAAATTCATAATTTTTGATAAAATTCCTAAATTTAAGATTCTTAATTTCTCCATGGGTTTTCTCACTTTATCCAGACAAGTGCTTATGCCCATTAATCTGATTGTCACTTTTCCAAATGGAACTATCTACGCATTCATAAAGTATTCTAGTCACATCGGACAAACAACTTTCGTCTTAAAAACTTAAAAGTAAACAACTGGAAGTAGTAATCTGACAATTTATATTAAAGAATATAAGTTAAGTGGACCAAGTGCTTGTACTAAAATATTATGCCAAATTGACAACTTGTGTATTAGCTTTCTCACCAACCAAACATGCTGCTTACAATAACATAACGATTTGCCCTGAATAACAACAAGACAAACTGGCACGAGTGTCTTATATGCATTCCCCACCAACATTAAAATAGAGTACCTTATCTTCTTTAAACAGTCACAACTCCATTTTTTTTTGCAATATTCTAGGGACAAATTTTTGTCTTACTGTTGTAAGTGGTTAACATAAGATACATACTATTATAATTTTTAGTATTGGCTAATTTTGTAGACAAAAGCTCATTAGTTGTATCTTGTTTCAAGTAATATTTGGGTCAAATAAGTCTACAATTCAAGTTCAAGTTGTCAGAATACAAGTTGTTCAAACTGCAGTACAAGCCTTTAAAGCATGTAGAGTTAAAATTTTGAAAGATCATATCTCTATGCTCAGATGTTTGTTCAAGTTTCATAATATATGGATTCCATATAACTTTTGACAGCAATCAAAATATGCAAAAAAACATAGGTCGAGCAAACCATACATGGCTTGAGCGATATGTGAAAATTCTGCAGAAACAAAAATTCAGAGAGTATCGCTCAAAGTTGACTCGAACATGGCTCGAGTCATGCAGCAGAACAAGTCTGAATTGCAGTCCTGCCTCTTCTAGATCTTCTAATTCTTGGGGACTCTTAAGTCAGACATTCTCAACCAATCATGTAGTTCCAGCCTCCTTTTTATGGGGTCTAAGAGATGCTAAATAAGTCCAGGGAATTGTACGTATTCCAGATCTCTAAGATACAAAAAATAGATTAATATAAGAGAGAAGAATAGAGTGTGGGGAATACAATTCATATCTTAGTGAAGTCATCATAAATGAGTTGCTGAGCATACAAAGTTCCTTCACTAGAATACTAAACAGAAAAACACAGTTGTGAGATCGTTTTGGTGGATTCTGAGGATAAGGAAGAATACCATGGTGATTTGGTGTTGAGGTCGAAGTTAGGAAGAACATAAACTCGAGGAGCCGAGCACGTAATCTTAAACCAACGTTCGTGGGAATTCGGACGACAATTGTAGAGATTGAATTGTTATGTGTAAGTCATACTCATGTAACCTGTTCATTATAGAGGCCTACTGGACGTGATTTTTTCTCAGGTTGGGTTTTCATGAGAAAAACTTGTGTCTCTTTACTTTATCACTTGATATTACTATTGGGTGATGTATGCAAGTGAATGATTACTTAGGTAAAGAAAACTAGATAAGATTTCTTAGACAAATAGGTGGTCATAAATCTTAATCCGTGAAACTAGAATTTTCAATTGATATCAAAATGGGTCACTTATAAATTTTTTATTCGAGTGTGATCCTAATATTCTAAATTCAAGGATTTATCACAAGAGAATGCATCACTTGAAATTTCAATTTTTGATGGCTTAAAGTATGAGTACGAGAAGCCACGCAAGAGAGTCTTTTTGAAATCTATTGATGAACATCTTTGGCTATCTATTGTGCATGGTTGGAGTCTCTCTAAGATTATTATAGGCACTGAGATTATTCCAAAACCTCAAGAACAATGGGATAACCATGAATTAGAAAAGTTCATGTGGAACAGTAAGGCTCTAAATTCTATCTTTTAACGGTGTCACAGCTAAAGAATTTTGTTATATATCTATATGTGAAACCACTAATGAAGCTTGAGATGCTCTTGCAATTGCATATGGAAAGTCTTATAACATCATATTATGCACATCATATGCACATGAGCACATAAGTACATCTTCCTATAATAATATTAATGACCTAAGTAATTCTCATGAGTCAAATCAAAGTGACTCTGATAATGATGATGAGAACATTTATCAAAATTTTAATCAGTTATTTAAAGTGTGTCTTAAAGCAAAAAAAGGCCAGTAAGAGCTTGCACGAAGAAAGAGACACTCTGAAACAACAATTTGATAAATCTATTATTCTTGTGAATAAATTGAAGTTTAATGAGGGCACTTTGTTAGAAAATGTCCATGTTATAAAAATAATTTACATACTTCAAATGAGACCAATAAGAGTCTAGAGGGGAATGTCTCTACACTTGAGTTTGATCTTGCAAAAGCTTATAATACTCTCAAGAAGATGACTGTAGGCTTCAAGAAAATCGATGAAATCTAGAATGCTCAAAGAAGCACTCTCAATATAACTGGAATAGGGTATACATAAAAAGTTTCTTCATTTTTTCAACCGGCAAGTAAGCCAAATTTGATTAAGACTCAAGGTAAGTCCCTTATACCTCCTAAAGGTCATACTACTAAGTTTGTACCCACGTGCCACCATTGTGGTATCAAGGTTCATATCAGGCCTCATTCTTCTAGGTTGAAGACCAAACACGTGTCTCCTAAATCCAACACCATACATGCACCTGTGAAGCAGAATGTTAAGACCAAACCTGCTAGGTTTGTTCCTACATGCCATTATTGTGGTGTTCAAGGTCACATTAAGCCACATTGCCAAAAATTATGGAAAGCTTCTAAAACACATAGTTATGATCAACCTAGAAAACCAATTAGGAGGGTAAATAATCAGATTCGTGCCCTTGTTAATAAGTATAGACTTTTAAATGATGAATTGAATAGACTTAGACAATGGTTAACGCCAAGGCAAGTTCCAAAAAAACTTAAAAAAAAAAAAAAAAGGAACCGTAATGCCAAGGCAATTGAATTCATGCTTTGATTTGATGATAACAAAACATGGTTTAGTGATCTAATGACTCTACTTAGTGTGCAAATTATGTATTGCCTTTATCTTAATAGGTTCATGATTTAAAATTTGTCACATTGGAAGATATTGAATTACTTGTGTGTTAAGAAGCTTATCAAGAAGAATTGAAGGTTGATGAGCACGATGAGTTGACACATTCAACAAGTTCAAGTTTACAATTTCATCTCGAAGAGATTGAAGATGCTCAAAGGTAATGAAGACCAGCTGAAAGGAAATCACAAGACTTGCAAGCTCCATTAAAGATTATGTTGAAATCTTGAGTGGATGGAAGAACCTATATTGATTGAAGAGCCCCAGAAGCAATCAAATTGAAATGATTCCATCTCGAAGAGATTAAAGGTGTTCAAAGAAGAATAGAATATTAGTTGAAGAGAAGAGATCACAAAACTTGGAAGTTCTCTTGAAGATGTTGTTGAAGTCTTGAATCAATTGAAAAAGTGATGTTGATTGAGAAACCTTACAAGTAATCAAAGTAAATTAATTTCTTGTCAGAGATTGAAGGTGTTCTTGGAGATCAACATGCTTTGAAGAAGTCATTTCAAGCCTTAGAAACTTTAGTTGGATGATCCATGAAAAGCTTGAAGACATTGAAGAAAGTTGAAGAAGTCTTGCAAAAGTTGAGGACCTGAGCTTAAAAGAGTCGACTCGTGATTTCTAGAAGTCGACACATTAAGACAATGACATTGGACAAAAAGACTTTGCTAAAAAGAGTCGACCTCTCAAGCTTAAGAGTCGACACATGGGTCTAGAATGCAAAGTCTTGAAGAAAGTCCAAAAATAGTTGACTCCTCGTTTTTCAAGGGTTAACACGTTTGGACAGAGCCTTAATGAAGTTTGGTCAAAAGCTAAAAGAGTTGACTCCTTGTTCTTCAAGGGTTGACACATTCGAACAGAACCTTAGTGAAGTTAGATAAAACTTTAAAAGAGTTGATTCCTATTCCTTAGGAGTCGACACATTGGGACAGAGAACCGAGGAAGATGAGAGCAGAGCAAAAAAAGTCGACTCCTTCACTATAACGGCTAGTTTTTTACCGTCGCAACAGCTTGATCTTGCATTAAAAACACTCCCAACTACCACCAATGGCTATAATCAATTCAAGACCATATATACAAGATTCTTAAAATATTTATAAAAAAAAGAATCCAAGGACTTAAGTGCAACACCATTGATTGAGAACTAAAATTCTGATCAAACCATAAAAACATTCTATTGAAGTTTAGGGCATCTACTTAGTTGAACTCATTCATTCACCCTTTGAGAGACTTAACCTTTGTGTAATCTTCATTTATTTAATTGGGAGGGTTTGCAAACCTATGAGTTTGAGTGTTCTTGTTAAAAACACTTATAAGTTTGAGTGAAGTTTGGACAAAATCACTTGGAGGGTCTGAGAGCTTGGAAATAACTCTTGTAAGGAGTGAGTTAGGTACTTGGCAACTAGCACCTGCTGTGTAAAGGGCTTTTGCATAGTGGAAGAGCTTTCAAAGGGGTCTTAGGAGTGAGGATGTAGGTCACACGTTGTGATTAAACCTCAATAAATCTGGTGTTCTTTTTTGTGCTTTGTTTTTCATTCTAGCATCTCATTACTTGTTTGCATTACACTTACACTATTTAATTTACAGTTCCTTTGGGTTATTAGCTGTTAGATTACATTATTATGTAAATAATTTTGAAAAACTCAATTCACCCCCCTTCTTGGGTTACATATTTGGGCCAACGATTGGTTTCAGAGCTAGTACTCTACATTTAAAGGCTCAACATCCTTAGAGTTGATCCATGGCAACCATGTTTGGAAGCTTTCTAGGTGAGGGTCAATCCACCAATAGACCTCCCATGTTTAATGGGACAAACTACAACTATTGGAAGAATAGCATGAGAATTTATATCCAATATGCTAACTATGAGTTATAAAGGATCATTGTCAATGGTTCTAAGACTCCCACCATGACTATTGAAAGGGTAGTCATCCTTAAACCTGAAAATGAATGGGGTGAGAATGACTTGAAGTTTTTACAATCCAATACTAAAGTTATAAATATCTTATATTGTGCATTAGACCCAAATGAATTCAATTGGATCTCTACTTGAGAATTTACAAAAGAAATTTGGGATAGACTTGAAGGGACTCATAAAAGAACCAATCAGGTTAAGGAGTCCAAGATTGATAGTCTTGTGCACAATTATAAACTATTTAAGATGAAATCTGATGAGTCTATAATTGAAATGTTCACTAGATTCATTGCCATTATTAATGGCTTAAAGTCTCTTGGAAGAATGTATCCTAACCGTGAACAAGTGAGAAAAATACTAAGATCATTACCAAAGACATGGGAAGCTAAGGTGAGAGCTATATAAGAAGCCAAAGATCTCAATGCATTGCCATACTACAAGAAATTGGTCTTTTAGCGAGGAAACGATCCATCGCCAAAAGTCACATATCCGTTGCTAAAACTTTTTTATAAGGAAATGTTACTCCTCTCCAGGTCGTTGTAAAAGGGTCGTCTCAGATTCTATTTTGCGACGAACATCCGATTCCTGGCCAATAATATATAATTAAGATAAAAATATATAAAATAAAAACAAATTTCTTTGATGAAAGGCTAGAAGGATGATTAGCTCTCTTTTCAACCTCATCAAGGTTAGGTTGAAATATACAAGCATTAAATCAAAGATTGTAGCTACCTGCAAAAATAAAAAATAAAATTAACCGTAAAAAAATAACTGTGAGTCAGTTCATGATAATTATGTCAAAAAGAAACTCCATCCCATATCAGTTTAGAAATATGATATGGCATCAAAACCTTAATATTTATCACTGACAACCTGGGGTCTTAACCATTACATTCGAATAGTTTGAAGGGGGTAAAATATATGATAAAGGAAGACAAATAATAAAGTAGAAAGATGTAGATTCCTTAGATCTTAAATGAATCTCACCAATTTTTGTCTCATAGTTCTGAATTCCGTGTCTATTTTTGGCTTCATTAGACCCAATTTCATTTCTAAGTCCAATGACAATGCTTATCTAAATTCCATCCAACTACATGAACCCCAGTGGGATGTAACTCAATAGCTATTAAAAATTAACCCATGTTGCTTGTTCCATAATCATCAATTGTCTCAGTTCCATACCCAAGTCTACGAAAAAAAAAACTAAGTTTACTATTAATTTTATTCATTAAAAAAACTGAGTTTACTATTAATTTTATTCATTTTTAAGTTTATTTTAGTTAATTCAGAGTCTAGATAATGAAACAACTTATACACAGAGATCTTACACATAAAGGAAAAAAAAACGAAAAAAGGAAATAGAGATCCTGTTTGTTAGTATTTTATTGGCAGTGCCAGCGAAACGTGCTTGTCCAATAGCTCTGAGCTTAAAAGGGATGCATACCCATGTCTACACAAAAGTAACAAAATAATTGAGTTTACTCTTTAAGTTTATTTATTCTTTAATGAGAATTTTATTGCTAAAAAGAATAATATAATGAAGCTTAAAGGCATCCCTGTAGGATACGCATCTCTCAAAAGCGAGAGACAAACAAGTCTAGCCTACATGTAAAATTCTCTTATATCCTGGGAAAATAGATGAAAAAAAAATGCACCAAGGCAAAGGATGAATTACAAAGAAATAGCCAATAAGCGCACAACATCCAAAAATTCCTAAGAGAATATCAAAAAAGAGCATACGGAACTTGATCTGGTTCTAAACATATTGCCCAAATCCTATGGAATGGACCAGCCAACACACAACCTAGTGGATAGTGATGACATTGTTGTGTCACTCCTGCTAGAGAAACAACCAACACTCATGTAGCAGCCAAGCCGTAGTGGGGATAAAGGCATCACCCATAGGCGGAAGTCCACCACAATACACTAACATATTTGACAAGTTTCTCCATAAAATTAGAAAATTACAAAGTTATTCACGGGACATGCCCATGAAGGCTGTGTGTAACAACTTGAAAGCTTTCTCCAAATAATTTGTATAGGTCCAGCAAAGAGGAATTTCATCAAACAGTTAATATGCATAAAGTGTTACTCCAAACTCATGTATACACATTCAGTTTTTATTTAACAAACAAACCAGCCACTTCCATTATGCAACAACGATTTCTTCTAAAATAATATAATCTCACATAAAAATCACCACAAGTTTAGTTTATGGAAAATAAAATCACGTATTTATCAATCCAATGCACACTAATCTAATCAAGATATGGTGGAGAATGCACGTTGAAGGGCTGAGTCGTTCTATAGGTTATTTGAAAACATTAAAAGACAAAAAAGATCGGAAATGGTGGAATCGAAGGGAAAGAACTTACCGATGAAGGAGGTGACTTTGTTGGCAAAGAACTTACCAGGTTTGGTCGTTGCGATTCAAAACCGGTATTTTGTCAACATGGTGGTTTGCTCGGTGGGCTGGTGTATCGGCTACAGGTGGTTTGCTCCGGAGGAGAGAGAGAGAGAGAGGATAACAAAGAAATTTATGGCAAAAAAGCTAGGGCTCTCAATCGAGAAGAGGGATTTGGAAAACATTCAAAATGAAAGTAAATTTTTTTATGGGTGAGAGAGGAAATTTGGGGAAAGTTGAATTTCCCACAAGACATTTTGGCGATATACAATGATTAAAATTATTAAGGATTTTTTTATAGGCTTTTAGGAATAATTATACTTAATCAAGCATGTAAAAAACTGAATAATAAGATAATTTCTACTAATAAAAATAAGAATAAATTTAATGAAATGGTTCGGGTTTAAAAACAATGTAACCGATTTCAACTCGGTTTGGTTCGGGTTGGGTTCAGGAATGGCCCTAGAGGCGTGCATGGGTCGATTTGGTTCAAGTTGGTGGCTAACCCAGAACTGAACCAATCTTCATCAGTTTGAAGATTTTAGACCTAAGATCGAACCAATCGTTCCATGGCATCGAACTGAACCAAACCAACCCGACTCAATTCAGATTAGTTTGGGTTGATTCCTCGATTCTGGCCAAGCGGGGTTGGGTCAGTTTTGCTTGTATAGTTTTAAGTTAATCCATTACATAAATAAAATTTCTCAAAGAGATGTAGCAGAGTCCATCAGGACAAATGACATAAAGTATGATCAAACATAAGCTCCAATATAAAAGATTCTTTTGCACATCCCTAAATGGCCCGATGGATTTGTGTATGATCAATTTATTAGTTATTGAACTTGAATTTAGGCATCAAAAAAGTTGAAATACATAAAATATTTATTATTTAGTTACAAAAATTAAATATTTCAGGTTCAATCAATTATTAGTCACAATGGTTGAATATATAAAAGGATAACTCAATACATGAGATTCCCCCCACTTCGGGGTCTAGGAAAGATCAATTGTACGCATTTTTACCTCTTGCGTGCGGACATATGTTTTTCTAGTGCACAAGGCTCCTCTACTATAGGTTTGGGCATGGTTAGATATACGTGGTCTTCTGTACTTTGAACTTGTGAAACCCCTGTCTCAATGGAATAAACTTACTACTACGCCAAAACATTCTCTGACTGATCAAAAAAATTAAAAAAAGTAATTTCTCATAATGGTTTAGACATTTTCATAAGATTATGCAGTCTTACCTTCTATGTAAAAACATGTTGTTTCCATATTTTAAACATATGACTCTAAATTGCAATAAAACAACCATGTTATAAGCAGAAATAATTTGGTATTTACATAAAAAGGGACATACTAGTTACATATATTTATTTATTAGTTTTCCCACGTATCAAAGTATAAATAACAATTTTTTAAAGTAGGAGTAGTAATACTATACTAATATTTTATAAGTAGAAATAATGTATTAAAATTAGTCATAGTCACTGTCGCGCCCAGATTTTTCGCACTCGAGGAATACTCACCCAAGCGGGAAAAATGTTGTACTCTCTCGTTAGAACTCACCCTCCTAAAAGAATGAGTGCGACTAGGTTTGAATTGAAAACTGGTTTGAATAAAGGGCTTTTGAAAAAGATTTGGAGTCGCCACCTAACTTGATTAAGGTGAGTTAGGTCACCTAAAAACTAAGCATAATCCGAAAACTACACTTAGGGTTTTTGAAAAAACGATTTTGAAAATATCTCCTCAAGAGAGGGTTTTTAAAGAAAACAGGTTGTTTGGCAACCTTTGGAAAACATTTAGCCCTTTTTTGAAAAATAACTCCGTTTGGTCTTTGAAAACAATGATCCTAGGTTCGGAGGTTGGTTACGTGTAGGAAAGATGCACTAAGCTATCACCCTACCCCGCCCTTTCGGTACCTACATGTCAATCTACCCTAGATTTACCTACGGGAGTCTTCGATTAACATATGTTCAATCCTATTCACTTTGAAAAACAATGTTTGAAAAATATGATGCATGAAATGCAAGTGCAAAATAAGAGAATTGGAAAATAGAAATTGATTTGAAAAGAAATTGATTTGAAATTAATTTGATTTGAAAATAGATTTGAAGAAATGGAATTCAAATTGGAAAGTTTGAAAATTGAGAGTAGAAATTTGAAAATAGAAATTTTGAAATTTTGAAAATAGATTGGAATTTGAGAATTGGAAAGATTTTGGGAAACCGCACCCATGAGGGTGGAATTGAAAGTTTGAAAAGTGTTGTGACCGCACCTATGAAGGTTGTCTACGTATCCCTTTGGGGGAATCAGGTCAGTCGTAGTTCGGACAAGAGTCCGATTGAAAATAGAAGAGTTGATTGGAAGAAAGAGATTGAATTGGAAATTGGATTGGAAGATTGAGAGATTGAACTTTGATTGGAAGATTTGAAAAGATTTGATTTTGAAAGACTTGGTTTTAGAAAACCTAGAAAGACTTGAGACTTAGAAAAGAAGGCTTGGATTTGACTTGGAAAGAGTTTAGAGAAGAATTGACTTGAATACTTGGACATGGAAGATTAGGAAAGCTTGGAATTTTGGAAAGATTCGGATTAGGAAAATTTCAAAATAGGAAGGTGTCATTTTAGGAAAGTTTCAAAATTAGGAAAGGTTCATCTTAGGAAGGTTTTAGGTTTAGAAAAGTTTTAACTTAGAAAAGTTTTGAATTTGGAATGTTTAAACTTAGGAAAGTTTTAAATTTGAAATGTTTTGAAATAGGGAAGTTTTGAAAATTGGAAAGTTTAGAAAACAAGGAAGTTTTTAAAATAAGAAAGTTTTGAGTTAAGAAAGTTTTGGATTTAGAAAGATTTGAAATCTAGAAATTTTAAGATTTAGAAAGTTTTAGAGTTTTAGTTTTAGAAAATCTTGAGATTAGGAAAGGTTTGAGTTTAGAAAAGATTTGAAAACTTAGACTTGGAAAGTTAAGATTTGGAAAGGGGTAGAATTAGGAAAGGGTTGAATTAGGAAAGATGTGGAAGTTGAGTTTTAAAATTTAGGAAAGATTTTCAAGTTCAAGTTTTAGAAACTTAAGATTTAGGAAAGTAGAAGATTAGGAAGGATTTGAATTAGGAAAGATTTGGATTAGGAAGGGATTGGATTTTGTTTTTAAAAGGGAAGGTTTGATTTTGTTTCCAAAAACGGAGGATAGGATCTAGTTTCCTAAACGAGAAGATTTGATTCGATAAGGATTTGGAAAGGGGATGTTTTAGAAACCCTAGATTTGGAAGGCTATAGTTTTGACGTAGAAAATAGGTTTTTGAAAATATGTAATTTTGATGTAGAAAACAGGGGGTTTTGGAAACCTAAGTCTTAAGGCAAGTTTGAAAACCTTGTTTTTCGAAAGAAAATTAGGGTTTCCTAATTGTTAGCTCTAAGGCTTGACTTGGGCTCTAAGGAAAGAGATTTTTGGAAAGTGTGTTTTTGGAAACAAGTTTTTGGAAGGAGATCCTAGAGAGGAGTTTCTAGCGAGAAGATTTTGGAAAGAAAGTTTTTTAGAAAGATTTTTGGAAGGAGATTGTTGGAGAGAGTTTTTGGAAATATTTTTAGTGAACATTTTTAGAAAGTGAATTTTGGGGAGAGGATTTTGGAAAGGAGTTGAAAAAAGGGGGTTTTGAAAAATAGATTTTGGAGGAGAGTTTTTGAAAACAATTTTAGAGAGAAGAGTTTTAGGAAAGTATGTTGAAAAAGAGATTTTTTTAGGAAGAGATTTTTGAAGAGAGAGTTTTTCAAAAGTATAAAAACATCTCATTTTCCTAAAGCAATTCTAACCATAGGAAGGCTAGAACCACTTTAGGAAAGCGGTTTTGAAAACAACAAGATTTGAAAATATTGCCCGTATTGGTCACTTTTAATGTAACGCTTTCCTAAAGCAACCTTAGCCATGGAAAGGCTAGAATCACCCTAGAATTGCGGTTTTGAAAACAAGTTTTTGAAAAAGAGATTTTGATGCAATTTTGAAAACAAGTTTGAAAACGGTTTTGAAAACGAGTTTGAAAACGAATTTTGGAAGATGCAAGACTATGATATGCACAATGCAATTTGGGGTCGTGAACATACAAGGTTAAGGCTTCACCACATAATCAAGGGGGCCGGACCCACGTGGTCTTTGGTTAGACTAGAGGAAAGCCCCTGACACGGTGACTCTCCAATAGTCTAATCTTACACATTGACTGGGAATCCCCTTGTTTCAAGCATGCAAAGAAAGGGGGGGAAAGAGATGGAGGATTAAAATAGAGAAAACCCAAGTGGGTTGGAGAGAGAAGAGAGAGGGGGGAAGTGCAGAAAATTAAAGAGGGAGCCTACCTTGTATCTTGTTTATTTTGCGCGCCGTGCAGTCTTCGGTCTTCGGTCTTCGGTCTTCGGTCTTGATCTTCACCCTCAGTCTTCAAGGATTGTCTTCAAGCTTTGAATGACTGTTCTTTAAGTCTTCGGAGAGTGGTTGAAGGCTAGTGTATGAGTGTATGGGGGAGTGTATGAGTGTATAGGAGGCTAGGGTTTGTGTATAGTGGCTAGGGTTTGGGAAAACCTAGGGAGGCTAGAGTTTTGGAGATGCTCGAGCTTTGTATATCAAAATATAGGATTTTTAGGTTAAGTTTACAGACCCCCTTCACGTTGAACGAGACTCTGTATTTATAGAGGGAGGACAAGCCTGGCGCCTGTTGCAGTGGCGCCAGGGCAAAATTTATACTGGCGCCACTAGGAGTGGCGCCAGGCCATTTTTTGGCTTGGCGCCACTACTAGTGGCGTTAGCCATTTAGGAAACAATTAAGGTCGGCGAGCAATGTATCTTTGACTAGATTTGGGCGCCTGTACTAGTGACTACCATGTAAACTTTAGCCTGGCTTCACTAGGAGTGACTACGGAAAGTCCGGGAATGATTTGAAAGAGCCGGGAATGACCCGGGAGACCGGAAAGGAACAGGAACACTTAAAATAGTGTCCTGGAGGTATTTGACTTGAAAAGTGAGGATTGGATGTGTCGGAAAGGTTGACCGAGCCTTTAGGGGCAAAACGGTCAATCGGACCGAAAAACTGTCGGGGCGAACTCGGATTGTCCCGGGAAAAGACTTGGGATCTGGAAACATTATTTAGAATGTTCCCAAAGGTTGCCGGTTTGATTCCCAGGGCCGGCGTGTTCGAAAATGGAGACCGGCCCACCAGGGGCAAAACGGTCATTTTGTACCGGGTTTGCCGGAACTGACTCGGAATGGTCCAGAAAGGTAAAGGAAGGTCGAGAACACTATAAAAAGTATTCTCGGGACATTACCGATTTGATACCCAGAGCCGGTGTGGTCGAAGAAGGAGACCGGCCCTCCAGGGGCAAAACGGTCATTTTGCACCGGGTTGGCCGGAACTAACTCGGAATGGTCCAGAAAGGTAAAGGGAGGTTAAGAACACTATAAAAAGTATTCTCGGGACATTACCGGTTTGATACCCAGAGCCAGTGTGGTTCCCAGGGTGTTCGGATGCCTAGGGGCAAAATGGTCATCTTGACCGAAAAGTCTCGAAAAAGGTCCTAAGGGTAGTCTGGTCATTTTTCACCGAAGTGAGCTAACAAACATGGGTATTGACCTAGGTTTTGAGTGTTTCCGCCACTCGGACGGGGTTGAGTATTTCCGTTACTCGGACGGGGTTGAGTATTTCCGCTACTCGAACGGGGTTGAGTATTTGAGAGTATTTCCGCTACTCTAACGGCTCTGTGAGTATTTCCGCTACTCTAACGGTTCTGTGAGTATTTTCGCTACTCTAACGGGTCTGTGAGTATTTCCGCTACTCTAACGGTTCTGTGAGTATTTCTGCTACTCTAATGGTTCTGTGAGTAGTTTTGCTACTCGGGCCGTCTAGAGGAATAAACTGTCTCGAGAGAGGGATTGGAAAGGGGTCCTATCGTCTCCGAAGAGACGTGCCTGGATTGGAACCGTCTCGAGGAATAAACTGTCTCGAGAGAGGGATTGGAAAGGGGTCTTACCGACTCCGAAGAGACGTGCCTGGGTTTTGAGTGTTTTCGCCACTCTGACGGTGTGAGTGTTTCCGCCACTCTGACGGTTTTGTGAGTGTTTCCGCCACTCTGACAGTTTTGTGAGTAGTTTTGCTACTCGGACCATCTCGAGGAATAAACTGTCTCGAGAGAGGGATTGGAATTGGAATAAGAAAGGACAATGCCCCCTAAGGGCATTTTGGTCATTTTGCCTCTATTTGGGCCTAACAGGCCTGCGAAGTGATGGAAAGACGGAATTTGGACTAGAGGATTGGTTTCGATTGAAATATGTCCATAATGACTTGAAAACAAGTCTGGACGGAGTGTAGACTGTCGAGCGGTCAAAAATGGGGTGCTTACAGTCACATATCATATAAAATCTTAATTATCATGTCCTTAAAAACTGGTTGCTCCTTTTGGTGAGGAATCTATAATTTTCTTACTAAAGACTAATTTTTGAACACCACTAGCAAGGAAATTTATGTCTCCTCGCTAATAACTTTTTCCAGCTTAACAAAAAATTCCCATAGTTATTTTAGTGGTTACCATTAGCAAGGAAGTTTGTATTTTGTCGCTATAACATATATTGATTACTTCTTTTAGTAAGGAACCTACAAGTTCCTCGCTAAAGTCTTTGAATTATATGTCTTGCGAGGAACAATATGCCTTGTGAAAGGTTTATACCTTTAAAATCAATGACGAGCACAAAAGTTGACACCAATAGGTATTGAAGTTTTTTTTGCAACCAGAAGTTTTTGTCGCAAAAATAATTGTTCAAAACCTTTAGTGACGATCAATTCGACCCCTCGCTAATACTTTTTCCCTAATCACTCTTTGTGAGGAATTTTACTTTTCCTTGCAAATTCACTCTCCCGCCACACATCCCGCCAAAAAATATTTTCCACCAGAGATTTTGCAACGAGTATTTGCGAGAAATTTTTTAGTTTGTCGCTAAATGTGGTCATTTGAAGACTTTAGCGAGGAATCATGGTTTTCCAAACTAAAAGGGTATTTTTAGCTTGAAATTTGGTTCCCTCGCCAATACTTTCCTCGCTAAATGTCAAATTTCTTGTAGTGCCACTTGAGGAGCTTCTTGGATCTCTCATGACCTATGAGTTGACCCAAAAATAAAATGTTCAAGAAGAGGAGGACAAGAAGAAGAAATCCATTATATTTAAGTCTACGATATTAGAGAATGAATCTGGAAGTGAAGATGAGGATGAGGATGAGGAAGTTCTTGCCCTCATTACAAGGAAGTTCAAAGATTCATGAAAAGAATGTGAAAAATGAGGAAAGAAGCCTAAAACAAAGGCTGAATACAACAATAAGGATTCAACCATCACTATACTATGAATACAATGAGCCATAACACATTAAAGCTGAGTTTCCTATGCTAAAGAAGAAAGAAAAAAAAAAAAGCAAAGAAAGAAGGGTTGTAACTACCACATGGAGTGAAGATAAAGACTCCAGCTCAGATAAAGATGTTGAACCTCAAGAAGTTACAAACCTATGTCTAATGGCACAAGAAGATGAATCTGAGGTATCAGCATTTAAACCATCTAGTTTTTTGTTTGATGAGTTACAATATGCTTTTGATGATCTTCTTGCTAAATTTAAAAAAATTGGCATTAAAAACACACTTCTCAAAAAGATGGTATCCACTTTTACTAAGGAATATGAGGATTTAGAAAATATAAATGAGCTTTTGAAAAAGGAGATCTCTGTTTTTTGAGAGAAAAAGTAAAAATTTGAAAATATTTCTTGCAAAATGTGTTGATGGGAAAGAAAAATTAGATGCCATGCTTCAAAAACAAAAATGCTCATTAGATAAAGCAAGCATTGGATACAATCCTTTTAAGAAGAGGAAGTCTTCTAAAAACATATTTGAAACACCTGCAAGAAAAACTCAGATTACTGATTTTTATTGCCAAAAGAAATGTCATCTTGCTAACCAATGCTATATTATGCCAAAATCTCATACTACCAAGAAGGCTTGGGTCTCAAATGAACCATTGAAAACTAACCCCCAAGGACCCAAGATGATTTGGGTACCAAGGGTCAAAGGTTGAGTTGTTCATTTTGTGGGTGTGTCTTCAAGCAAAATTCAAGAAGGATCATCGGTACTTGGATAGTGGATGCTAAAGACACATGACTGGTGACGAAGCTCAATTTACATGTCTCATACCAAAGGATAGAGGCTTGGTCACTTTTGGAGACAATAGCAAAGGCAAAATCATTGGTATATGTAGTATTGGTAAGGATTCTTCAACCACTATTGAAAATGTTTTACTTGTTAAAGACCTTAAGCACAACCTTTTAAGTATTAGTCAATTACGTGATGAAGGTTGCAAAGTTGTGTTTGAATCATCAAAATGCAAAGTTGTGTTTGAATCATCAAAATGTTATGTAGTGAACGTTAATGATAACAAGACTATATTGACTGGTCACAGATAAGGCAATATCTATATTTTTTTATTTAAATAACTTGTCTTCTTGTAAAATAAAATACCTTGCAACTGTGAACAGTGAAAATAGTTTATTGTGGCATAGGAGATTTGGCTATATTAGTATTAACATTCTTTCAAAGATTTTCAAAAATGATTTAGTCAATGGAGTCCCTGTAAGCATCCCATTTTTGCTAGCACGGCAATCTTCGGTCCGTCCGGACTCATATTCAAATTGACACAGACAAGTTCAAGTCAAAACTCAATTTTCTAGACTCAATCCAGTCAATCAATCATTTCACGGGCCCATCGAGCCTAATAAAGGCAAAATTATCAAAATACCCTTATGACATTGCTTGATTTTATTCCAGTTGGCACGTTTTCTTAGAGACAGTAAGTTCCCTTTTCAATCTCAAATCTAATTTCAAGTCCAATTCCAATTCCAATTCAAATCAAATTCGACTTGCCTTTTGAGAAAGTTAATCCCACAGGAAGTAAGTCCATCCAGTCCGGCATGTTTTTTGAGAAACTCTTCGAAACGGTAAGTCCCTTCAAACTCGTCGACCAGGACGGAACCCATGTTCCCGATATAGTAGAACAGTCCACCTTTAGTGCCTGCTAGCCCGCCAATAAAGAATGTTCGTTATTCGACACGTCTTTCGAGAAAGTTGATTCCTTAGACGACAAGTCTACCTAGCTGCTTCCCGAGATCAGGTAGTCTCCGGAATGAACGTGCACTGTCAAAGTGGCAGAAACACTCGGAAACAGGTCGACAATAGGAATTACCAACAAAACCTCTATGTCATGGGACCAAACTCGCCTCTTAACCGTGACACGTTTACCAAAAGACGATATACCTTTGGAAACCAACTCGTCACAGACCGTCAGAGTGATGGAAACACTCAAAACTCAGATCAACACTAGTGCCTGCTAGCCCACTCTGGTAAAAAATGACCAAACTGCCCCTTGGGCCTTTCCAGCACGCTTCTCAAGAAAGTACCTAAGTCCTCAAAATGGTAAGCCCACCTTTTCAAGATCATCCCAAAGATGGTCTGGCATGTTCAAGTGCCTTCTAGTAGGTTTCAGACTAATTCCGAGACCATCTAGTCAAAATGACCATTTTGACCCTAGGCATCTGAGTGTCTTCGGGAACCACATCGGCTCTGATTATCAAACCTGTAACCTCCCGAGAATGCTTCTAATAGTATTCTCGACCCTTCAACACCTTTTCGGATAATCCCAAGTCTATCTTGACAAACCTGATGCAAAATAACCATTTTGCCCCTAGGCAGATGTCGTCTTTTTCCAACTACACCGACTTTGGGTATCAAATCGAAAATCTCTCGTAACACTCTAGATAGTGTTTTCAACCTTCAAGTTCTCTTATGGAACATTCCAAGTCCATTCTAGTGGTTTTCCGGTTTAAGTTGATCGTTTTGCCCCTAAAGGCTCGACTGACCACTTTGATAATCTCAACCTTGTTTTTCAAGTCCATTACTCCCGGAACACTATTTCAAGGGTTTCTACCCATTTCCAGCCTTTCGAACCATTCTCAGCTCCCCAGAACATTCTCGGACCTTCCAGAGTCACTCCTAGTGGAGCCAAGCCAAAAATTGCATAGTAGTCACTAGTACAGACGCCCAAATCTTTTGCCTTGTGTATCAAGGGTTGAAAGATATGTTTCTTGCCACTCTTAAAACTTTCCCAAGTGCTGTTAAGCCAACTATTGGCCTGACACCACTCCTAGTAGTGCCAGAAGGTATTTTGTCCTAGTGCCACTATAACAGACGCTAGGCTAGTCTTGTGTCTATAAATACAAAGCCTCCCCCTCCATGAAAGAGGTCCACAAACTCAATCCAGAAACTTTGTTTTTTGAAACACAGAGTTCGAAGTCTCTCCAAACCCTAGCTCCCTTTAGTTTTTTCAAACCCTAGCCTCCATACACTTAACCCTAACACCTATACATACTCCATACACTCATGCACAAGCCTCCAAAGCCTCTATTGAAGACTCAAGTGCTGAAACTCCGAGACTCTCAAGGATCAAGTAAAGCAAAGCAAGTAAGGTAAGCAAAACAAGAAGAAAATAAGATAGGCTTTCTCTTTATGTTTACGTACTCCCCCCTCCCCCCCCCCTCTCTTCTTTCTCCTAACCCACTTGAGTTTTCTTCTATTTTAATCACCTATCTTCTGCCCCCCTTTCTTGCATGCTCAGAACAAGGGATTTCTCGATTCATGTGTAGGAAGGACTGTTGAAAGTTACCGTGCCGAGGGCTTTCTTCTAGTTCAACCTTAGACTATGTGGATTCGGCTCCTTTGATTATGTGATGAAACCAATCTTATATATTCACGACCCTACTTGCATTATGCATGTCATATTCATAAATCCCTTCAAAATTTATTTTCAAAGTAGTTTTCAAAACTTGCATCAAAATCATCTTTCAAACTTGCATTTAAAATCTCTTTTTCAAGACCTTATTTTCATAATCACAATCTTAAAGTGATTCTAGTCATTCCATGATTAGGGTTGTTTTAAGAAAGTGTTATATTCATTGTGACCATCAAGTCCATATTTTGGATGTAAAGTCAAAATTGCTTTTCATCAAAACCACTATCTTAAGATGATTCTAGCCATTCTATGGTTAGGGTTGTTTTGGAAAAGTGTGATATTCATGTGATCATATTGGTCCATATGTCAAATTCATGTTGTTTTCAAAATCACCAACTTAGAATGGTTCTAATCTCTTCATGATTAGAATCGTTTTAGGAAAATGAGACATTTAAATGATCTCAAAAGTCCATATTCAAGCTTCTTTCCAAGTTGCTTTTAAACTCCTCTCCAAATTGTTGTTTAAACTCCTTTCCAAAAACTCTCTTCAAGCCCCTTTCCAAAATGCTTTCTAAAAGTTCTCTTCAAAATTTCACTTTCTAAAAATTCTCTTCAAGTTTTCTTCCTAGAAACTCTCTTCAAAAGATCTACTTTTCAAAAACTCTTTTTTTTGGAATCCAAGTCAAGCACTAAATTTCATGGTTAGGAAACCCTAATTCTCTTTCCTAAAAGCATAACTTCCTCTTTTGTTTCAAATCATAGGTTTTCCAAACTCTCTTCCATATCAAATCCTAGATTTTCAAAATCTCTTTTTTTACACAAAATTATAGCTTTCCAAATCCAAGATTTCCAAAATTCAACATTTTCAATTCCATGTCAAATCCAATATTTCAAATTAGAAAACTAGATCAAATTTTCCCGTTTAGGAAACTAAATCAAATCCTCCAATTTTAGAAACCAAATCAAATAATATATTTTTGGAAATAAAATCTAATCTTCTACTTTAGGAAATAGGAATCAAATCTTTCTTAATTCAAACTTTTCCTAATTCCAATCTTCCTTAATTTCAAATCTTTCCAAATCTTAACTTTCTAAATCTCAACTTTTCAAATCTTTCTAAACTCAAATCTTTCTAAATTTAAAACTTTTCTAAGTTCAACTTTCTAAATTCAAAACTTTCCTAAAATAAAACTTTTTTAAAATGAAACTTTTCTAAAATCAACGCTTTCTTAATTTGGCACTTTTCTAAAATGGAACTTTCCTATTTCAAAACTTCCTAATTTAAATATTTCTAAAATCTCATCTTTCCTAAACCTGACTTTTTAAATTCATTCAAATCAAGTGGTTGAGTCAAGTCTTTCTAAATTAAGTCAATTCTCTTCTCAAATCTCCCTTAAATCCAACTTTCCTAATTCGAACCTTGTTGGCCCAAGAAGGCAACCCAAGAGGGGGTGAATTGGGTTTTATTGCAACTAAAAACTATTTATGTATTTTAACAACAATTAATCAAAGTATATATATCAAGCAAGTGAAGTATATATCAATATATATATTTATGCAAGCACGTATAGTGAGCAAATAAGCAAATCAGAGGCAGAAGAGAAGAGCACCAGATTTATAGAGGTTCAGCCAATCTTGCCTGCATCCTCTCTTTTTCAATTCTTTTAAAGGGATTCCACTATGTAACACTCCTTACACAGCTGTTGGTTTTGCCACAAGTGCCCAACTCACTCTTACAAAAGTTTCTTCCCAAACTTTCAAAACCCAAAAGATTTTATCCAAGCTTCTCTCAAACTTACAAGTGATTTTGTCCAAGCTTCACCCAAACTTACAACTATTTTTACCTAAGAACACTCAAACTTACTGGTTTACAAATCTACCCAAGTGAAATGAATAAAAGTTATATAATGGGTAACTCTCCTACTAAGTATATGAACAAATACAACTCAATGAATAACCTTAAACACTCAGCAAAAATATGTGGCAGTGAGGCACATGAGATTTTCAACTTCAAGCTCTTGATATCAATGGTATAATTGCTCTAATCATCAGTATTGAAGCTGTATGTATCTTGTATTTAAAGATATGGATCAATTTTAGCCGTTGGAGAAGTATGTGAGAAGTTGTGGTTGCATATTGCCCCATACTGTATGTCAGAAAACTAGCCGTTACTATTTAGGGTCGACTATTTTTATAATGAGTCCACTCTTTTTGCATTTCAACAGATTTTTCAAGATTCTATCCAAATGAGTCAACTCTTTTGCTCCAGGAGTCGACTCTTTTAAGCAGTCTCCAGAATTTTTGTTCTCTGTTGAAATGAGTTAACTTTTTTTACAGCAGGAGTCAACTATTTTGAGTCTCCAGCAGATTTCCAAGGCTCTGTTCGAAAGAGTCGACTCTTTTTACAGCAGGGGTCGACTCTTTTAAGTAGAAAACATGGTTTTACAATATTCCTTCATTCTTCTCCAAAGTTTCCAATCTTTTTAGGGATCATCCAAATAAGCTTTTTAAAGCTTGCAAATGCTTCTTCATTACTTGATGACTCCAAGAACATCTTCAATCCATTCTAGATAAATTATCTTCATTTTAATCACTTGTAGAGCTCTTCCACCATCAATGTTTCAACTATTTGACCAAGTCTTCATCATGATCTTCAAGAGAGCTTCCAAGACTTAAAATATTTATTTCTTCAACTGATTTTCTATTCTTCTTTGAACATCTTCATTTCTAGATTTCTTCTAGAATTCTTCAATCAATATAGCTTCTCCATGGACTTCAATAACTCTTCCAAGAAAGCTTTCCAAGTCTTGTGATTTCTTCCATACCTTCAAGACATCTTCAAATCTTCTAAGAAAGCTTCCATGTCTTTGAGTCGGTCTCTTCTTCTTCTATTCTTGCAAGATATCTTCAAGTCTTTAAAGTCTCCAATCTTTTCAATCAAGACTTTGAGCATTTTCATTATTCTTCCTTGATATCCATCATCTTGAAATATCTTCATTCTCTTATAAGATCACCATTGTTGAATGTGTCATCTCATCAAGCTTTTTATTCTTCATTCTAATCTTTGCATCATGAATCCTCCATTTTGATAAGCTTCAAGTCAAAATTTATTTAATAACTACTCTGCACACTAAGTAGAATTATTAGATCATTAAACCATGTTTTGTTATTATCAAAATCAAGGCATTGACTCAAAAAACCTTTCTTAAATCTAACTTTTTAAAATCGAACTTTTCAAATCAAAATCAAATCCTTTTCAATTCAACTACATGTTTCAATCTTAGGTAACCTAAACCCTAGTTCAACCCTAACCCTAAAGTTAGGAAGCTTTAACCCTTTTCTAAAACTCCTTTCTAAACCAAGATGGTTTCTAACTTCAATCTAAGTCAAAGATATTTTCAAATCTCAATCTTTCTAAATCAAGTTCAAGTTCTTCTTCCAAGTTCCATCTTTTTCAAATCAAAATCAATTCCAAGTTCAATTTTAAATCTTCTATTCTAAGTTTAATCAAATCCTTTTTTGAATCAAACTCTATTTAAATCAAATCTTTTCAAATCAAAATTTTCAAACCTCAAAGTGTCTATTTTTAATTGGACTCTTGTCCGAACTATGATTGACTTGATTCCCAAAAAGGGATACGTAGGGAACCCTCATGGGTGCGGTCATGACCTTTTTTAAGTTTTTAATTCCACAACCTTTTTCAAACTTCCAATTCCATGATCTATTTCAAGTTTCTAATTTTAAAATTTATTTTCAAATCTCCAATTCCGATTTCTAAGACCTTCTTTCCAATTTCAAATCAAGTCTTTCTTTCAAGTCTATTTTCAAAATCAAAACCTTTTTCTTGCACTTATATATCATGCATTATATGGTTCTTTTCTAAAGCGAATAGTTTTAGACATTTATTAATCAAAGATTCCAAATGAGTGAACCTAGGGTGAATAGACATGTAAATACCGTAAGGGCAAGGTAGGGTGATGGCTTAGTGTATTTTCCCTACACATAACCAACCTCCGAACCTAGATTACTGTTTTCAAAGACCAAAAATGGAGTTATTTTTTGAAAAGGGTTTAAATCTTTTCAAAAGTTTCCAAACAACTTATTTTCTTTAAAAACCCTCTCTTGAGGAAGTTTCCTAAACCTTTTTTCAAAACCCTAAGTGTAATTTTCGGACTATGCTTAGTTTTAAGTGATCTAACTCACCTTAATTAAGTTAGGTGGCTACTCCAAATCTTTTTCTAAAAGCCATTAATCAAATCAATTTCTAATTCAAACCTAGTCGCACTCATCCTTCTAGGAGGATGAGTTATGAAGAGAGAGTACTGTATTTTTTCTACTTGTGTGTGTTTTTCTCGAGTGCGAAAAATCGGGACGCGACAGTCCCCAAACTCAAATTTGAAAAAGACAAGGTCTGTGATCTTGTCAAATGGGGAAGCAAACAAAAGTATCTTTAAATCCAAAAATCTTATTTCTACAATTAGGCCACTTTAACTGCTGCATATGGATCTTTTTAGACCAACTAGGACTCTAAGTCTAAATGGTAAGCAATATGCTCTAGTTATTGTTAATAATTACTCAAGGTTCACTTGGTCATTCTCTCTTGCTCATAAGGATGAAACATTTGTCTTATTCACAAAGTTTTGCTAAAAGGTTGAAAATGAAAAAAAGATTTACAATCACAATAATAAGAATTGACCATGGAGGTGAGTTTCATTGCCAACCTTTTGAAGTCTATTGTAATGAAAACGGTTTTGAACACAATTTTACTGCACCTAGAACTCCTCAACAGAATGTGGTTGTTGAGAGGAAAAACAGTACTTTTGAAGAAATGGAAAAAACCATGCTTTATGAAAATAATTTACCAAAATATTTTTGGGCAGAAGCTATTAACACAGTTTGTTATTTTTTAAATAAAGCTTTGATTAGAAAATCTTTAAATAAAATCCCATATGAGCTTTGGAAAGATAAGAAGTCAAATGTTTCATACTTTAAAGCTTTTGGATGCAAGTGTTTTGTGTTAAATAACAATAAAGACAACATTGGTAAGTTTGATGCTAAATCTGATGAAAGTCTCTTTCTTGGATATTTCACTTATAGCAAAGCCGATAAAGTTTTCAATAAAAGAACCTTAGTTGTTGAAAAATCAATACATGTTACCTTTGATGAACTAATCTCCTTGCCTAAAAAAGTTATGAGTAATGATGTATATGATGTGGAGCAAAGTTTAGACATCTCAATATCAATCAAAACACAAGTGAAGCCACACAAAAGGGGAAAGATGAGCAAGATATTCCTTTAAGCCAACAAAATGCGAATGAAGGGCTGCCAAAGGAATGAAAATTTGTCCACAACCATCCAACAAAGCAAATACTAGGTGATCCATCACTAGGGGTAAGAACAAGGTCATCTCTAAAAAATGTATGTAATCATCTTACTTTTCTTTTATAATTTGATCCAAAATGTTTTCAAGATGCTGAAAATGATAAGTTTTGGATAATAACCATGCAAGAAGAGTTAAACCAATTTGAAAAGAATGAGGTTTGGAACCTTGTTCCTAGACCTGTAGATTATCTAGTTATTAGAACCAAATGGGTATTTAGAAACAAAATGGATGAATCTGGAACTATAGTTAGAAACAAGGCTAGACTTTTAGTCCAAGGTTATAGTCCAAAAAAAGAAATTGATTTTGATGAGACTCGTGCACCTGTAGTTAGATTAGAAGCTATTAGAGTGTTACTTGCTTTTTCATGTTTCAAAAATTTCAAGTTTTATCAAATGGATGTGAAAAATGCATTTTTAAATAGCTTGATTTCAGAAGAAGTGTAAGTGGAGCAACCTCCTGATTTTAAAAATTCAAAATTTTTATATCATGTTTTCAAACTTACAAAAAGCACTTTATGGTTTAAAGCAGGCCCCAAGGGCTTGGTATGAAAGGTTGAGCAAATTATTGACTGAAAATAGTTTTACAAGAGGAAATGTTACACAACACTCTTTATCAAGATTGGAGACTATGATATGCTTATTGTGCAAATCTATGTGGATGACATTATATTTGGCTCTACTAATGAGAAGCTTTGCAACGAATTTGCTAAGTGTATGCAAGGTGAGTTTAAAATGAGCATAATGAGAGAACTTAACTATTTTCTTGGACTTCAAATCAAACAATCAAAGGAAGGAATCTTCATTAACCAAGTTAAGTACATCAAAGATTGTTACGCTCAGATTTTTCGCACTCGAGGAATACACACACAAGCGAAAAAAATACTGTACTTTCTTGTTAGAATTCATCATTCTAGAAGGATGAGTGCGACTATGTTTGAACTGAAAATTGATTGGAATAAAGGACTTTTGGAAAACAATTCGAAGTCGCCACCTAACTTGATTAAGGTGAGTTAGGTCATCTAAAAACTAAGCACAATCCAAAGACTACACTTAAGGTTTTTGAAAAAGGTTTTTGAAAATACTTCCTCAAAAGAGGGTTTTTAAGAAAACAGGTTGTTTGGCAACCTTTGAAAAAATTTTAAACCCTTTTTTGAAAATAACACCATTTTGATCTTTCGAAAACAGTGATTTAAGTTTGGAGGTTGGTTACGTGTAGGGAAGACGCAATAAGCCATCACCCTACCCCGCCCTTGCGATACTTACATGTCTATTAACCTTAGATTCACCCAATAGAGTCTTCAATTAACAATATGTCCAATTCTATCCACTTTTGAAAATAATATTTAAAAGAATAATGCATGATATGCAATTGCAAGAGAAGAGAGTTTGAAAATAGATTTGGAAATAGATTTGAAAAGAACTTGATTTGATTTGAAAAGAGATTTGAAAAGGTAGATTTGATTTTTGAAAGAAGGTTTTGGAGATTGGAAATAGAGTTTTGAAAATAAAAATTTGGAATTGGAAGTTTGAGGAAAGTTATGGAATTGGAGATTTGAAAAAAGTTGTGGAAATAAAAGCTTGAAAAAGGTGGTGACCGCACCCATGAGAGTTGCCTACGTATCCTTTTTGAGGAATCAGGTCAGTCGTAGTTCGGACCAGAGTCCGATTGAAAATAGAAGGTTTGGATTGAAAAAAGGAGTTGAGTTGGAATTCGAATTAGAAAATCAAGATTGAACTTAGACCTAGGATTGAACTTGAAAAAGGATTTGACCCTCAGAAGAAAACTTGGACTAGATTTGGAAAGATAGAGTTTTGAAAAACCTAGACTTAGGAAAGATAAGACTTAGGAAAGAATTGAGATTTAAGAAAGATTGGACTTGTTTTGGAAAGATGGAGATTTAAGAAAAGTTCAAATTAGGAAAGTGTCATTTTAGGAAAGTTCCGTTTTAGGAAAGTTTTATTTTAGGAAATTTTTGGTTTAGGAAAGTTTTCAAATTAGGAAAGTTTCGATTTTGAAATTTTTGAAATAGGAAAGTTTTGAAATAAGAAAGTTTTGAAAGTTAGAAAGTTTAGAATTTAGAAAGTTTCAACTTAAGGAAGTTTTGACTTAAGGAAGGTTTCGTTTTTAAAAAGTTTTGACTTAAAGAAGTTTTGAATTTGGAATGTTTTGAAATAGAGAAATTTTAGATTTGGAAAGATTTTAAGTTTAAAGTTTAAGAAAAGATTTAAAAGTTTAAGTTTAGGAAACTTATAGTTTAGGAAGGTATGAGATTAGGAAGGAGGGAATTAGGAAAGGTTTAGATTAGGAAGGATTATGATTCCTATCTCCTAAAACAAGGGATTGGATTTTGTTTCTAAAAAGAGATGATTTGATTTCGTTTCCAAAAACGGAGGATAGGATCTAGTTTCCTAAATGGGAGATTGGATTTGGTTTTCTAAAGGGAAGATAAGATTTGACACTTTAAATGTAATACTTTACTAAAGCAATCCTAGCCATGGAAATGCTAGAATCACCTTAGGATTGTAGTTTTGAAAAAGAAGATTTTGATGCAAGTTTTGAAAACAAGTTTAAAAACGATTTTAGAGAGACACAAAATCATGATATGTACAATGCAAGTTGGGGTCGTGAACATACAAGGTTAAGGTTTCACCACATAATCAAGGGGGCCGAACCCACATGGTCTCCGGTTAGACTAAAAGAAATCTCCCGACATGGTGACCTCCAATAGCCTAATCCTACACATGGACCGGGGAGTCTCTTGTTTCCAGCATGCAAGAAAGTGGGGGAAGAAGATGGGGGATTAAAATAGAAGAAAATCCAAATGGGTTAGGAGAGAAAAGTTAGAGGGGAAGATACGTAAACTTAAATAGAGAGCCAACCTTGTATATTCTTTATTTTGCTTTACTTTGCTTGCTTTGTTTTTCTTGCTTTGCTTTGGTCTTCGCTTCAGTCTTCGTCTTGATCTTCGGGAACTTGTCTTAATCTTCAAGAGCTTCGGGTTGTAGCACTTCAAGTCTTCAATGGAGGTTTTGGAGGCTAGTGTATGAGTGTATATGAGTGTATGGGAGTATGTTAGAGCTAGGGTTTGTGTATGGGGGCTAGGGTTTGAAAAAACCTAAAGAAAACTAGGGTTTTGGGAGGTGATGAGCTTTGTATATCGAAGAGTAGGGTTTTTAGGTTGAGTTTTCTGACCTCTTTCACTTTGGAAGAGGCTCTGTATTCATAGAGAGAAAAACAACCCGGCGCCTGTTATAGTGGTGCCAGGCCAAAAAACACATTGGCGCCACTAGGAGTAGCACCAGGCCAATTTTTGGCTTGGCGCCACTATTAGTGGCTCTAGCCACTTAGGAAAACTTTTAAGTCGGCAAGCAACGTATCTTCAGGAGATTCAGGCGCTTATACTAGAGACTACCATGCAATTTTTAGCTTGGTTTCACTAGGAGTAATTCCGGAAGGTCCGGGAATGACCTGGAAGGCTGAAAAGGGACAAGAACACTTAGAACAGTGTCCCAGAGGTAGTAGACTTGAAGAATGTGTCCCAGAGGGTAGTAGACCATTGAAAACGAATGATGTCAACAGACTCAAAATGTCTCGGAAGAAGACTCGAGGTTTGGAAACATTATTTAGAATGTTTCCAAAGGTTACCGGTTTGATATCCAGAGCCGGCGTGGTTAGAGAAGGAAAACTGGCCCACGAGGGGCAAAACGATCATTTTGTACCGGGTTTGCCGGAATTGACTCGCAATGATCCGGAAAGATAATGGAAGGTCGAGAATACTATAAGAAGCACTCTTGGGAGGTTACCGGTTTGATACCCAGAGACGGTGTGGTCCCCGGGGCGTTCAGATGCCTAGGGGCAAAATGGTCATCTTGACCGGAAAGTTTCGGAATTGGCCCGAAATTGACTAGAAGGCACCTAATCATGCCGGATTACCTTTAAGACAATCTTGAAAAAGTGGACTTATCGTTATGAGGACTTAGGTACTTTCTCGAGAAACATACCGAAAATGGCCCTATGGGCAGTTTGGTTAATTTTCACCGAAGTGGGCTAGCAGGCACTAGTGTTGACCTGGGTTTTAAGTGTTTCCACCACTCTGACGGCGGTCCCATGATACATGGGTTTGTTGGTAATTCCCTATATCGATCTGTTTACGAGTGTTTTCGTCACTCTGATGGTTGCGATATTTACGAGTACTTCCACTATTCTGACAGTTCGCGATCATTCCTCAGACTGTCTAATCTCGGGAAGCTACTAAATGGACTTAGCGCTTAAGGAATCAACTTTCCTGAAAGGCATGCCAAAACGGACATTTCTCCATTGGCGGGTTAGCAGGCGCCAAAGGTGGACCGTTCTACCATCTCGAGGACTTGGGGTCTCGTCCCGATTGACGGGTTTAAATGGACTTACCGTTTCGAAGAGTTCACTCAGAAACGTGCCGGATTGGAGGGTCTTACCACCTTGAGAAATTAACTTTTTCGAAAGGTGTGCCAGATTTAATTAGAATTAAAATTAAAAATGGAATTAGAAAGGGGACTTACTGTCTTCGGAAAGACGTGCCTATTGGATTTGGACCGAACAATACCCCTAAGAGTATTTTGGTCATTTTGCCTCTATTTAGGCCCAAAGGGCTTGCGAAGTGATTGACTGACGGGATTAGACTTGGAAAGCTGATTTAGATTAGAATACGTCCATATTGACTTGAATACAAGTCTGAATGGACTGGAGACTGCCGAACAGGCAAAAATGGGGTGCTTACAAAGATCTACTCAAGAAGTTTGGAATAGAATATACAAAACCACTGTGTACTCCCACGAATAATTCAACTAAGCTTAATAGTGATGAAAAAGGTATTTCTGTAGATACCAAGCATTATAGAAGTATGATTGGCTCATTGTTTTACTTAACTGCTAGTAGGCTTGATATCATGTTTAGTATATGTTTATGTGCTAGATTTCAATCTAATCCTAACGAATCACATATTGTTGCTATTAAAAGGATATTTAGATATCTCAAGCACACACCTAACCTGGAGTTGTGGTACCTTAACGACACTTCATTAAGTCTTATTAGTTATTTAGATATTGATTATGCTAGGAGTAAGGTTGATAGAAAGAGCATTAGTGACTCTTGTCAATTTTTTGGTAATATACTTGTTTCATAGTCTAGCAAAAAGCAAAACTCAATTGCACTCTCCACTGCTGAGGCTAAGTACATTGCAGCTGGAAGCTGTTATGCTCAACTTCTCTGAATTAAACACCAATTGAAAGACTTTGGACTTACTTTTGAATAGATTCACATAAGATGTGATAACACAAGTGCCATCAATTTGACCAAAACCCCCATTCAGCACTCTCACACAAAACACATTAAAATTAGACATCATTTTATTTGTGATCATGTACAAAAAGGTGATATTAAACTTGACTTTGTAAGCACTAAGAGCCAATTTGCTGATATATTCACAAAATCATTTAGTGAGGATAGGTTTTACATGATTAGAAAATAATTAGGAATGAGTAATCTAATATGTTGATTGATTTATATGATCTTCATGTTCAATAATACTATTGAATCTTTACAATTAATGCAATACTTATTTAATGCATTACATGCCATTCATAAGTCATATTTTACATTTCATGAAAGAAGAGTCGACCCCTGACCTTAAGGAGTCGACCCCTGTTTCCTAAGAATAGCTTATGTTAGCTTCTATTAAAAAGAGTCGACCTTTATAATACCAAGTGTCGACCCAATTTAATAGAGAGTTTAGAAACAATTCTGCAAGAAAAGAGTCTACCCCTCGAAGCCAAGAGTCGACCCTTCTGTGTGGTTGTTCAGTAACTTTAAATACCCCTATTTATTCGGTAAAATCAAAATTTTCTCTTTCTCATTCTCTCTCGACAAATTGCCTCTCCAACTGCCAAGAATCATCAAACTTCTCCATAAATCACTCTCAACTCCTACTATGTACCTATTTCAATCTCTATAAGCCTATTCCCAACCACCATTAATCCTTGATCAATCTTCTATGACATCAAAATCTGACAAGTTAAATAAAAGGACGAAAACTCTAGAAGTGTCGACACCCAAGGTGGCTGGAAGCAAAAAGAGACAGGATCATGGGGAATCCTTTATGGGACATAGGAAAAACAAGAAATTGAAAAGAACTACTCAAGAGGCAAATTGAAAGGAACAAAATCTACTTCTCCAGCAATGAGGCTGAACCTAAGTATTACTCAATATTTTCTTCAAAGCCAATTTTGAATGGTAAATGGATAAAGTTCCAATTCTTTGCTGAGGAGAACTTTGAATTTGAGTCTAGATTAGATGCCCTTGGTTGGAAATAAATGACACAAATTAGGGAAGATGTGTACCCCGAATTAGTTGGGCAGTTTTATGCCCATACCAACAGAGGGTTTAACACCAAGGACATTGATAGTTGGGTAAAAGGAGTGTCATTCACCATCACTAAAGATGTGATTTGCCATATTCTAGGAATTGGCAATGGTGGTGAAGTTCAAAGGAATGAGATAGATAGAAAAGCTCAATTGACTGCTTTCTATAGAGAAGAAACTGCTGCAATCATTTAACCCCTAGCCAAGGACCTACCTTTGAACCTTGGACTTGTCCATCATTTCATTTGCAGGATTTTAATTCCTAAAAGAGAAGTTTGAATATATATCTGACAAAGAGTTGTACTTTATATGGGCATATCTTACTGAAACAAAGATTGACTTGTCTGATTATATTTTAAACCACATTATCAAAGCCAATATAACCAAAGTGAGTTAACCCTATGGAATCTTTTTAGCCAAGGTGTTTAAACACTTCAAGGTCAATTTATCTAATAAAAAGAAAAGAACCCATGATCCCAACTCAGATGAATATAATCAGAAGGCCTTATTTAAAATGAGATACCATTTTGATAAACATACCAAAAAATGGATGTTAAAAGAGAAGGGTAGTGGTAGTGATAGTGCTACACCAAGAAGAAGGTAATTTGAAAGAGGTGAAGCCTCTAGGACTCTAAGGGAACTTTTTCCCATGGGTATTGTGCCTAACAATTCTGTGCAGGTAGCAATGATGATGGAAATGATAAAAGAGATGAACAAATATCAAGAGGAGATGTTTACCAAAATTGATAAAAAGCTGGAGGTGCAACTAAGCTGTTATTTGTTGAGAAGCAAGTTAGGGAGTTGAGTAAAGCTTTTGTGTTTGAGGGAAACAAGCTAAAAGAGGGAGTCTCTAGTGACATTGCTGTAAGCACCCCATTTTTGCTCATTCGACAATCTCCGGCTCAATCAGACTCACATTCAAACAGACACAGACACATTCCAATCAAAACCAGTTTTTCAGACTCAATCCAAACACTCAATTGCTTCGTGGGCTTGCTGGGCCTAATAAAGGCAAAAAGACCAAAATGCCTTTAGGGCATTGCTCGGTCCAATTCCAGTTGGCACATCTTCCTAGACGGTAAGTCCCTATTTCAATCCCAATTCCAATTTCAATTCTAGTCCAAACCAATCAAACTCAATTCGACACGTCTTTTGAAAAAATTGATCCCTCAAACGATAAGTTCATCTAGTCCGACACGTTTTTTGAGAAAATTTCTCAGAACGTAAGTCCCTTCAAACCTATCGACCGAGACAAAACCTAAGTCTCCGAGGTGATAGAACGGTTCACTTATGGCACCTGCTAGCCCGCCAATGTAGAATGTCTATTATCCAGCACGTCTTTCAAGAAAGTTGATCCCTCAGACGATAAGTCCATTTAGTAGATTCCTGAGATCAGGCAGTCTCCAGAATGAACGCCCTTCATCTAAGTGACGGAAATACTCACAAACAATCGCAACTGTTAGAGTGGTAAAAACACTCGCAAATAGGTCGACATTGGGAATTGGCAACAAAACTCCTATGACACGGGATTAACACGCCTTTGGAAACCAACTCGTCACACACCATTGGAGTGATAGAAATACTCAAAATCCGGGTCAACACTAGTGCCTGCTAGCCCACTCTAATGAAAAATGACCAAACTGACCCTTTGTCGCGCCCAGATTTTTCGCACTCGAGGAATACCCACACAAGTGGAAAAAACACTGTACTCTCTCGTTAGAACTCACCCTCCTAAAAGAATGAGTACGACTAGGTTTGAATTGAAAATTGATTTGAATAAAGGGCTTTTGAAAAAGATTCTGAGTCGCCACCTAACTTGATTAAGGTGAGTTAGGTCACCTAAAAACTAAGCATAATCCAAAAACTACACTTACGGTTTTTGAAAAACGATTTTGAAAATATCTCCTCAAGAGAGGGTTTTTAGGAAAACAGGTTGTTTGGCAACCTTTAGAAAACATTTAGCCCTTTTTTGAAAAATAACTCCTTTTTGGTCTTTGAAAACAGTGATCCTAGGTTCGGAGGTTGGTTACGTGTAGGGAAGACGCACTAAGCCATCACCCTACCCCGCCCTTTCGGTACCTACATGTCAATCTACCCTAGATTCACCTATGAGAGTCTTAAACCAACTATAATTCAATCCTACCCACTTTGAAAAACAATGCTTGAAAAGAAATTAACATGAAGCATGATATGCAAGTGCAATAGAAGAGAATTGAAAAATAGATTTGGAAAGAGATTGATTTGATTTGAAAATAGATTTGAAGAGATGGAATTGAAATTGGAAAGTTTGAAAATTGAAAGTAGAAATTTGAAAATAGAAATTTTGAAATTGGAATTTTGAAAGTAAATTGGAATTTGGGATTTGAAAATATGGAGACCGCACCCATAAGGGTGGAATTGAAAGTTTGAAAAGTGTTGTGACCGCACCTATGAAGGTTGCCTACGTATCCCTTTGGGGGAATCAGGTCAGTCGTAGTTCGGACCGGAGTCCGATTGAAAAGAGATTGATTTGAAGAGAGAGAGAATGGATTGGAAGAAAGAAATTGAATTGAAAATTGGATTTGATTTGAGATTAGAAGAGGAGATTGAAAATTGAAATTGAGAAAATTGGACTTTGATTTGAAGAGATAGATTTGAACTTGTTTTAAAAAGATGAAGGTTTAAGAAACCTAGACTTAAGAAAGATGAGACTTAGGAAAAACTCAAGAGTTTAAGAAAGATTGGATTTAGGAACAGGTTCGAATTAGGAAAGGTCCGATTTAGGAAAGTTACATTTTTGGAAAGTTTCAAATTAAGAAAGTTTTGAATTTAGGAAAGTTTTAGGTTTAGGAAAGTTTTCACTTTAGGAAAGTTTTGAAATGGGAAAGTATTGAATTTAGAAATGTTTTGAATTAGGAAAAGTTTAATTTAAGAAAGACTTAAAATTTACAAAGTTTCAAGTTAAGAAAGTTTTAAATTTAGAAAGCTTAGAATTTTAGAAAGATATTAAATTAGGAAAGATTTAGAAAAGGTTTGAATTAAGAAAGTTTTGAATTTAAAAAGCTTAGAATTTGGAAAGATTTGAAATTTGGAAAGTTTAAGATTTAGAAAGTTTTAGAGTTTGAGTTTTAGAAAATCTTGAAATTAGGAAAGGTTTGAATTTAGGAAAGGTTTGAAAAGTTACGGTTTGGAAAGGGGGAGAATTAGGAAAGAGTGGAGTTAGGAAGGATGTGGAACTTGAGTTTTAAAATTTAGGAAAGATTTTTATGTTCAAGTTTTGGAAACTTAGGATTTAGGAAATGAAAAGCTTAGGAAGAGTTCGAATTAGGAAAGAGTTGGATTGGGAAGCAATTAGATTTTGTTTCTAAAAGGGAAAGTTTGATTTTGTTTCCAAAAACGAAGGATAGGATCTAGTTTCCTAAACGGGTAAATTAGATTTAGTTTCCTAAAGGGAAAATAGGACTTGGCAAGGATTTGGAAAGGGAGATTCTAGAAACCCTAGTTTTGAAAAATTATAGTTTTGACGTAGAAAAGAGGTTTTGGAAACATGTATAGTTTGGATGTGAAAACAAGAGATTTTGGAAACCTAGGTTTGGGGCAAAGTTTGAAAATCATATTTTTGGAAAGAAAATTAGGGTTTCCTAATTGTGGATTCTAGGGCTTGACTTGGGCTCTAAGGACAGAGTTTTTGGAAAGTGCGTTTTTGGAAACGAAGGTTTTTCTAGAAGAGAATCCTAGGGAGGAGTTTTTGGAAAGTGAATTTGAAGATAGAGTTTTTGGAAAAAGATTTTAAAGAGAAGGAATTTTTGGAAAGTGTGTTTTTGGAAACGAAGGTTTTGGAAAGAAATCCTAGAGAGGAGTTTCTAGAGGAAAGATTTTGGAAAGAGAGTTTTTGGAAAGATTTTTTGGGAACGTTTTTAGAAAGTGGACTTTGGGGAGAGGATTTTTGGAAAGGAGTTGAAAAAGGGAGTTTTGAAAAATAGATTTTGGAAGGGAGTTTTTGAAAACAATTTTGGAGAGGAGAGTTTTAGGAAAGTATGTTGAAAAAGAGATTTTTAGGAAGGGATTTTTGAAAAGAGAGCTTTTTGAAAAGTATGAAAACGTCTCACTTTCCTAAAGCGATTCTAGCCATAAGAAGGCTAGAACCACTTTAAGAAAGTGGTTTTGGAAAACAATAAGATTTGAAAATATAGACCAAAAAGGTCACTTTTAATTTAACACTTTTCTAAAACAACCCTAGCCATGGAAAGGCTAGAATCACCATAGAATTGTGGTTTTGAAAACAAGTTTTTGAAAAAGAGATTTTGATGCAATTTTGAAAACAAGTTTGAAAACGATTTTGAAAACGAGTTTGCAAATGATATGCACAATGCAATTTGGGATCGTGAACATACAAGGCTAAGGCTTCACCACATAATCAAGGGGGCCAGACCCACGTGGTCTCTGGTTAGACTAGAAGAAAGCCCCCGACACGGTGACTCTCCAATAGTCTAATCCTACACATGGACCGGGAGTCCCTTTGTTTCAAGCATGCAAAGAAAGGGGGGGAAAGAGATAGGGGATTAAAATAGAGAAAACCCAAGTGGGTTAGGAGAGAAAAGAGAGAGGGGGGAAGTGCGGAAAGCCTACCGTATGTCTTCTTTATTTTGCGTGCCTTGCTTGTCTTCGATCTTCGGTCTTCGTCTTGATCTTCGTCTTCAATCTTCAAGAGTTGTCTTCAAGCTTCAAACTTTAGATTACAACTCTTCAAGTCTTCAAAGGAGGGTTAAAGGTTAGTGTATGAGTGTATGGGGATGTATAGGAGTGTATAGGAGGCTAGGGTTTAGTGTATAGTGGCTAGGGTTTGGAAAACCTAGGGAAGCTAGGGTTTAGGAGGTGCTCGAGCTCTGTACATCGAATTATATGATTTTTAGGTTGAATTTGTGGATCCTTTTCACGTTGAATGAGGCTCTGTATTTATAAAGGTTGGACAACACTGGCATCTATTGCAGTGGCGCTAGGCCAAAGTTTACACTGGCGCCACTAGGAGTGGCGCCAGGCCATTTTTTGGCTTAGCGCCACTACTAGTGGTGCCAGCCATTTAGGAAATGTTTAAGGTCGGCAAGCAACGTATCTTTGACTAGATTTGGGCGCCTGTACTAGTGACTACCATGTAATTTTTAGCCTGGCTTCACTAGGAGTGGCTCCGAAAAGTCCAGGAATGACCCGGAAGGCCAGAAAGGAGCAGGAACACTTAAAATAGTGTCCTGGAGGTATTTGACTTGAAAAGTGAGAATAAGATGTGTCGGAAAGGTTGACCGGGCCTTTAGGGGCAAAACGGTCAATCGGACCGGGAAACTGCTGAGACAAACTCGAACTGTCCCGGAAGAAGCCTTGGGATCTGAAAACATTATTCAGAATGTTCCCAGAGGTTACCGGTTTGATTTTTAGAGCCGGCGTGGTTGGAAAAAGAGACCGGCCCACTAGGGGCAAAACGGTTATTTCACACCGGGTTGGCCGAAACTGACTCGGAATGATCCGAAAAGGTAAAAGGAGGTTGAGAACACTATAAAAAGTAGTCTCAGAAGGTTACCGGTTTGATACCTAGAGCCGGTGTGGTCGAAAAAGGAGACCGGCCCCCTAGGGGCAAAACGGTCATTTTGTACCAGGTTGGCCGGAACTAACTCGGAATGATCCAAAAAGGTAAAGGAAGGTTGAGAATACTATAAAAAGTATTCTCAGAGGGTTACTGGTTTGATACCCAGAGCCGGTGTGGTTCCCGGGGCATTCGGATGCTGACGGACGAAATGGTCATCTTGACCTGAAAATCGAAAAAGGTCCAAAGGGCAGTTTGGTCATTTTTCACCAAAGTGGGCTAACAGACACTGGTGTTGACCTAGGTTTTGAGTGTTTCTGCCACTCTAACGGCGGTCGTCGTGGCACAGGGGTTTGTTGGCAATTCCCTATATCGACCTATTTGTGAGTATTTCCACTACTCTAACAGTTTTGTGAGTAGTTTCGCTACTCGGACCGTCTCGAGGAATAAACTATCTCGAGAGAGAGATTGGAAAGGGGACTTATCGTCTTCGAAGAGACATGCCTGAATTGGAACTGTCTCGAGGAATAAACTGTCTCGAGAGAGGGATTGAAAAAGGGTCTTACCGTCTTCGAAAAGATGTGCCTGGATGGGAACCGTCTCGAGGAATAAACTGTCTCGAGAGAGGGGTTGGAAAGGGGACTTATCATCTCCGAGGAGACGTGCCTGGATTGGAACCGTCTCGAAGAATAAACTGTCTCGAGAGAGGGGTTGGAAAGGGGACTTACCGTCTTCGAAAAGACGTGCCTGGATTGGAACCGTCTCGAAGAATAAACTGTCTCGAGAGTGGGATTGGAAAGGGGACTTATCGTCTCCAAAGAGACGTGCCTGGGATTGGAACCGTCTCGAGGAATAAACTGTCTCGAGAGAGGGATTGGAATCAGAAAGGAAAGGACAATGCCCCTAAGGGCATTTTGGTCATTTTGCCTCTATTTGGGCCTGACAGGCCCGCGAAGCGATGGACAGACCGGATTTGAACCTAGAGAATTGGTTTTGATAAGAATATGCCCACAATGACTTGAACACAAGTCTAGACGGAGTGTAGACTGCCGAGCGGTCAAAAATGGGTGCTTACACCCTTGAGCCTTTTTGGCATGTTTCTCAAAAAAGTACCTAAGTCCTTAGAGCTATAAGTACACCCTTTCAAGATTATCCTAAACACAATCTGGCATGTTTGAGTACCTTCCATTCGGTTTCGGATCAATTCCGAGGCTATCTGGTCAAAATGACCATTTTACCCCTAGGCATCCAATCGTCTCTAGGGACCACACCGACTCTTGGTATCAAACTGGTAACCTCCTAAGGATGCTTCAAATAGTATTCTCAACCTTCCAACACCTTTTTGGATCATTCTGAGTCTATTTCGGTAAGCTTGGTGCAAAATGACATTTTTTCCCTTAATGGGCTGATCGCCTTTTCCAACCACACCAGCTCTAGGTATTAAACCGATAACCCCTTGAAACAGTCTCAATAGTGTTTCCAACCTTCAAGCCTTCTCACGTGTCACTCTGAGTTCATTCCGGTGTTTTTTTGATTTAATTGACCGTTTTGCCCCTGACGGGCCAGTCGACCTTTTCAACTATTCTAGCATTGCTTCTCAGGCTAGTTACCCCTGAGACACTCTCGAGAGAGTTCTCTGATGAGAATGCAAATATCATATTTTTATCCCTTAATTTTTAATCTTTTATACTTATTTGGTATCTAAAAATACTCACTATTCTTATATTTTGACTTAGGGTGCTATGGAATGCCCAGAAAGAGAATCCTAGCTGAAAAGGGACGAATTCGAGCAAAAATACACACAGCGTTCGAATGGGTAGTAGATAAGTTTGAACGCTATGTCAGACGGATACACGTTAAGACCAGGTTCGAAGAGCGTTCGAAAGGTTTAGAGAACATGTTTCACCGTTCGAAGTGCGTTCGACGTAACTTTCCAACGGTGGTAAGGGCGTTCGAACAGTCGTGCGCAGTTGCAGATTTTTAAAAGCCTATAAAAGCTGGGACTGTTTTGTTTCTAGGGTTGTTGACGTTTTTCGTATTATTCAAGGTTATTATTTGAGTTGTTTTCATGGCCCTGCGTGGCTAAACTCTGAATCTTGGTCAAAGGAGACAGAAACCTCGGAATTAATAATAAACTGTGAGATCTAATTTATTTTCATTGTTTGATTTATGCTTTGAGTATCGAATGTTGTTCTATGCCTATTTTCATGAGTGTCTTGTTTAATCGTTAGGAGGTCTACTAGTTTATTAATCATTGCAATCTACTGCTAAGTTAGATATCAAATCCATAATTGTTTGATCCCTCAGATTTGTGAAGCAACTGAGATTTAATGATTTACTGTGTTGGGAATTATTATATATTGGGAAAGGCATTCGACTAAATTAAATGCAACTGCTTGTGCTTGTGTTGTTTAGTTTCATCGATCTCTCTAATTCTTAAGGCTGCTGCTAGATTAAACCTTGTGTGCTTTTCCTGTGTTGTTTAATAGTTAGGGTTAATCAGATCGCTTGTTTTTAATTAACTATGACTAAGGAGAGATAGGAAGATAATTCTGGCGGTGACTATTCAATGTGTGAATTGATATGTTTGCTTCAATGATCAGTTGTAAATTCCGATGGTAGATGTTGACCTAGACCAAGGTTTGTTCTTTTAATTGATTTCAATACTTTAATCTGAATTGTTTCGTAGTCGTGATTATTAAAATAGTTTTCATTAAATCCAAAACCCCCCAATCCTTGTTAACATAGCATAAAATGAGACTAAACACTCTTCGTGGGAACGATCCTTACTTGCACTACTATATATTTATTTTTCGGGTATCGATTTTATTTTTGGGTGCTCGCGACAGCACGCCCAGGAACCTTCCGGATCATTCCTGAACTTTCTTGAGTCATTCCTAATAGAGCCAAGCCAAAAATTGCATGGTAGTCATTAGAACTGGTGCTCAAATCTTTTACTTTACATCCCAAGGGTTGAAAGATACGTTTCTTGCCGCCCTAAAAACTTTCCTAAGTGGCTAGCACCACTAGCAGTGGCGCCAAGCCAATAAATGGCCTGGCACCACTAGGTGAAAATTTGCCTTGGTGCCATTGCAATAGGCGCCAAGATGTTTTCCATTGTTTATAAATACAGACCCTCCCCTAGTGTAAAAAGAGTACACAAATTCAATCCAAAAACTCTGTCTCTCTGAAAACAGAGCTCGAAGTCTTTCCAAATCCTAATTCTCTCAAGCCTTTTCAAACCCTAGCCTCTATACACTCAAACCCTAGCCTCTATACACCTTATATACTCAAATGCAAGCCTCCAAACATCTATTGAAGACTCAAGTACTGCAACTTCAAAGCTCTCAAGGTTTAAGTGAAGCAAAGCAAATCAAGCAATCAAAGCAAGAAGAATACGAGATTGGTTTTCTATTATGTGGTGAAGCCTAACCTTGTATGTTCACGACCCTATTACATTATGCATGTCATATTCATACATCCATTCAAAGTTGTTTTCAAACTTGCATCAAAGTTGCTTTTTAAACTTGCATCAAAACTCTCTTTCAAAACTTGCATTCAAAATCTCTTTCTTTCAAATTTTTTTTCAAAATCATACTCCTATAGCGATTTTAGCCATTCTATGGCTATTTACGAAAATGTTATATTCAATGCGACTATCAAGGTCCAAATTTTGAGTATAAATCCTAAATTGTTTTTATCAAAATCACAATCCTAGAGTGATTCTAGACATTCCATGGTTAGGGTTGTTTTAGGAAAGTGTTATATTCAATGTGATCATTGTGGTCCATATTTCAAAACCCTATTTGTTTTCAAAATCACAACCTTAGAATGGTTCTAATCTTTTCATGGTTAAAATCGCTTTAGGAAAGTGAAATATTTATGAGACTTGCAAAAGTCCATTTCAAACCTCTTTCAAATGATTTTGCAAATCTACTTCCTAAAAACTCATTTCAAAAATCTACTTTCCAAAAACTATTTGTCTTGAAGTCTAAGTCAAGCCCTAGAATCCATGATTAGGAAGCTCTAATTCTTTTCTTAAAATCATGACTTTCTATTCTACAAAAAATCATAGATTTCCAAAACCTCTTTTTCTACACCAAATCATAGATTTCCAAATTTAAGATTTTCAAAACTCAACATTTCCGATTCCATGTCAAATCAAATATTCTAATTTAGGAAATCAAATCAAATCCTCCAATTTTGAAAATAAAATCAAATAATCTATTTTTTAAAATAAAATCTAATTTTCTACTTTAGAAAATAGGAGTCAAATATTTCCTAATTTCAAACCTTTCCAAATCCTAATTTTCTAAAATTCAACTTATCAAATTTTTCCTAATTCCCAAACTTCCCTAATTTCAAACTTTCAAATCTTATTTCCCAATTTCAAATATTTTTAAGTCCAAACCTTTCTTAAATCAAGACCTTTCCTAAATAGATCTTTTCAAATTCAAATCTTTCCAAAATCAACTATTTCCTAAAATGAAATTTTTCTAATTCAAAACTTTCTTAAAATAGAACTTTCCTAATTTAAAGGTTTCCTAAAATTGAACCTTCCTAATTCAAAACTTTCCTCAAATTCAACTTTCTAAAATCAAACCTTGTTATTTCAGGTGCATGTTTCAACCTTAGGTTATCTAGGTCCTAAGATGTTTAAATCCTAGTTCAATCCTGACCTTAAAGTTAGGAAGCTTTAACTCTTTTCAAAGACTCTTCTTTAAACTCAAATAAAAACCAAGATGGTTTTAAAATTTCAATCTAAACCAAGATGATTTCAAAGTTGAATTCAATCTTTTCAAATCTAGTCCAAGTTTTAATTCAAGTTTAATCTTTTCAAATCAAAGTCAACTTCAAATCATCAAGTCAATTTCAAACCAAAGTTCAATTTCTAATCTTCCAATCAAAGTTTCAAATTAAACCTTTTCAAGTTAAACTTTTCAAAGATCTCAAAGTGTCTATTTTCAATTGGATCCTAAGTCCGAACTACAACTGACCTGATTCCCAACAAAGGGATACATAGGTAACCTTCTTGGGTGCGGTCACAAACTTTTTCAAATATCCAATTTTCACAGCCTTTTTCAAGTTTCCAATTCCACAACCTTTTTTTAAGTTTTCAATTCTATAACGTTTTTTAAGTTTTCAATTCCACAACCTTTTTTAAGTTTTCAATTCCATAACCTTTTTCAAGCTTTAAATCTTTTCTATAAATCTATTTTCAAAATCAAATTTTTTTCTTACACTTACATCTCATGCATCATATAGTTCTTTTCAAAGTGAGTATAATTGGACCTTTGTTAATCGAATACTCTAAATGAGTGAACCTAGGGTAAATAGACATGTAGGTACCGCAAGGGCGGGATATGGTAATGATCTTAGGATATATTCTCTATACATAACCAACCTCCGAACCTATTTATCTCAGCCATCTCCTGTAGCACCATCAAATCCCTCTAACCAAACCACTTTAAGGCCATCAGCAAGCACTCACAAACCCCATCTCCCGAAGCCAAATGAGCACTGTTGCATTTGCAATAACATTTGCATTTGCACTTTTTGAACAATATTTTGAATAGGATGGTATGTCATCCTTTAAAACAAGTATGTTTGTACTATTTTGTGGATGCTTTTAGTTTTTGAATTCTATAGATGCCTATTATTATAAATGTTTCAATTGCTTTCATGTTTGCTTGCTCATCTAACAATAGTTTTATTCATGTTTTAAGATTTTTTGTATTGTACTTGTTTTTACATTCTCTATATTTGGCTTTTTTTGATAAATTGACAAAAAGAGAGAGAAAGTATTGATATGAAAAAGATTAGTTTGATACAAAAAAGGGGAGAGAAAGAATTGTGAAATGAATGGAGAATAAAGTAAAGGGCAGTAAGAAAATACATTGTGGGAAGAAATAATTTGGGAAGACTTTATATGTGAATAATTGTCTTATTTGGATGCTTGATTAGCATCAGTTATGGTTAAGCAAATCTGACATAGCAATGCTACACTGTATAAGAAAGGGGGAGCAAAAGTATTTATGCTCTGAATCTTTAAATTTATTGATTATTTTGCTCTAAACTTTTATGTTTGCTCTGAACCTGGAAAATACTTTTGCTCTGAACCTATATGTTTGCTCTAACCTGGAAAATGCCTTGAGGCATAAAGCAAAAAAAAAATGGGAGCAAATTTCTCTTATAAAGCTTTGATTTTCTGAATTTCTCTATTATTGCACATTGCTAAATTCATTAGATTTCAAGCTTAATGTTCATATTAAGTAAGGTTTTTTCATCATAAAAGAGGGGGAGATTGGTGACTCCATGCCTTGATTTTGATGATAACAAAACATGATTTAGTGATCTAATGACTCTATTTAGTGTGCAGATTATGTATTGCCTTTATCTCAATAGATTCATGAATTGAAGCTTGTCACATTGAAAGATATTCAATTAAGTGTATGTTGTAAAGCTTGTCAAGAAGAATTGAAGGTTGATGAGTATGATGAGTTGACATATTCAACAAGTTCATGTTTACAATTTCATATTGAAGAGATTGAAGATGCTTAAAGGTAATGAAGACCAGTTGAAAGGAAATCACAAGACTTAGAAGCTCCATTGAAGATTATGTTGAAGTCTTAAGTGGATGGAAGAACCTATATTGATTGAAGAGCCCTAAAAGAAATCAAATTGAAATGATTCTAGGTCAAAGAGATTGAAGGTGTTCAAAGAAGAATAGAATATCAGTTGAAGAGAAGAGATCACAAGACTTGGAAGCTCTCTTGAAGATTTTATTGAAGTCTTGAATCAATGAAAGAAGTGATGTTGATTGAGGAACCTTACAAATAATCAGAGTGAATTAATTTCATCTCAAAGAGATTGAAGATGTTCTTGGAGATCAACATGCCTTGAAAAAGTCATTTCAAGCTTTAGAAGCCTTAGTTGGATGATCCATGAATAGCTTAAAGACATTGAAGAAGATTAAAGAAGCCTTACAAAAGTTAAGGACCTAAGCTAAAAAGAGTTGACTCATGATTCCTAAGAGTCGACACATTCTAACAGTGGCATTGGACAAAAGGACTCTTCTAAAAAGAGTCGACCTCTCAAGCTTAGGAGTCAACGCATTGGTCCAGAATGCAAAGTCTTAAAGAAGGTCCAAAAAGGGTTGACTCTTCGTTTATCAGGGGTTGATACCTTTGGACAGAGTCTTGATGAAGTTTGGTCAAAAGTTAAAAGAGTCGACTCCTTGTTCTTTAGGGGTTGACACATTTAGATAGAGCCTTGGTGAAGTCAGATAAAACTCTAAAAGAGGTGACTCATATTTCTCAGGAGTCGACACATTGGGATAGAGAGCTGAGGAAGATAAGAGCAGAGCAAAAAGAATCGACCCCTTCAGAAAAAGTGTCTACTCCTTGACTATAATGGCTAGTTTTTTAACCGTTGTAAGTTTAAGTGAAACTTAAACAAAATCACTTGGAGTGTTTGAGAGCTTGGAAATAGCTCTAGTAAGGAGTGACCTGGACACTTGGCAACTAACACCTACTGTGTAAAGGATTTTTGTACAGTGGAAGAGCTTTTAAGGGGGTCTTGAGAGCGAGGCCATAGGTCACACATTGTGACTGAAACTCGGTAAACCTGGTATTCATTTTTGTGCTCTGTTTTTTATTCTAGCATCTCATTACTTGCTTGCATTGCATTTACACTATTTGATTTATAGTTCATTTGAGTTATTAGCTGTTAGATTGCATTATTGTGTGAATAATTTTGAAAAAACCAATTCACCCCCTCTTAGGTTGCATATTTGGGCCAACAAAGGCTAAACATGGCACATAATCCAATGTCCATAAAATAGTTGAAAAAATTAAGACTATGGCTATTTGGGTTAGAAAGTCTGATTTAAAAACTCTGAGATTTTCTAAAAAATTTGTAGGGGAAAGGCTTGCTAAATGAAGGCAATTTTTGTCATAAGGTAGGATGTGTATCTTGTTTATTTTTTAATCCTAGTTCTATGATGTCTTTTGTACTTTTTTAGTGATTTTATTTATTTTTTTTGCAAAAAGATTTTTATGATTTTACAAATTTGAAGATTTTATGGCATTCATGTCAAATATCATATGATGATAAGCATGCAAAGTATTTTGTTAAACAGAACTAGTTTGCATTCTTAGATCTAATTCTCTACTCTTTGTTTTAATGATAATTTTCATAACTATGAACCTAGTGTAACTTGAGCATATTTGATGTTATTGATGTTGTTTGTCCTCATATGTAATCACATATTTCTATGTGCCTTTCTTGATCATATTGATTATCATATATTGGATTGACCTATGGTTAGCTCCCAATATTCAATGTTGGTGCTGTTTTTTACATTTTCCGTTACCATTGATTCAACCAACATTAAAACTTCCTTTTAAAAAAATTAATCTCAATGCACTTAAACCTTGGGCAGGGGTACCTTTGAATTTGTGTGAAACTACTGTTGACTACAATTAGAGCAATATCTTTATGAATCAATACAGAGGGTTGCCTACTCATTTGTGTGAAATTTACTATTGTTGTCTTTTAAAGTGCACCTTAGAGAGATAAGGTGAAAAAAAAAAGATATGTTATTAAGGAGGAGTTTTCATTGTTACCCATTATCATATCCATTAAGCATATATGGAAGCTACTGCTGTTTGACTTCTAACTGTCTGATGATCTTTAGAAATCAAATGTGGTGCAACTATTTACATCACATGCTACTAGTATTTGAACAAGTGTTGATATTCATTGACAACACTTTATACACACTTAGAAATTTTCATGAATTTCATCATTTTGGAATAAATTGTTTTAAATTTACTTTAGTTTTTGGACTTGGTTCTTGTTTAATATTATGAGCATGATTTGATTTAAATGACTTTGTGCATGGATACCATTGAAGTTCTGATAATTTGTATAGTCAACTTCTTAGGCTTTGGTTGACTCTATTAGAGGAGTACTATTTTTTTAACATTTTTTTTGGCTTTGTACTCTTCTTGAGTTCTTTACCCCTTAGTACTCCATTTTTATATTCGTATTTGAATTCCACTCTTTCATGATTTTTTTTTTTTTTGTATTTAAATATGTCTTTGTCAATTCATGACAAAAAGGGGAGAGAGAATAGAATATATGACTTGAGAGAGAGAATTGTGATATTGTGATATCGCTTATGTTTGCGGTTACTATAGTTTTATATATGTTTTTTATACATGCATTTGACAAGGTTGTATTATTTTTGACTGTGGGGGTACAATATCTTGATCTTTTCATCAACATTTGAAAACATGTTTGAGTTCATTGCTTTCTACAACCATGTGTTTTACTTTGTTAAAGTTCTTGGATTGTGATTGTAACGAGTATTTATTATATTGAGTTTTGTCACAGAATTGCCAATGGGGAGATTGCTAGAATTTTAGTATTGGCTAATCCTGTAGACAAAAACTTATTGCTTATATCTTGTTTCAAGTAGTATTTGGGTCAAATAAGTCTAAGATTCAAGTTCAAGCTGCTAGACTACAAGCTGTTCAAGCTGCAGTACAAGCCTTTAAAGCATGTAGAGCTGAAACTTTGAAAGGTCATATTTCTATGCTTAGATATCTATTCAAACTCCATAATATATGGATTCCATGTAACTTTTTTAGAGTAATCTGAATATGTAGAGAAACATGGCTCAAGTGAACCATGCATGGCTCAAGCGAAGTTCACTTGAGTTATATGTGAAAATTCTACAAAAGCAAAAATCCAGAGAGCATCACTCGAAGTTGGCTCGAACATGGCTCGAGCTATGCAGTAGAACAAGTCTGAATTGAAGTCTTGCCTCTTTCAGGTCTTCTAATTCTTGGGGACTCTTAAGTCAGTTATTTTCAACCAATCAAAAGGTAGTTCTAGCCTACTTTTTGTGGGATTTAAATGATGCTACATAAGTCTAGGGAATTGTACGTATTCTAGATCTCTGAGATATAAAAAAAATATTGATATAAGAGAGAATAATAGAGCGTGGGGAATATAATTTAGATCTTAGTGAAGCAATCATAGATGAGTTACTGAGCATAAAGAGTTCCTTCACTGGAGTACTAAATAGAAAAACACAGTTGCGAGATCGTCTTGGTGGATTCTGAGAATGAGGAAGAATACCATGTTGATTTGGTGTTGAGGTCGAAGCGAGGGAAAACAGAAACTCGATAAGTCAAGCAAGTAATCTTAAACCAGAGTTTGTATGGATTCAGACGACAATTGTAGAGATTCAATTATTGTGGTTGTAAGTCGTACTTGTGTAACATATTCATTATAATATTTGGCCTGCTTGACATGATTTTTTCCTAAGTTGAGTTTTCATGAGAAAAACTTGTGTCTCTTTACCTTATCGCTTGATATTATTATTGTTTGATGTATACATGTGAATGATCACCTAGGTAAAGAGAACTAGATAATATTTCTTAAGTAAATAAGTAATCATAAGTCCTAATCCGTGAAACTAAAATTTTCAAATACATATAATATATATATATATAATGTGTGTGTTGGCCATCTTCTGTAGTTGTATACACAACATACCACGTTTGTTTTTAAATATGGAATAAAGTGTTAACTAATTTCGGGAAATTACAAATCCAACAGAGTGTCATTTTGTAATTTTACCTCGAATCTCAAATTCCTGAAGTACTTATCTCATCTCTTAGGATTATCTATCTAATGTTTAAGGAACTAAAGTCCTTCTCTGGATTGTTTGCCCCGACCCCATTTGCATAACTAAACAAGGGATAGAGCGAGATACAGGATATTTAATCTAATTATTTCTCAAAACAAATACAACCTACGAATGTGCAGATGTAAACATCGTACATATGTATATTTATATCCTATATATAAAAAAAGGGAGTTGTCATGTTTGTTTTTTTTGTTTTTTCTGTCAACTTGCTTCCATCTGCACTTCTCTTTGCCGACCTCCTTTCATTCCTTTTAGACTGTTTTGTACCGGTAAAAACATGTAATTAGGTTATGCCATTTTTAGTATTTTTCTACGCTAGGTTGCTTAACTTACGGTATTACAACTCTTACCATCTCGGCACCTCCAGCTTCCATATTGCCTATTTCACTCCAACATGACCCACACAAGAAATAGCAATACCTGGCAACCAATGCTGGGAGCAAAATTGAAAAAATAAAATAGCTTGATCAAAATGTTTACAAAGAGGCTACTCTTTTCTTAAGCTACCCCTGTAAATAGAAAACAATAAAAATAAATAAATAAAATCAGATAAAATTTAAACTTAGCAAGTTTGTATTTAATAATTGGGTAAAATAAGTCAAGTGACAAAAATGATGACTCACGAGATTGCAAAGTTTCATATTTGAGAACTAAGACTTTTAGTAGTAATTTTTATTAAATTGTGACATGTGGTATTTGGTATTTTTGGTATTTTATTACATTAATAATATTAAATAGAAATCAGCAATAACAATATATTTTTCTGTTGATCTATTTTAATGTGTACTCTTTAAGTTTCTTGTTCTTTTTAAAAATGCCCATGCCTTGCAGGGGCCTCTTTGACTAGTTATTACATAAAGTTGAGCAACTCTCCATTTTGTTTAGATGATCATGAAACCAATTTTTTTGTCCTCATAAAATTTGATAGTTGATAGAGCTACTAAATAAATACATACGATTCGAGAATACGTTTGCTGAACACTCCAGTTAATTCTGGACTTATCTCAATTTTCCATTGAAACTATAGAAGACTCTTTGACGGCCAGCAATGTGCTTGGACATATCTCTAATTGATAATTGAAGTTAATCAGCTAATGCTTTCCGTCACTGCTGCCCATCCCAATTGAAACCTGGGAAATTTTTGGAGATGAAAAGTAGTTATACTTTCTTGGTTTTTTTTTTTCTCAAATGATTTGAGAGAACCTGTCAAAGTGAGCTCCCTAGAAGCTAGCAAACACTCACAATTCACGATGTGGTATGGATTGTCCAAGCAAGTAGTACTCATAGAGCAACGAGCACCAGTATAGCGATTTCCTCCCAAAAAAATGTGGTATGCACCACAAAAGACTTGAACTTAGTAGCTCCAACATTGCACAAGAGATTCATTACTACTTTATGCTTCTCAATTGAGCATATTCAGGTAGGTTTTAACACACTTGTCTAAAGTCAATAATTGAGCATTTTTTACGGTGATAAAAGTGAATCCACCGACTTCCCAAAGAAATGAGAAGGGTGATTCTAAAGAAGATTGAAAAAAATGAGATTGTATCAAATTATTTACAAAAGAATATGAAAATATCCTCCGACATCAAAGGAATTTCCCGTGCAGAGATTCAGAAGAGAATTGATTTGAAACAGGTCATAATCTCTATGAGATTCCCAAAGTCACCAATAGAAATTTGATCGCGAGCAATCGAAAAACTACAAATGAATTTACGAAAAGAATTAAATTGTGAAAACCAGAAACTCAACATTGCTATACAAGAACTAAACTAGTCCGGTTGGTTGTTAGAATAATGAAAAGAACTTGACAAAGGGTGATCATTGCAACCTCTCGGAGGATCAACATAAGAATTAAAGACGAGGATACAGCTGTAACACAAATGCATTCGGGTGCCTGAGATCAGCTTATGTTTCCAGTCACCACAGTATATGTATATATATATATATATATAATCACCATGCACGGTTCATGGTTGATCTGCAGATACTTTTGCAAATACTTAGATGTATATAAAGAGTGGTCCCTTTGCCATCCACGCCACTTAGAGTCGTTTTTTCTTTATAGGAAATATCTTTGGCTTTAAGAATCTTAGGTGGATGATTTTCTTTAGGAGCCAGAAGAAATTCACAGTTATTCCTCGGCGACTAATTCTAGTCTGCGTGCAAGTTTTTATAGACCTTTAGTTTGAGCTTTTAGTTTTGCATGAGCCAAAATAAATTAAGCCTTACTCCTCAGTGGTTAATTCTAGTTTGGATACAACTTTTTATGGGACGACTTTTAGCTTTTATTTTTATTTATTTTTATCTTTTTTTCATAAGCTTTTTAGTTTAAACCTTAGCTTTTTCTAAGTGAAAATCAAAACTATAAGTAAAAATTGCACTATTTATAACGAAAAGATGTTTATAATGCCAAGCACTAAAATCACCTCCCACAATTACGTACGCCTACACGACTAGCAAACACAACAATCACCCATCCTACTGAGATATTATCCTATGAATTTGAAACACTACATTAGCACTTGCATGATGACGTGATGCATCCTATCAGCAATCAAGTGTCACGTGTTTCATATTCTAATGTTGAAATAATGGGGTTAACAATTTGTTGGTCCTATATTCAAGTTTGTTACTTATGTCACTCAAGTGACAAAAAAATTAATTTTTAATAGGTTGATCAGTACATGATGTAATAATTCTAGAGTGATGTTCCAAATCTACTAGATAATTTATCCCTTTCCAAGCCCCTCAATAGGAGAAAACAGTGATACCACTTTATCATACTAATGTATCATCAACCAATAAAATCATACCAAATATGTGTTCTTGTCTAATCTCTTAAAATTAAGGAATTAATAAAAATAATTTATCCATATTACCCTACTAAATGATTGGACATCTTATCACAACGTATTCATTGGAATTTGTCTTATTGGTTTGTAATACTATGTTAAGTAAATGATGTAATATTACTATTGAATTGAATGTTTTTTCCTTGATACAGCCAATTCTTTATAGAATATATTCTATTTTTTAAACATAGTAGCATTGTCGGCTTCCATTGCACATAACTAATGTCGGCTCAGGACAATTTGAAGCCAAAAGCAATTCATGTTAAATTAAGCTTAATTTTTATATGTTTTCATATTGTCATAATTTTTTTTTGTAAAACTTCTCTTTCGCTTTTTTGAGATAGATTTTGATGAAAAGAAAATCAAACAAAGATAAACTTACAAAAAAAATACTACAAAAACATATCTCAACTGACCGTTTGATAGTGATATTGATAATATTTTGCAAATTTGTTTTCAGTTTGAGAGTTTAACGTTTGTGCCAGAAAAAGATATAGTTGTGTAAATTTGGAGGACTTCTTAACTTCTTTATATTAATGAAAGTGACTTGTAGTATTTTTTTTTTGGTTAAACCGTTAACATAAATAACATTTAAAATTTACTTTGAGTGCCTTTGATAATTTAAAACAGGCGTGTTACTATCATATGTTGTCAGCTATGCTACCAAAAACTGCACTTTTATAAGATGAGAAAATTTATGTAACTTACGACCAAGCATATAAACATTATAAATGAGGGAAACATAGTAATGTAAGTACAATGTGAGCTCAGCTATTCTAATAGATACATAGCAGAGCAAAGTGTTGCCCTAATTGGTAGAGACCTTGACGAGAAATTATTTAGTAGATTGAGAACACTATGTTAATATGATGATGTGGTGTACCTGACCTATTAAAAGTATGTACATGTTTTTATTTTTATGTTGATTACTTAATTTTTAGGATAATAGAAATAACAATATGTTGATTGACCTAATTTTATGATAATAAAAATAATAATTTTCCTTACATGTTCATGTTTGTTATCAATGTAGTTAAGTTGACAAAAAATATCTAATGTGTTTACTTTTAATAAGTTTGGCACACCACATCATCATATTGATATGATGTTTCAGACCTATTAGATAATTTCTCGACCTTGACACCTTTGCTTTTGATTTCAAGTTCAAGCCCCGTCTTCACCCTTTCACCATCCCTTATGTAGAGATATTTGTACATATTTTTTGTGTATTTGAAAAAAAAATGGAACTAAATGGAAAATTACGTTTTTTTTTTAGGCATATAATCCTTGTACGCCCGACCGGAGACTAAAATTTAATACTATGTTGATTATTTTCAATCCATTTTTGAAATGATTAATCATTTTTTCTTTTGTACAAAATCCCTAATTATGGTTTGTTAAGTTTGTGCAAGCGACTCAATTGCCCTTATTGTGAAAAATGACCGAAATATCCTTCATGGGACTTTTCAATTTACGCTAATTTTAATTATTACTTAAACTAGAATGGTCAAAATGAAATAAGATGTCTACAAGGCATGTCCCCATTGGCCTTTGCATGGTACACTACAAGCATAATTTTTAATTTAGTGAGTGCTGATTAAGTGGGGTCCACAAAAATGATAATTTAAAGTCTATTTGAAACTTGAGAGAAAAAAGAGAACGAAAGAGAAAATAATTGAAATTTTTATTTTCTTTCTCTGATTCTACTTTGGAGGGAAAGGGAGGAAAAAATAGAGCGGAAAAAACAATCACTCTTTATTTCTCGTTTGTTTTTTTACTATTATTTTGTTTTCTTTATAAAACTAAATATGAAAGAAAAAATGTTTGTTTTTTCTTTTCCCCACCCCTCCCCTCCTTCAAGTTCCAATTGAAATTCCAGTACATCCTACAGGTCGTAATTCCTTGTAGCCAACAATTTTGATAAGAAGTGCAGTGCTATTTAGAAAACATAAAAAGATTTAACTGTTAAAATTCTCATAATTATTAATACAATTCATTTACTTAATTATTTATTTTTGATAGGTTGCAAATGTGATTAAAAAGTTTCATGTACAGTATAATATAGTATTTAAGTGTTGGCTTCATATTTAAAAAAAGAATGGGAAGGAATATGAATTTGATTATTAATTTGCTGAAATTCATTAAAATATGATGATATTTATCTATATATAGATTTGATAAGACAACTGAATTCTAATTAATCAAGCTTTAGTTAAGAAAAATTCAGCAAAAAATAAGAATATCTTATGAAATTTAAGAAAGAAAATTATGTCAACAAAAAATAAAAAATGGAAAAAAGGCAATAAATTATAGGAATGTTTGTCAAATGTTTTAAACCTAACTAATTTTCCAAAAACAAAAATCGTTCAAAGAAATCAGGTACTTTCCAAAATAACAAAAAATCATGAATTTTAATAGGGATGAGAATTTCACATGAAAGGTAGGTCTTCAACCCGATCCGTTCCTAATAGGAAGGGTTTGGAGTTTAACTAAGGGGTAAAGGTATATTATATATGGAAAAAAATAAAATTCGTAATGGGAATGGGGTGGATTAGGGTTTAAGTAATCTTCACCTGACTCCAACCAATTATGTGCCAAACTTGCTAGAATACTCCTATTATAATGTAATAATACATAAATATGCCTTGTTATATGAAGATAGTGGTGTATGTTTATATATAATTAGAAAAGTGGCATAATGCGTGTGTATACTACACTATACTCAATTATTCTCTTTATCACTAATTTAGTAGTGGGGGTTAGATAATCTGAATAAGTGAATTGATTGTAGTTTTTACATAATTACATTTGCATGTGAATGTAAATTGGCCAAACTTCCGATTATATTTTTTTTTTTTGTCAAAAAAAAAAAAAGCCTCACTAAAGTAAAGGCTTTCCAAATGAATTTGCTTTATAATAGTATAGATAAAGCATTATTTATCTCATATTAGGTAGACTACGTACTATTTTTTTAAAAAAATAAGATAATTAAAAAATGTTATAAATTAAAAAAAAATACAAAGTTAAACTGATCTTACCTAATTTGAAAATAAACAAAGATAAATTTGAAAGGTTCATCCTGGGAGTGTGTATGGGTCGGATTAGTAGGGTCCGTGCTAAACCCAAAACTAATTCGATGTTGATCGGTTCTAGATTTTGGATTTAGAATTGAACCGATAATTCAATTAAACTGAACAGAATCGGATTGGTTTAGTTCGATTCGGATCCATGCCTCAAGTTGGTTTAGATCGATTCCACTTTTATTGTATATAGTTTAACTTTTTATTTAAAAAATTAAAACGATAGGATTATTCTTGCATCCTTAATTTTTTTAAAAAAATAAAAAATAACATATAAATACAAAATAATAATAATTAAATAAAAATAACAATAATCTAATAATATATGTAAAATATATATAAATTTTTATGAGATATAAAAAATGGGTCTCAGTTCAATTTTAGAATCAGTTCAAATTTGGGCTGATTCGAGTTTAAAAATTGTGAAATTGAGAATCAAATTGAATTAATCAGATAAATTATTTTTAGATTTAAAATCAAACTGATACTTTACAGACCGGAACTAAACTTTTTCATAAAGACCTGATTGGTTTAATTCTCTAATTTTTCGATTCGTTTATGCTACATTAGACTTCACCTTATCAGACTGAGTGAGTGAGACGTTTGGATTGAATTTAGACAAACCCCTTCATGGGGAATATCGGGCGATGATTTAGCGAGGGATGTACGATTTTTTGAACTAATTCACACAGAAAAGAGTGAGGTTGAGCTGTGCACAACTCAACTGTGGTCCGTACACTGCTTTCCACTCAGCCACTCACTGACTCCCACCAATGGAGTCAGCGTGTACGAACTGAGTCTCTTTTTTGAGAGTAAAACAAGTATTTGAAGAAGCATTGAGAGGCGCTCACTTTATCCATTATTTCATCTTAACTTACCCCCCTCTCTCTCTCTCTCTCTCTCACTCTCAGAGAGTGTTTGCGTTATTGAAGAAAATATAAGAGAGAAACAAGAAGGTAATGCAAAGTTTCTCAACAAATTTGAGAGTATAAACGTGAACCCATATAATATAGGAGGTTTTTTTTTTTAAATTTTGCTTACTTGATGTGTAGTATACCCCAGATTTTGATTTTTGTCCCTTTTGCTGTGTTTGGTTGGCGAGAAAACTGAAGAAAACAAAAAACTAAGATGATTATGAGAGGTTGCGTCTCATGTTGTCTGCTTCTTAAGAGAAGAAAATGTAGATAACAAAAAAAGTTCACTTGATTTGTATGTGAGGTGATGTTTTGCAAAGGTTTTTGGAAACTAGGGTAATGTAGATTGTCAATTTCCTTTTGTTTTCCATTTCTTTTCCTCCGGTTTCTGGGTTTTGATTTTTGGAATTCTTTTTATGTGTTTTTGTATATTTTTTTCCCTTGCCCTTTTATGTCTGTTACAGGTTCTCTATTTAGGGCAGCTGTTTCATAGGTTGAATCTTTCTGTTTATACATATAAATATATATAGGTATTAAAATTGTTGAATTTAGCTCGTTCTGTTGAAATTAACTCAGAAATCATAGATCAGAGTTCTGGATACTCAATATTTGAGATTATCTCTTCCATCGTCATATTTTGTTCCTTTTTCTCTTTTATGGGAGATTGAATTGTATGCTAAGTTGCTAACTGTTAATAGTTGAACTTTCAGTACAAACTCTGTTACATCTCAAGGTGCTAGTAGGGGGAAAAAAAAAAAAAAAGAGAGAGAGAGAGAGAGAGAGCAAAAACACTTCTACTGTCTTTGACGGTAGAATTTGAAATTTTGAAACAAAACAAGACAAAAGCTTCCCTTCGATGAAATCATTGTTAAACTATTCTTTTTTCTATTTCCTTTGCAGCTATTTACAAATACAACTAATAGATCTTGTTGAGATTTTTGGTTGTGCAAGAAGTAATATTGCTATTTTTTCTCTGAATCAATCCAAAAACAAAGAACAACATAACAATGCTCTTCAGGATATCCTAAGTTCAAAACTTCCTCTCTTATAGTTTTGTTTTGGTAGTTTTTAACTTTTCCCCCGTCTTGTTGTAAAGTTTGTACCAATAATTAGAGGACATGGGATTAAGTTAGCAAAGAAAGACTCTGCTCTGATCTCTTCTTTCATACCAGAGGCTAGCAGAAACTAAATTATGGTCAAGTGCTAGAAGTTCTAATGCACCCAGTAGTATAGTTCACCATGTCAAGGCAAGCTCACCTTCCGCCCCGCTGCCCATTTCAGAAGAAAACTGTAACTCGCCCAGTTCATGACCCTGTCTCTCCAAGCTCTTGCAACGAATTTTTGTACCCTCGACACCAAAAGTCTATATCACAAAGCTTCATCTTAGAGGAGCAGCCAGCATGGCTCGATGACCTGTTGAGTGATTCGGAGACAACAAATTTGAAAGATATACTCCATCGCCGATCAGCTAGTGATTCAGTGACCCTCTTGGATGGCCTTGTTTCATTACCAAGTTTAGCTCCACTTAGTGATGATGACAGTAGTGAAACTGGTAGTGGCTTTGAGTCAGCTTGTATGTATGGTCCTAATTCCCCTCGGAGAAAAGGCAAATTAACCTTTCCAGAGAATGCCATGGTTTCAGCGTTATCAGAATATCTTCCTCAAAACCCTATTCAATATTTGGATGATGGTCTTTGTGTTTCTGGAATGGTGCAATGTGATTTAGTACAAGATGCAAGTGGCTCAGCTGGAGAGGCCAATACCGAGACAAGGGCAATTAAGAGGTTAGGTTCTGGATTCACATGCTTTCTTCAGCATATGGGTGTACTATTCTGTTCTCCATTAATTTATTTTCTTGGTATATTGTAATTTAGTCTGAATTGGATGATGTCATCAAGTACTCATACACTTAGTTCTTCTACATAACTGTCAACATGTGAAATGCCTAGTATCCAAGCTGCAGGACCATTTCCTGCAGTCCAGGAAACATGTTTAAGTCAGATGTTTCACTATCAATTATGTTCTTAAATCTTTGGTTATAAATCTTTTCCTCTTATTTTATCATGGTTGTCTTTTCCTCCTCATATATTCTATCTGAACTTGCTTGGATTTAGGTTTCTGCATTTGGTTTTTAGCTGTATACCACATTCAATTGGTGAGCGTTCTGCATTGCTATGACTTGTTAATATATTGGTAAAATTGACATGAATGATAGGGTTGTCAATAATTTTTTACATCACACATTTTCAACTTCTGATGCTGTGTCATTTCTGGTCCACATCATGCCTGCTTGGATTGCTCTCCATGTGAATAATTTTCACAGTTTTGTGCATTAGTTTGGTGGAATTATGAGAATTTACATGTGAAAGTCTTGAAGGGAGAGCGGGATATCCCCAAATTTTTTCTGAAGCAAATTGTGAAGCATCTAGAAAGGGAAATTCAACTGTGAACAAAAAATGACTTATGACATAGGCTTCCACAAAAGCAATGAGCTTGTGCTCTCTGGGTCTTGCCCTTGTGAGGTTATGAGAGGTACCTTGTCTTAGTCTATGCATGTTGTTGTTCCACTTACCCAGAAAGAGAAAGCATTCGTTAGTGTCCATTCTGACAGAAATACACATAGATAGAGCTCACCTATTCTGGTTTGATGTTGACATTGTTCTTTACCTATTCAGTCGCGAGAACATCTATTTTGAAAATCAAAGTGTCCTATCTCACTCAAATCCTGGCAATAAGATTGAGATATGGTGAAATTTTCTTGAAGTGTATCCACCAGAAAACCCAAAAACTGAAGAATAATGTATCAATACAGCTTTGCTGTTACATTTCACAACTGTTAATTTATTTATTTTTCAGCTTCTTATGGTTTCTTCACTTGAAAGATATTCTTCCTCCCAATACAACTTAGAATTATCAGCTGATTCTTTGCATGGGAATTGATAGTTTTACTCCATGATTACTTCTCATGAGTTTTTTGGCTTCCCATCCCTTATTCTTTCTGCAAAGCACATGCTAATATTAGTTATGGCTCTAGATAATCAGTATGACCTTTATTACTCTGACAGGCAGTAGATTACTTGCTAATTGTTGTACCTAAGTCATATCACTATTTCTATAATGTGAACTTGCGCCTTTGACTTTGCTATCAATTGTAGTTCTGTTTGGTAGATTGAATAAGCTTACCTGGATAATATTTATGAATGTGAGGTCTTGAGGGGCTTTTTCTATTATATGCAATTGGACAGTCTTGTGTTACTAGTAAGCTTCTCCACCAACTAGATCCTTCTCTATCGAGGTATCAATTTACATAAAAAATAACAAATAAGATGCCCTGGAAAAGTTGTCTTTACGCTTTTTAATATACGTGAGTAATATGCTATCCGTGTGGTGGGAACAAAATTTTGCCTTCACAATAAACATTGCGATAATGTTTAAGAAAAAAACAAGTTACTTCTAAAAAAAAATGTTTTTGGAAAAAAGTTTCTCTTTGAACCTTAACTACAATGAATCAGAACATAGCAGTACTTCAGGCAGGCAAGCATTTCACTCATGCATTGCCTAGCCTCAAATATGGGGGGGGAAAAAATGTTGAGTTCATGCATTTAAGGTGGCTGAGAAAGTTCATTTCTAACCCGCTCTATATTTCCATTTCTTGTTTTAGTGTTTTTTTATGTTGTTCTCTGCTTTGACGTACACTAAGGATTATCAAAGCCAAATCATTGATACAAGAACTATTCATATGTTAAAATAGTTGGTCTTAATGATCTCTTTGCAGGCATTCTGGGCAGCGTTCAAGGGTTCGTAAACTCCAATATATTGCTGAACTGGAAAGAACTGTTGATGTTTTTCAGGTAATGAGATGGGGAATATGAATCTATGATGCTACTGTGCTAATTTACTTACTACATATTGTAATCTCAATCATAATCTGGTGGCATGCAAAGGTCTTTTATTGCCTATGATGTAAACCCTCTACATTATCTGAGTAACCATGCGACAGTATGCAATGGAAAATACACACAGAGAAAGATACTTCTTGATATTTTCCTGGAATAAGAACAGTTCATTAGAAGAATTTAGATGTTTACAGAAAATAACGAGCCTTTCCTTTTCTTGTTATTATAATTGTTAACAGATGTCTGTTTTATGCAAAGTCTTTATTGTATGGCCTTTTTCCTGATACTGTTGGATCTGGCAGCCAGTTTCTATACTTTAAATCTGATTGTGGCCATGCAATATGAGAACCATTTACTAATGTGCTTAATTCATCCTACAATGGTGCTTTATTGTTTGGTTTTATCATTTTGCTCCAGCTCCTACATATTTTGATTTTCTGCCAAAACAAATTTGAATATCTCATGTTGCAGGCTTTGGAGTCTGAGTTGGCTGTTAGAGTTGCTTCTCTGCTTCAGAAACGTGTGGCTTTATCAATGGAGAACAGCGAGCTAAAGCAACAAGTAGCCAGACTTGAGCAGGAAAAAATGATTGTAGATGGTAAGTTATTTTGTCTCTCCTGTTCATAATTTTTTAAATTTGTTCATAATTTTTTAAATTGATAGAGATGGTACTCTAAGAAGCACAGATATGGACACGGGACACGACAGTTTTAAAAAATAGGGGACAAAGATACGGCGGGGACACGGCAAAAAATTATTATTTTTATATATTTTATTTTCCATGTCTATAAATATAACATTCACCTACCACCAAAAATATTAAAAAATTCAATACTCAATATAATAGACAACAGGTCATCAATTCATCATCGATCAAGTATAGATAAAAACACAAGTTAAAGAAAATCATCATCCAATACATCATTAGATTTATTACTATCTAAAGCATGAACTAGCAAGCATCCAACTTTCACAAAAAAAAAAAATAGTAGTGGCAAGTAAGCAGTACCAATTTATTTAGTTAATTTTACAGGGTAGTACTCACATTGAACATAAGCAGCAGTGAAACAAGCAGCAGAAAGGGCAGTGAATAAGAAAAAGAAGAACAAAAAAAGTAGGAAAAAAGAAGAAATATAGTAGCAGCAGATTTGGACAGTGAAGAAGAAGAAGAAGAAATGTTTTGATTTGAGATATTTTGTACATTTTATATTGAAGTTAAGAAAATTAAAAAATATACCCCATTTAAAAATTTTCATAATTACACTTCAATCTTTGCCGTGTCCTAAACGTGTCCCTGCTGTGTCCTTGACGTGTCCCAACCGTGTCCCCGGCGTGTCCACAGCTTAAAAAATAAATAAAAAAATAGGACACACCACCTGGCGTGTCCTAGGAATATCCGTGTCCGCGGTGTGTCCGACACGCAAACGGCATCCTAAACAGTGTGTCTGTGCTTCCTAGATGATACTTATGAGTATTCCCAATTTTTGTGCCCGTAAACCTTTTCTAGAAGGCCAAAGAAGAATTCCTTTCTCTATGTGATTTCTTCTTCCTTCCAGTTAAAAACCATAAGGTAACAAATCCATCAAGTTTTTTATTTTCAAAGCTTCACAAAATAAATTATTAAATACATGAAAAACTAGTGGCTATGCTCCTACTGTAGTAAAACTCAATAGATATGCAATTCTTGCATGATTGTTTGTAGGACCTATCTCCAGGATGATAGATTAAGATATGAGGGTGAATATACTATTTTCTTGCAAGTGCTTATTAATTAATTATCAGGTTGCTTAAAAAAAAGAAAAAGAAAACTGTTTTAGTATTTTTTCACAAACTCACCCCACCCAAAGTACTAGCTTCCAACTAGTCCAAGTGCAATAGTCTCCTCCAAAAGTTCTCTCTCGCTCTCAAAAGTGAATCTCCACAAGAACTTACCTACCAAAGCTTGTCTGAACTCTCGTATGCCTTCTAATTCTTGTGTTCATGCTTGAATTAGAGAGCAAATGGTGTCCCAATAAACCAAATTAATAATGGAATTCCTCTCTGCGGAAAACCTCATGCATTCATTATAACCTTTCTGCCATCAATGCAGGGATGGTGAAAGCAAGGATAGTGAGCATAGAAGCCAGAAGCTTACTTTTAATCAAAGTTCATCTATTTCCCGTCAACAAATATTGTGTTTTTGACCGGCTAACTCCACTCCTCTCAACGATAGAGTTCCAAAAAAGCTTTGGCTGCAAAAGAAGATCCCAATTGTAAGCCCAAAGGAGACAAAGGGTTCCCACCTTACAACCCAAAATAATAGAAAGAGACATATCCCAAATCTTATTTCAAATTTACTTTTAGGCCTGAGACCACCTTGAAATAGAAAGAAAGACATCTCAAAGTTCAAAATTGCTATGTGAGTAAGCTTCAAAAAAATGGTGTCCTCGTCAATAACCAATATGAGACTGATATAGCAGCTCTGTTAGCTCAGCCCGACAAATACCCATGCGTGAAGCCTCCCTGATGTGTCCTAGACATGATCTAGCACAAGGCTACATCACCAAAATAAATACGAGGTGAGAAAGTGGATCTGCCTGTCTCTGACCTCTCAATTTGGCAAAAGGTAAGTGGTTGATAAATTAATCAAGAATAAAAACTAAATTATGGAGATGCACGTCTTATTCACATTTTTTCTTAAAGCCCATCTTCTCCATTACAGAAGAAAGAAAGTTCAAATTTCACATGCTCATAGGCTTTCTAATCTCTAGTTTGCAAATAAACCCTGGGTTCCCATTCCTTATCTCGAAGTCCAAGCACTCATTTGCCATCAATAATTTGTCTTCCCCTGTCAAGTGCATTTGGAGTATTTGAAAGACTGAAACCACCTTATCCACCAGTCTTTTCAATCTCTTAACCAACACCTAAGCCAAGAATTCATAAGCTACTCCCGAAAGGCTGATGGGAAAGAGATATCTAATGTCTGCTGCCCAGGGACGAAGGCACCGTAGGGCCAGGGGTGGCCATGGCCGCCCTGGCTTCAAAATAACCCTTTATATGTATTATAAATCAACCCCAAAATTTTCACATAAAGTGGAACGGCCCCCCTTGCATGAAGTAAAAAGCCCCCACTTTAGTTATAGACCTAATCTTGGCCCCCCAAAGATAAAATCCTGGCTTTGTGTCCTTGATGAATAATTCTAATTAGATTATATTTTTGTCCTTGATGAATGATATGGTAATTAGATTAACTTCAGAAGTTCTCTTCTGTGGATCATCTTTTGGAAACATAATGCATTCTACTGAGCATTGACTTTAAAAGAACATGATGTGTTTTTGCCCACTGTGAACGAGAAAATGTTACAACCATTGTACGTCATTATGTTGATGTAGTACAACGAGCCAATGATGAGAGTAATGTAAATTGTTTCTTCCGTGCATGATTTGGTGCAAATCTCAAAGCATGGTGTTTGAACCTTCTGATTGTGTTAATTTCCATGTGGTATGCTTATAAAAATAAAACAGAAGATAATAAAACTAAAATTGAAAATAATTATTAATGTAATTGTTGTTTACATAAGAGCGTATCACCGAAGTTATGTAAAGAAACTAATGGATACACTATCGCTAATATTATTATGCGAAATGTTGTATGTAGAAATAGCAAAACAGTGGTTTAATTGAAAATTGTGGTTGATAATGATAAACATGGGCATGTGTTTGTTTGTGTGTTGGCATGCATGCCTACTCATGTGCTTGTGTTTTGGTAAATTCTATAATTAAAGAAAGAGAGATGTTTGATCACCTAGAAAGTTGCAGTTAAATAGTCTAAATAAGAGAACTTATGAGACATACACCTCTTAAGTTAAGGTGATAAAGTTGCAAAAAGCATTTCTTTTGCCAATAAAACATTAGAGCAAGTTTAGGCTTGTTTAAGCCTGGATGGAGCATTAACCTAAAAGGCCTTAAGACAAGTTATGCAAGGGCTTTTTGAATCCATGGCCTAAAGGAGCAGAGAGTTATATAGACTCGTGGCTCATCAAGGGTAGGGTTACCTCCAGCACTCAAATCTGTAATTATTTGAAAATAAGAAAGATGAATGGATTGGCAAAAGTAATTTTGATCATTAACATGATGCTGCCACTTTCTCAATTTAATGGATTGCAAATTGTAAGCACTTTCTCTCTCATCTTTAGTGTCATCTTTCACGGAAGAGTAAGTAAATATGATTACCTGTACTTATTTTTCAAAAATTTTCTACAGGTCAGTATCAGTCCCTGAAAAAAGAAGTGGAGAGGTTGAAAATTGGTTTAGCTTATTCCTCCAATTGGAAAGCCAGTGCAGATTTCAGGTCAAGTTCTGCTGCAGGGTGCATTAGTTTAGAAGCTGTTTGGCAGATGCTAGACATGGGAAAACTTGATCTTAACTGAAGAATTTGATATCTTTTGGAATACGTCCGTCTTTGCTCCAGGGAACATTAATACTATGCAAGAAACCAAGGTGAAGCTGATCAAGTTCAGTAGTCATTGCTCTCACTTGACTGTGCACTTGTAAATGTCCGGTGAAGTTATCTTCTAGGTAATAATGTTCGGTTGTTGTATTAGATGGTTTTTCAAATGATTAGGACATGTTTTTTAAGAAGCTGATGACTCGGATAATGACCCATGTTCAAGCAATTTGAAGGCCTTTTTTTGCTTTGTCTTCCCTTTCCCATTGATAGGTGTTTACAATGTGAGACTACTCTAACCTAGCCCATGCTGCTGTTTATAGGGTTTCAACTTACGGAAAATAAACTGCCTGAGCCCCTTGGCTGCTTCAGTAGCAAGGCTATGTTTGGTGAACAGTTTCAGTTTCATTCCCATTACCTTATTTGGTATCATTATTTAGATTATTTAGAGTTAGAATCATCATTTCCTAGGAATAGTGATTTTTACATTTTGTTGAAACGGTCATTTTCGCTTTCAAGAGATGAAAATATAAAACAAAGTTTGATAATATTTTTATTGTCAAATTTCTTGAAAAAAATAAAACATGTTTGATAAATATTTTTTAATTTTTTAATTTTAATAATTCAAAAACAATTTTAAAAAGTTGAATTTTAAAAATAAAAATATTTCTATTTTGTTATATTTATTGTTAAAACAAATTTTCCTCCCTTCTCACCTACAGCCACCAACCACCACACATCACTGTCACCTACAGCCACCAACCACCACACATCACTGTCACCGACACCCCTTGCTGCCGCCACCACCACCAATTGCTACTGCTAGAACACCACCAACATAGGATTACAAAACACCAATAATATTTGATGAGTAATATATAATACTTATAATATTACATAAATAAAAAAATATCAAATTTTCATTTTATTCTAACACTATTAATTTGCCTTACCAAACAATAGAACGAAAATAATTATTTCATTCTTACTAAGCAAACAAGGAAAAATCCACTCCATCCTCGTGTACCAAAAGTTTTTCGAGTGAAAATGCGCAATGAGCAGCATTGAAGGACTAGGAACAGTCAAAGCACTTAATCAAACTACTAGTACTAGCTTGCAGAGCGTTTACAGCATTATCTCCACGTAACTAGGTTCATGGCATGCAAGAAGTACAATTCTGCCTTCAGCATTCATATGCCCCTAGCTCTATGGCCCTTGGTACATCCAACAACAGAATGAACTGAGAAAGTTGACAGCTCAATCAAATGTCCTTAGAGAATGCAATTCCATGCTCAAATCACATGCATTAGCACACTTGACCCAGATCTTGAGCAATCTCAGATGCATTAGGCCACAGCATATGAAACGCAGAATTTCAACTTCTCCACAAAAGATAAAATTGGATAACTTTATACAAGTAATAGCAAATTGCCCTTTTGCATATTTCCACATGGAACTACTAACAAAGTGTTTTTTTTTTTTTTTTTCCTCTCTTTTTGTTTTTACCTTTTTCTATTTTCTTCTCTCGTCCAAGATCCACAGTGGTACTTATCGTGAAATATAGCCCAAATTATTTGAATGGAACTTCCAAACCTCTCACATATGCCGGAGTCCGAATACTTTAGCAGTCAAAGTCAAATTCTACACAATATGTTCACAATGGCTCGCTCAATCTAATCCCTGCAAACAATGAATAGACCACGAGATACAGCAAAGACTCCAACCAGCCAACTCCATCTAACCACGAATAGATGCCTGAGGAACAGCAGGCAAACCCAATTCGTCCTCAGCCTGTCAAGCACCAGAGTTTGGCAGACAAGAAAACACATTCAGACACAATAAATACATTACTGAACAGTTCATATGAAAAACTTCACGTGCAATCTATTCTCATTAAAATATATCATACAATGGCCTTTTGAGGGGGAAAGGGAAATGGACAGAATAGAAATGGATGACAGTGAAATAATGTAGTGAGAACATATAGAACCCGTATTCCATCGGTATCAGGCAAAACTGCAGGTTATTCTCTCACAGAATACAATTTCCATTACCATGCACTCATAGCAATGTAAGAAAAGAGATTCTTCATGATTTCCATTTCCATGCACTCATAGCAATGTAAGAAAAGAGATCCTAGAGTGACACAAGATGAAAATCTACCTGGTTGTTGGCTCTGCCAGCTGGTACTGCTGTGTGCCCTGTTGGTGCTGAAGGTAAGTTGAGTTCCGTTTCCAAATCAGGTTGAAGATATGCAGGCACCCCATCACCTTCAGTCTCCAGCCCCATGTCAGCTTCCAAAGCATCAAGCTCTGCAACACAACATCAAAAATGATAAATGAAACAAAATATATCCAAAATTATGTTTCGCCACCAGGAATCCAACTTTGTTGCAGACACTTATGCTAAACAACATGGTATGGAAGAAAACTTGGATGACATAAACTAGCTTTCCTTCCACATATATAACTGAGATGTCTATATTGAAATTATGGGGGTTACTAACCCCTAAGAAGCACGGCTAGGAATTGATTGGACGCATGGCCATTTTCAAAATAATCAGGACGCAACATTGCAAGGACATGGCAAGAAATAAACATATATTTTTATATCCATAAATGAACACTTTCTTCCTTTTTTTTACATTACAAATACATTTTGTATTTCACGAAATGACTTTTCACATTGGAACTTTTGGAAAAGAAGTCATTTTCCACATTCTACTTATTAGAAAAGTATGTGTAGGAAAAGTCCTAATATCTATTACAAAAAGCTCTATTCATAAACAAATTGGAAGTATTGCTTTATAATTCCTAAAATTAAAAAGTCTAGAGGAGAGATTAATATTTATAAATTTATATTGTTTTTATTTTGTCCTTAGGTCCCAAGTTATTTTATCTAAACTTGCAATGTGTTTTGTAAGCAATGGACACATATGTCCACCCAGTGTCCAAACCTTGTCCAGCTTTAAAAAAATTAAAAAAAAATAATGACACACGTCTGGGACTATCTGATGAGGGTCGGTGTCCAACATAAACACAGCAAGAGAACTTTTGTAATGCTTCGTACTTTTGTTTACTTAATGATACTTCTCATTTTTTTTCACAGAAAAATAAATATGTTTGTATCAAGGATATCTTTCGTTCCTGTGAAAAGCATGAAGCAAGAAGGACAATAAAAATTGCTACTTAATTTCTGGTAACAACACTTAGCATATTTCCTCTTCCATATAGAAGTTTACCATACAACACATGAGCTTACCACCCATGAGTTCTTCTTCATCAACGTCATCAGGTACATTATAGCTTCTACCAAGCGACTCTTGAATTTCATTGCTCACATCCATCAGGTCCATCATCTCATCTTGCAAGTTCTACACATAATCAACCATCCAGCATTAGCAATTTCCAAGAATAGGCACAATGGAAGAAAAAGAGTACATTGAAAACACATATACAAACATCTATGTCTTGAATTTTCACGGTCTTCATCATTCCTTTCAACTCTTTGTTTGCTGATTTCAAAGCTGTCATCTGGCAAGAATGGAACAAGATTAGTTGTGGCAAAATCAATTCACAACAAATTGCATCAGATTCACTGAAAGGTTCCTCCAGGGCACCATTTCCTTAGAAACCCAAACAGATAATAATATGAAGCATGAGAATCTAGGACAGATCAACCACCCATTTTAGAAAGAAAGCCCTCCCTAGTGACAAATGAGTTGTCCCCTACCTCTCACGAGGTAGGCAGCAGGTTCCGATCAGGTTACAAAACAAGCTCCGCCTGAAATTCCTTGAAACATGCCCCTTGGGTTGCTACCAAGAAAAACAATAGTCTTATGGTGAATATATTACAGACCCATAATAACCATACTAGATCTAGCACAGTGAATCTTATATGAAAGGTGCAACATTGTCGTTAGTCATGACAGCTTAATCATCTGAGCCATGTTGGAGGAACACCAATCAAAAATCTTTTAACAGCTAAACACTTGATGACATGGCCGCTCTAAGAATACAAGAGGACAGATGATATAGAAATTAAACATTTCTCATGGAAACTAAGTCCCTGGAGTTTTATATTTTCATTTTAGATAGTGTTCCAAAGTCCCACTCGCAGGCCTAAATTCAAAGTGCATTAAATTAGGCTACATTGATGTGCATGTTATTTTAAGCTTATCTATCGCCAAAGCCTGCTAATGGACAACTAACATTTCAAGAACCAGAAATAATAAGAACCATAATGCAGAATTTTCCACTAATTGCATATCCATCCTCATAGCCCAACATTTATTGGTTTAAGCAGCCCAAAACATAGATGAATTTAAAAGACACCAATATAACTATTTAAAAAGGTAATAATTGAAAAAAGAATACAAGAAGCTCCACAGGACATACTGTTTGCTGAGCATCTTTAATTCCCTCAGAGGCAAATGCAACTTGATCTAGATTGAACGTCTGATTGTAGAGCATATCACGTTGTCCTTCATACCTGTCCATAGGCAGGTAGAGCATATATCATGGAAAAAAAGATATATTAATGTGTTTGTGTATTCACACATGCACAAATCCAGTAAATGGAAGCTTTTTCTTTCCGCGGCATAAAAAAAAAAAAAAAAAGGTAAATGGAAGCTTTCTAGTGTAAAAGAATATAAGGAAATATGAAGTTTTATTTCAAGAAATATGGAATTCCATTCACTTCTCTGAGCAGAGTGGCATTAATCCTATTACAAGTAAATGGAGGCCCAAATAATAAAATGACGTCCTTACAAATAGAGGCTGAGTGATAAAATTTTCCCATAAACTAAATGCAGGTGCAGGTAAACATCACTTCCGTATAATTAGTATTTACAAGTTCATACAGCACAAAAAGGCTCCCCAAACAAGCGGGTTGATGAAAATTAATCCTTACCGTGGATGAGGTACATGGTTACAACACATGTTGCCATAGATAATATCAACTCCAACTTTCATGTCTTTTTCTGTTTTTTAATAAGTAATAAAAGATTTGTATTAAAAGTATCAAGGGGCTGCAACCCAAATACAAAAAGACCTCCGGCAAAACGGAGGTCCTCCAAGAGAACACTACAAAACATACTATACTTCCATGGTCTCTACAAAATCCAAAAATTGGCCTAGATTAGGATTCACCCTACCCAAGAGCCAACTATACACTATATTCAAAAAATTACTTTTCAGTAGCCTGTACAAAGCAATCTCAAATCCTTCAAAGAATCTTCTATTTCGCTCACCCCAAATCAACAAAAATAAACAAAAAGGCATAAGCCCCAAACCTTCCTCCTCTTTCTTACCCTATATTTTTTATAGGAAAGAGTTTGTCTTATTAGGGGAAGGGCGAGGGGCTGCTGGGGTTTGAACCCAAGGCCCAACCCATAAGCTTGGCTATACAAGGACCCAACCACTAGGGCAAGCCACTTGCTCTTCCTCCTACCTACCCAAGTTCCCCACCAACTATCCAAAACATCAGCCATGCTCCATGGACAAACCCAAGACATTCCAGAGATAGTCTAGATTAAGGCCAAGAATTCCTTGATGACCAGACAATGAAGTAACAGGTGAGGCACGGATTCCCCATCCTTTTTGCACAAGAAACACCAATTAACAAACATTCAATTCCAATTTTGATTGCATTAAAAAATTTAGCCTAAAGTTTCAAAATTCTATACACCTAACTTGATATTTAACAGTTAACTTCAAGCAATTAATTACACTTCTGCAGTAACTCAAAACTCTAGTTTGAAGTTCTAACAAATTTGTAAGTCTTGGCACAATTTTTTAAGACCATACCCATAGACATGCATGAATATCATGATTAAACCAAAAAAAGAGGCCACTGTACAAGGTCAGCATAATAGGAGCACAAAGCTAAAGTGGGAATCTGTTGGTGCATAGTTGCCGAATTTTATCAATAGGTCCAAATGGTTGTCCAACAAAAGCTCACAATAATTTCCTGACAAAATCTGCCCACTGATATATATCATTATAGTAGTACCTACTACCTGCATTATTCCTTTATTTTATCATCGAAGTTAGCTCTTTAGGTTCCTTCTATCAAAGCTCTAGATGTCTACCCCACTATTCTGTGTGCATATTGCCTTACACTTTCTCACATAACATTACGTCAGAAACAAATCGTTGGTTTGGTTACTAAAAAAATATATGACCCCGTAAAGATCCTGTCGAAACAATAAGAATTATTCTTCCCATTAAAAAATATCACACACGAAGCAAACTACATATTAGTTAATTCTTTCATTCTCTTATCTAAATACTTCGTAAACACCTTCCAAATTCATCACAATTCCCACTTCACCATGCTGATATCCCACAGATTGGTACATTTCTTCCCAGTTTCTTCAAACTTGAAATTTTGCTTGATCTACCTAAAACAAATCTCTTGAATGCAAGCTGTGTCCTGATCAACTTCCTTTAAGGGCTCTTATCAAATCCCAAACCTTTTTTTATAAGCCTGATCAAATCCAAAACTTATCCAACCAACTCAGATTTGACTTGATCTGAAAATATGGACTCCAACCTATCAACTACTGGTATTTAGTATCAAGGGGTGCGATGGTATAAGACTAAAGTACATAGTTTGCATACTATGATCTGTTAGTACATCAGGGTTAAAAGGAAATCATGTAAATCAGATAACCTACATTCTCTTTTGCTTGAGAACCCTCATGGCTCGAGCTTTGACAGCTTCTTGAGCAGGACCAGGTCGGGTTTTCTTGATCTGCTCTTTATATCTAGCAAGTTCGACATCAAGCCTTTTGATCTTCTCCTCAACTGTTTCACCTCTTTTGTTGATCTGAAATAAATAGATAAATAAAAACATATGTAGGTCTCTAATTGGAGGAATAAATAGACAAAAGGATTACAAAACAATGAGAATCAGATCTCCAATGAAACATAAGAATGACAGAGCAAAAATGTCATCCACAAATAGTTAAAGCTATAGAAGGTCTTTTATAAGGCCGACCGTGAGGTGTACAAAAGCTCAAACATTACACAAATATATATATAATCATGACTTGAATCCTATTAGTGAAATCCCAAACTCGAAATAATATAAGAAAATACCTAACCAGCAAAAGAAAATATTATAAGAACATATAAATTATTGTTTTAAAAAAAAATCTATAAACGAGGGTGCATAGTTTTCAACTGGTTTTCTATTTAGACAGAATCTAGTAATCTTGATAGTGAAGAAAACATGTGTATAACTGCAGCCAAAATGGTTACTCTTTTGTTGCTTTTCAACAGATTTACTGATTGGTGCTTGAGTAGATTGAAAGGTGAAATAGATCGTTGTGGTCCCCAGATTTTGAACCCTGAGAATAAAGTTTTACACCAGGAAATCTCTCTCTCTCTCTCTCTCTCTCTCACACACACACACACACACACTATAATCATAAACCACCACGTATTCCCCAAACAAACATGAAGCATTCAGTATAGTTGTTAAGGTTAGGCTCAATTTAATACCTTCATTGGTCAATCTGGAACTTTCATAGAAAACATTGACAAGTGAACCCTAGGGAACCCAAGGCAAATGTGGTAGATTTGAGTATATTCAAAATAATAATTGCAGCATCATATTTCCTCTCTCTCTATAAACAATAAATCGGGGCTTAGAGAGGGAAAACTGTTTGATAGAGTGGTAAACTAACAATACTTTCCCCATTCTTCAAGAAGATCCATCAGCTCTTCCAGTAGAGATTCAGTTAACCACTTATGGTTTTTCCAACATATGACCTGAGGCTACCAACCCAAATAATTAGTCAACATTAGGATGGTGTGTCACACAAATGAGCATATAAGGTAACTTGGAACCAGCAACTCAGGTAAATATACAATTTGAGTGTCCATGAAAGCAATTTATGCGTAACCATCTCTAATTGCATCATTTGTATGCCATTGCTGCCGTGTTATAATAAACCTTAAAATACGTCTGCTAACAGTCTCAGCACCAAACACGCACGCAGGACAGACAGAACAAAAAATTATCAAATAAACACCCGCAATTATGTTTTCTAACAGAACCCATGAGTTTGAAATAAACCAATGTGGGCATGATTGTAATTCTACAGTCTGTTTCCAAGCACAAGCATCGCATGTCTAAAATTGTTTGACAGAGTCTAAACATCACATACAAAACTGATCCCCAAAACGTACCGCTTAAAATACCCAGAAAATGAACAAATTTCTATGAGAAAATAGCAATCCAGTTCCAATAACAACAGAATATCACAGAAATTTAGAAGATTTGTTGATGGATGTATACGATTCCAGTGAGAGTCAGTAATATATATATATATATATATAGATAGAGAGAGAGAGAGAGAGAGAGAGAGAGAGAGAGAGAGAGGACCCGATCGGAGGCGTCTTGAACCGAAGGAGGGGGTTCTTTATCTTTCTTAGCGCCGAAGACTCTCTTCATTTTTCTTCCTCTTCTACTTATTCCTTCGTTGTTCGGAAATTCAGATCAACGCCAACTACCTTCCTACTGGATATTTTTACCGCGTTGGAGAGATCTTGATCGAAGGGCCTCTCTCTGACTTTCGCGCACCCATGCACTAACTAAGGCAGAGAAGAAGTTTGACTGCGGTTGTGTTGATCAACGGTACGTTTTGTACGATGATGATGGTGGCGTGTGAAGCTGAGCGCGTGGGGTGGGGCCAAAGGTAATGGAAAATTTGACAGGCTATAGCTTGATCAGAGATGCACAGCTTGATTGGAACTACGGAAAGGAAGGAAATATTTTTTCCATTTTAAAATCATTTTTTTACCATTTTTCGTTCACTTGTTTTTTTTTTTTTCTTTTCTTTCTCATTTCTCCAAACAAGCTATCAATATGTCAACACTTATTTTTCACTGCAGTTGTTATTGAATTTTTTAATTTTTTAATTATTTGTTATTTTTAATATATTCGGTCATTATGTCTGATATCTCATTCATTAAATTCGCTATATTTTTCTTGCATTTAAAATATTTTTCATATGTATTTGAATATATTTTATTCCTCTATTATTTTTTAATATTTCTATTTTTTCTTTTACTTTTTGATATATTGTCGATATTTTTTTATACCTCTACCCATATATTTGCATTTGATTTTCAAATATCATCTTCATTTAATCTTTCCCTTACTAGTATGTAGTGTTATATGGTTAAAATTTTAAATATTGCTATTTCAAATATCAATTATGTATTGTTTTTTTTAGTTTTTGGGTACCAGTTTCAAATTAGAGTTTGCTAAATTTAAATTTTTGCGCCCTCGGCCTCTTCTGTTCACAATGTGGGTCATTTTAAATAATTATATGTGAAAAAATATATTAAAAAAAGTCCAATAAGACACCGTATGCTTTTCAATTGCTAGTTAAAAATGGTTTTTTGACTAGACCTCCTCTAAGGTTCAATTTGACCACAAACATACCCTAATAACTTGAGAAATTTATATTTTACCGTTGGGAAATAGTACTAAAAGGTAAAGTGATATTACATTGTACCCTCATTATATAGCAAATTGAATTTTAAATTTTTTTAACTAGAAACCTTAACTAATGTTAAATACACGAGCCTTCGTTATCGGGACAAATCATATCCAATCTTTTGGAGTGGGTTTAACTCTCCACTATTATACAAGTTTACAGTTTGACGCTGCACGTGTTGAATGGTTGGTGCATGTGACAAAATGAATCCGCCTTGACAGTCAAGTCCTTGGGGCAAACCTCTGGTGGCTCTTTATATGGAATGTGACAGAGACCGTAGTTACAGGCATTGACATGGCCAAGACCATTAGTTATGTTGCAATTTTGGAGGCATTTGATTTTGTGAACATCGAAAAAAGTCTGAAAGTTAGGTAGTACCAATTGCTCAATACTCATCTACATGGAGTGTTTTATTATATTAGTAACATGAATTCATAATTAATAAAAAGATTTTTAGTATAATAAATAACACATGACAAAATCTAATATATATAGTATCAAAAAACCTCGTCCTACTAACTTTTTTTTGGGTAAACATCTGTGTTGTAGGAGTTAGTAATTTCTAATGATGTTTATGAGCTGTCTCTTAGACTAGAACTTGAAATAGTTGGATAGGTTGTGTGCCTATTGGACTATTTGGCTGACCAAATTACATATGTATCTTTCCTGATGGTTACAAGTTTGAGCACCATTCTTCCATGATCCGTAAATGAAGCAATGGGATTGCTTTGAATGTCTCCAGCCTTATGATTAATCAGAAGTTTGGATTACCAAAAGGTGAATAGGTAGCCAAAATATCTATTCCAAGGGCAGTTTTTTCACTAGAGTTGTAGAATAATCAAAATTAAAAGGGCATCCATTTGCACAAGGTTCCCATAATGCGGGATTTGAAAAGGGTCGGATGAAAGCAACCTTATCTCCATGTGAGACTATTTTTTGCATTTTCTAACCATGGTCACCAAGTCTCAATGGAACAACCTTATTGCTGCTAAGGTGTTACCAACGTCGGAATGTAATCAAAATTATTGAAAGAAAATATAAGGCGCGGGAAGGAAGGGAGCGATGGGATTGGCTGGCCTAGTTGATAAAGGCCTTAAATGATACCCTCTGTGATTACATTTATCCCTCGGTGAACTGAATGCAATAACATTTAGAACAAGAAAACCTTTAACAGCTTCACTTTTCGTTATGTTTGCTCGAGGCATTCTATGATAAGAACTTGAGAAGTGCAGATCTTACAAAGATGATATCAACACCAAAAATCGAATAATTACCGCTAGCTCACGCGGAAACCAAAAAAAGAATTAATTACACTTTGCACTTCTATGCTTTACACTAAATTCTTCTTCAAAACCTTTATTTTTATTAGTAATAATTAAGACTTTGCACTTCTAATTTATTACAATGTCAACATTTTGTTAACTTTCGTTAGAGAAATAAACAGAAACTTCCTAAGTGACAAGCACGTGACATTTTTCAGAGGGCAAAATATGTAAAATCTTGCACTTTTCTTAATAATCTATTATAAATTATTCTCAAATCACAAGTGCAATCAATTTTGTAATGTATATAACGTAATTAAGTTTCATATAAAAGCCTCCAATTCAACTTCAATGCAATACGCATGAGCTTTTGAGTATGAAAGAGGTTTAATATTACATCTCTACCCCTTGCAAAATGCCAGGTGCTTGTCAAATGTGAAGGTTTCCTCTAAGAGAAATTAGTAAAAAGTTGATATTGTAATAAATTAGCAGTGTAAGGGGCTAAGGGCTTAGTTGTTACAAATAAAAGTAAAGGCCCTAAATTAAAATTTTGTGTAAAATACAAGAATGCAAAGTGTAATAAATCCCAAAAATCTAATACAACCCGTACATGGACTTATTCGTATCGAAGGTTACCTATGCATCATGCTCAAATCACCAATTGTAGTCTACAGGATACATTACAAACCACGCGTGCATTGTTTTCATGTGAAATTCACAATTCATAAGAAAAGAGGAAACAAGGCATCAACATCCTACAAAAGCCCCACAGGAAACATATACATATAAAAGAAAAATAGTAACAACACCTACAATAAAAACAGAAGGCAATTCATCAAACACCTTCTAGCCTGCACCAGGATCAGATTTCAGCCCAAGTTGCTTCCTTGTCTTCCCCACAAACAAGTCCCTGGATTTAATCATACCCGGGATGCATCCAATGGTTGTTAGAAAGTAAATCTGTGCCACCGCGTAATGTCTCCCAAGGGAAACAATTGCCATTGGCCCAGCAGGCTTGTAAGTAGCCATCCTACAGTCTTCCCCTCCTGTCAACAACAGCTTCAAGTTCTTGGCAGCCACCAAAGCATGCCTTTGTGCCAAATACCCTTGTTTGATTTCCTGAAGAATTAGTATTAGTAATAATCTCTTGAATGAAAAATCATACATGACTATAGATGAACGAACAAACCAAAATGATAGGGTGGTGATTCCGGATTCAACCGATTAATCAACAAAAAAATAAATAAATAAATAACAACAGGTCTTTTCAAGTTAACTTTGGAAAGCAAATAATAGAGGGTAGCAGCAGCTTGCAAGTACAGGTGGTCCTCCATAACAAACAATAAAGATTACTATTCAAGTTGTCACTGACAAAAAATTACTTGTGACTACTATTTTGTATTTTAAACATTATTTGAGGACATATACATATGGAAAATGCAAAATGACCCAATTGAGTATTATGCACACCCCTCACCCTCCTGAATTATGAAAACTAGGAAAGTTAAGTTTTATTTTGGCACATCCAAAAAAAATGGTATGCTTAGTGTCTAATAGAAAATATCCTTACAATATTCATTTTTTGCTATACGGAAGTTGGATTAAATGAAACAGATAACAATTGAACCTCTTACATGACAAATAGATTCTTATGAGTTGGTATCACAAATAGAGATGCTAAAACAATCATAAACTTTTCTTTTTGGCAATGGGAGCTTTAGAGGAAACACTTCCAAGCAATATCTCATGCTTAGTGTTTCTAATAAAAGTAGCTTTACAAAACTCAATTTCCAAATCTTTAAAGATCCAATTCCCCATTATACAGAAGAAAATGCTACTTAAACTCATATCCTTTAACTTAATTTCTCAATAATGCCATCTTCCAAAGATATAACTCATTAAAGAGAAGAAATGTTCCAATGAAAACAATAAAAGTTGGAATTCCAGCATTAAAGATATTTTCTTATGAGTCGATATTCATGAACTAATGATGCTAGATAGTCATATATTCAGCATTACTCTTTTTTCAGATTCTCATAAGTAACGATGTTATGAACATGAATAAAAATCATACGATCAAATAGAAAATATTTTAGAACATTTACGCTCTCAACCAAGGAACCACATCATATCTTTGAGAAAGAAATAAAAATTAAGACAAAAAGAGAACAAAAGACACGAGGACATTGTTAATCTATGTAATACAAATCCAAATCCCCAAAGCAGAGTCTCAAGTCTATTCCAAATTTCGAATCCCAAAAACTAGGGATACATCAAGCAGAAATACAGAAAACATACAAATAAAAGGATCTGCATAAAACCATAGAAAAAGATTGGATAGACTTACAGGAATGTCAGTAATATCTCCAATACCAAAGACATTCTTGTGATCCTTCACTCTCAAGTTATCATCAACCATTAACCTTCCTTGAATGTCCAAGCTATTTTTCAAAACAGTCTCCTTAAGCCAAAAGGAGCCTACACGCTTACCCGTGCAATCAAAATGGCAATCGGCTGTGATAGTTTCTCCACCAGATGTTTGATAAACACCATCTGATACAGAATTTAAATTGATAGATTGCCCCAAGATGACTTCAACTTTTTTCGATGTCAACCAATTCAGTGCTTTTCTGCCAGCCTTATGTCCAATGAACTCCAACAACTTTGATCCGCGATGCACTAGTGTCACCTTCTTGTCAGGAAAATCGACAGCAATTTCCCCAGCAAGCTCTACACCAGTGGGGCCACCTCCAACTATCAGTAGTGAATTAGAAGATTTGATCTTTTGATGCTCTGCAACATAGAAAATAAGATTGAACTTGAGGGACAATAGTACAGCGCTGCTGCAAGTTTATTCTGACAGAAGATATTACATTATAGTGTGTAACACATCAAAATGGAAACTTTAGAAGGCTTATAGAGACATTATGAGGTGAAGAAAAAATTTCTGACAAGCTGCAGCTTTAGTTTATCGAGATTAAACCTTCAGCATAAAATAGATTTCCTGTTCAATAGACAGCAGTGGTGGTTGTGAAAATTTTGCTGGCAGGGCAAAGCTGTGCTTTGACAGCAAGATGATGTGGTGGCAATAGCAGTGGCATTAGTTGGAGAGAGAGAGAGAGAGATGGAGGTCAAAGAGGTGGGGCTGTCATTTCTAATACAGGTACTACCCTTTTACCTTTTGATGATTTGTGGGTTGCACCCACTTAGGTGTTGTTATCTCTTTATGTGTTTCACATTTATTAATTATTGAAATGACCGCATTACCCCTCTCTCCCTAGCAACGGTCAGCCCAATGCGACAGTAGGGAAGGTGAGCGACCATTTATGAAAGAAGGGGTGATTACGTGACCTTCTAGCAAAACTTAGGGAAGGTTTGTGAAATTAACACAATTCAATGTAATCTGAAATTTTTTATTTATTGTTAAATATGTATGTCTGTACTATTTATACGTTGAAAATTATTTTCATATGCGTGAGCAAGTCTTCTCTTTAATTGTAATCATAGAACCTTTAGTATAAGCTTACTATAAATACTTTTTCGATCTCCAATGATTATAAGTTGTTAGAGAGTTGATTGTATATACTTGCTTGATACTGAGTCTACTGACTGAGCTTCTTAGATCTAGGCCGGGGACTTGTATTCATGTGATGTGACAAACATTCAGATTATTATCAATTTGAAGAAAAAAACAAAACTCAGTCACTTGGAATCCCAAGAATGAAAAATTATTTTCCAACAGAAAATTAAAATTTTCAATGTCAGTATACGGGATAATCTGTATGTAAAGCTAACAAAATAAGGACCAAGTTTTTACTCTTGTAAGTATAAATTAAAAAGTTGGATTTTTTGGTAACCACTCTATGAATTTACCTGCTTTGTAATGACTAAGCTTCTCCATTCTAGCTGGGGGACCAGTATCAACATGACCCGTGGCAATTATGAGATAATCATATGCAACCACATGGCCATCTGCAGTCAATACTTCACTTTCAGTGACATTAATTACAGTAGACACGACAATGTGTGCATTCGGAAGGTAGTCAGTGTGGTTAATAACTGATCTTTCTGCAAACAATGGTTCAACCAGTGATCTCAAGCTTGCCCAGGGAATTTCAAAATACTCCTTCCTGTTGTCATCACATGTTGAAGAGTGAAAATAAATAGAACACAACTTAAAAAATATCCAAACTGAAAATGAAAATTCCATTTTAAAAAATAAACAATGCCAGCTTTTTAAATGCAATATCTCATTAAAATTAGTCACAGTTGCATACATCTGCATGTGCACCGAGTAAGAAGAATCAAAGAGAGAAAACAAGGAACAATACAAAGAGACCACAAAGTTGCAACATGGAAGTATATGGATAAAAGAGGGGGGGGGGGGGGGGGGGGGGGGGGGGGGGGGGGGGGGGGGGGGGGGGGGGGGGGGGGGGGGGGGGGGGGGGGGGGGGGGGGGGGGGGGGGGGGGGGGGGGGGGGGTCGGGGAGAGGGGGGAGGGACGTGTTACTAACATCACTGACTATTCCAAATTACTGCTGACCACCATTTCATCATCAGAAAGAAGATAAAACCATGTTTTTTTCTGTTAATTCAACAAACAAACCAAACATAGATCCTTAGAAAATAGACAAATTCAATCATAGTGACAACAATGAAAATTCCAAATACAAATTTACCAATGAAAACCAACAATTTTTGCAGATTCAACTTGGTGTTGTAGACTCTTTACTCCGGACCATTTGTGGTTTACTTTGCATGTGTGTGTGTCTTTGCCTATTTCCTCAAAAAGAAAAAAGCCTGGTGCTCTCCACTTTGGAGTCCCACATTAGTCTGATAGCCTTCTTGGCTTGGGTATTTAGACTCTCACCAACATTCCCGCTTTGACGGGTTGCTTGGTGTTGTAGACTCTTTACTTTGGACCATTTGTGGTTTACTTCGCGTGTGTGTGTCTTTGCCTATTTCCTCAAAAAGAAAAAAACCTCGCGCTCTCCACTTGGGTGTCCCACATTGGTCTGATAGCCAAACAGTTGCTTGGTGTTGTAGACTCTTTACTCCGGACTGTTTGTGGTTTACTTCACGCGCATGTGTGTGTCTTTGCTTATTTCCTCAAAAAAAAAAAAAAATTGACTCTTTTATTTTCTTCAGCAATACCAACTGGCAAAGTAGGGGAAAAAAAATGGCTACAGATCACAAGAGGGCAGATAGAATAACACTTATGAATTGATAAGAATGACATTGGCATGGTCTTGAAGTGTTCACACGAAAAGGGAGCCTGGAACACCCCCCACCCTCTTCTTCTCACCTCCTCTTAAAACTTCCATCGCCACCATCAAATTCAATTGAAATTAAATTTGAACTACCAACAACAATGCAAAACCTTAATTAAAACTAGATACATGGGTGTGTGTGTGTGTGTGTACAGAGAGAGAAATTCAAGCCCTAAAGACAGCTTTTTAGCTGACATGATATAGCAGCAGTATTTATGCCTATTTCTAGTGGCACCAGCTAGCTTTGAAGATGGATTTTCAAGGATGATATGCAGTCAGATTCCCTAACACTTAGAACTACATATTTGCAAACAAAGCGCTACTAGACTACCAGTTGCACACGTCATTAGTGAATACATACATACTCTAAGAAGCATGGACACAGACAAGCGATATGATATGACACGACACGACATGAAACGTGACAAGGCAATTTTTAAAAATGCAGGACACAGTAAAAATTGCAACATAACACTAATTAAAATTAAAAAAAACATATATTTTATTACTTAAATGTCAAATTAGGTATAAATTCACATGATCTTTTTTTACAATTGGATCCCAAATTATTTTCTTTGAACTTGCAATGCGTTTCACGTGTATTTAAGTAACGGATGCAATTGTCCTTCAAGTGTATGAATTGTGGCCAAAATTGAAAAACAATAGGACACACATGGATGTTGTTCTACACGTGTTGGGGGAGTGTCCAACACATACATGGCACCTTCTTGGAGGCATCCGTGCTTCTCGGTATACTATTGACAATCATTAGGCATCCATCCAAGTGTCTAGCTTGAGACACAACAAAGCTTTGATTAGACGCATGGGAATATCCAAAGCATGGAAGATGCTTCAATTATCATATTGGCAAAATGCTAGGCTTAGATAGATAAGAGTTAATGTATATAGCAAGATGATAGGCTCAAATTTAGAAGATTTTATTAGATTTGATTTGATTGGTTCGACCAGACCCTTGTATAAATATTGATGTATAAATCTGTGGTAAGGGAGATTGAATTTTGAATTTATGAAATACTGAGAGTTAATCTATTTTCTTCTTCGTGGATTCAAGGAAACTCTAGCGGATTCTATGTAACCTTAGTGGATTCTAAGGCATACGAGGATGAAGACTTTGACTTCTCTTTTCCCGCTTCCCATTCTGCATCATTTTCTGAACATGCTATTTTTGTACTACACAAACAACCCCCCCCCTTCTCCCTTTTCCTTATGAATAATCAATCCAAGATTACACAAATGGTCACTCTTAGTAACTCTTAAGCATCAAATTTCACTCTATTTCCATTCATACTTATAATTTTCCTAAAAATATACTATATGTACTCTGTTTTGTCATATTTAACCTAAAACCTTAATATTCTAAAGTATTATGCCTCAATTGTATAGGGTTTACGCACACTCTAGTTTTATCAACTAAAACTATATCATCAGCAAGTAATATGCACCACTAGGCATCCTCTTGAAGTGCCTAGTATCAACTCCCAAATATACGAGACCTCACTACAACTAGTACACCCTCTAAATAACTCTTGTCTTATTTTTGCCATGATCTTATCTCAACAACTCTTCCTTCAATGGTTTGCAACACCAAGATCCATGCAACAAAAACAACAATACACTCCTTATGTCCATAATGTGATGCTAGATGTCTCAAATTGTTGTCCACAAATGCCGAGTATCGTAGAGAACAGAAAGTCCCACACCATTTGCTCTAACCTGTCAACCAAGCTTTATAACCCTTTCCCACAATTCATGTTGCCTAATAATCTCAAATAATGATTTATTGGCCAATACTTCCATTGTCTTCCCATCACTTTTGTTTGAACTCAATGCTTCATTTTCTGTCAAATTACTCTATCAAAATCTATAACTCGGCATCTTCATATAACCCAGACACTTCATGAGACACCCATGAATAAAAGAGCTTTAATCTGACGATGTTGTGTCTTAATTCTCTCATCATTTTACTTTTTGGTGCAACATATGGGGCATGCATAACCAAATTACAAACTTCGAAATGTTTCCATTTGTTACTAATAACAATCATTGGCTACTCCAAATTGCTGCCGACAAACAGTTTCATTATCGGAAAGAAAATACATAAACCCAAGTTTTTCAGTTTACTTCTTTACACATGAAACTAAACGTAAGAAAAGTAGATCGAAGAAATAAGACCAAAGTCAGATTTCAATGGCAGTGATCCAATAACATTTCGTGTTAATTCAACAAACAAACCAATCATAAATCCTCAGAAAGCAGACACATTCAACTATACTGACAACAAAGAAAATCCCAAATCAAAATTTACCAACGAAAACCAAAATTCAGCTTGATTCGTTTCTTTTTCTCGTCAGCAGTACCAACCAACAAGTAGGGGAAAAAACCCGGATATGAAACGAAAGAGAGGGGAGAGAGAGTAATAAGCTTACGAATCGATAAGAACGACATTGGCATCGCCTTGAAGGGTTTTGGCGACAAGGGAGCCTGCAACACCCCCTCCAACTACCACCACCCTCTGCTTCTCACGTCCTCCTAAATCCTCCATCGCCGCCATCAAATTCAGTTGAATTCAAAATTGAAATACCAACACCGCAAAAACTTAATTGAAACTAGATATGTGTGTACATATAGTATACTAGAATGGGTGCCCCACTACATGGTGGTTAATTTGGAGCGGTTAATTTAAGTAAGTGGAAGAGAACAAATAGGTAATGATTAGTGGGCAGTTACAAAATTTAAATTAGTATTTTATTTTTTTACCTTTTGAGTTAAATAAAAATAAACACAATGTTAGTAATTTATGTAATTTTTGAGGATGTTTTGATTTGTATATAAAAGTGACACTTTTTTAAATTTGAAGCTTTACTAGCTTCACCAAACTCAAGAATTTGCTTTATAATAGTATAGATATACGGAGAGAAAACAGTTATATTCAAGAATAGAGAGAGAGAGAAATTCAAAATATCCATATTTACACTGGGCAAATAAACAATGGGACAGAGTCCAGAAAAAAAAGGACAATTCAGCATTGAAAATTTGGAAGGTTGTAAAGAGAGTGCAAACTCTGGCCTGAACTTTGGTATATGGGTAGCCATGTAAATTTGGCCCACGGACCCCATTTCGGGTTGGGGCCGGTCCGAGTTGGCTTGGGCTCCCGCCAAAGTTTATGACAGGCCTATTATTCAAACATTTTGGCCCAAGTATAGTCCACAGTCCTAATGGGTATCGGGCTTGGACAGGTCTCGAGTTTTGTACTTTTATTATTTTTTAATTTCTTCCAAATTTTTATATATTTCTTTGGGCGTTTGGGTTGACTTTCGAGCTACTGAGGTTTTGATAGGTGGGGCCCAACCCCACCCAAGGAGAGATCAGGCTTAGCATGGGTTAAGCTTTTTTTTGGGCTTAGGTTGGGTTTGGGACCAACGAGCTCGAGTCGCCCATGAGTCCCGGGCCAAATTTACATCTTTATATATGGGTGAATTAGAAAACAAGTAAAGTCGCAGAAATATAGAAACTTTTAGAAAGACAATGAAAAGGCTCAGAGTTCCTCTATAGAGAAGAAACCCGAAAAGAATGGAATTTAAAATAGTGATGCTTTTTCTCAGCGTTTTCCCTTTTTTAACTTCCGTGTTTATTGCCTCCAAGTTATCCATTTATGGGTGTTATAAATTAATGCATATCTACTTGAATACAAAGTTATGACTGAATTTGTGGAATCCCACTAGGTAAAGGGGCAGTATAGTCACTTTTACAGCTCAGAGATAGATAGATAAAAGAAAAAAATGGACACTGAACTCGTGATCGAAAAAGAAAAATCAGAAAGCTCTAAGGAAAAAGAGAATCATTTGAATCGGAGCAAGAAGAAGAACAAAACTAATGAAAAAGGTGAGTTTGAGGTGGCTATTCATAAAGATAGCCCAAATCAAATAGGCAATGATGGAAAGATCATGCCTCTCGGGAATGATATGGAAGGAGGTTAGGAAGTGGCTAAATCCAAATCCTTTATGGAAGCACTTCTAGCATCAAGTGTCAGAGATATATTTTGAGAATGATATAGAGTTGCTATGGTCTGATCTAGAAGATACAGAGGAAGTGGCGAACCATAAAGGAATTCAAGCGGGCCCAACCTAGTCAAACAACAAGGGCATTTCCCATGCTGCTTTTCCACAAAAGCTTCTGGATAACATTAGGAGGCCATGGAAAAACTCTCTTATTGTCGGGCTTTTGGGCAGAACTATAGGGTATGAAATGTTATGTAACAGAGTCAAAACCATATGGGGACTTTAGGGAGACTTCAACGCAATTAATTGAGGGGAAAATTTTTTCCTTTTCAAAATTGATTTCGTTGAGGATTGTCAGAGCATCTCCAGTGGAGGACCATCGGTAATTATGGACCATTATTTGATAGTGATGAAATAAGAGCCAGATTTCATACCTTTGAAAGCCATGGAAACCACGACGGCAGTTTGGGTCCAATTTGGGATTCCCTATTGAATATTACCAGGATAAAGTGCTCTATGCCATAACAAAGAATATTAGGAAACCCCTGAAAGTCGATATTAATACATTCATGGTGACAAGGGGCAAGTTTGCTAGAGTTTGTATCCAAATTGACTTGCAGAAACTTCTATGCCCAAACTTTAATTTATAGGGCAAAATGTATCTAGTGGAGTATGAATCTCTCCATTCAGTTTGTTTTAAGTGTGGGCGGCTGAATCACAGAAAAGAGCTATGTCTGTTTGTCAGTCGAAGGCCGGTGCCGGAGAAAACGTAGATTATCGTTGCTGGTCTCAATCAAATAGAACAGGTGATGGTTCAAAACAACAATAACATTCCAAACCCTGAGATGGGAAATGGTTCGGGCCAAGCTAATGATTCAAATTATGGGCCTTGGATGATGGCTATAAGAAGAAATAGAAGGCAAAGCCCAACTAGAAAGTGTCATGCCTGCTACTAATCAAGCGTCATTAACCCCGTCTTAGGACGAACGTGATTGCACATGTTAGTAACTTGTAAGCGAAACCTCACAACAATTCCAAAGATATAAATTTTATAGGAATAAACAACATTATATATATATATATATATATATATGTTTATAAACTCATCTTATAAGCCATCATACATCACAAGAAAACTACTAATCCAAAATTTCAAATATTACAAGACCATAATGTAAATAAACTCCAAGAAAACTTTTATACAATGTACAACAATGTACATGACCAATAATTCAACTAAAGAGCTTCTCGAAATTTTTCAACTCAAGATCAACATTAACACCAACAGTGGACTGAACATCTCCAATTATCCTACAAAACAACCTATGTGGGTATGAGATATATATCAATGTGCTCACAAAGATACTCAAGCTCATAAAGAATGAATGATAAATATCTACTGAATTAATCAATAATAGATAATCCACCATCAACAATAAGAAATGCCTCTTGTGATGTAATGTATGATACATCACATATATGCGTGCTATTTTGATCACATTGGCCATGACTTGTTATCAAGGATGTCTCACATCGATACCCTTTAAGTTAGCCCCACATTGGCTAAACCTTAGGTTAGTACTAAACCTCCTCCGTGTAATGCAAGATATAAACACAATGTGTGTTGTATGCAATGCCACCTCATAATCTAATCACCAATATCAATATAGATAATAAGACATTTAATTTAATATGAGAAAGAATATCTTTAAATCCCCACCTTTGATCACTTACAAACACAATCAAGTCACTCATTTTTTTTTTAAATTGGAGTGCTTTGATTCACTTCTGAACCTACCAAATATCATCACGTCAAACTTGGTGAAATAAATGCTATAATTCATAATCAATGCATGATTATAGCTTATACTCCTTAGATATGTGATTTAGATTATCAATGATGCATTAAACACACAATGTGACATGTTAAACCCTTCCCCAATGGAATGCAAGGTCAATATTACAACAATGTAATGATGCTACCATTCTGGATGGTCTTAAGACCCATCAGGATGCCTAGAAAAGGGTTGGCTACTCATCAGGATGGTCCTGAGCTCCGTCAGGACGACCCGAGAACAAAATAACACTAATAAACTTACCGTCAAGATGGTCACAACCTCTGTCCTAGTGCCTAGAGCCCCTTGTGGCTCGAAAATACAATCTCTCAACTTGACTCCAAAGCTTCCCATGTCATCCCAACACAATCACAAGTTCTCTAAAGACTCAAAATGAAACTCTAAGGTCACCAACAATACATGCACAATATGCAATAATCAAGGCTTTCTCTTGAAAACCCTAAACATTCCTCCACACCCTACCTCCAATCCATCATCATGACATGAAATGACGTATAAACATGCAAGAATCAACATATAGATAATGAAACAAGCATCTACATGAGATTCTCACCTCAAGAAATGATCGCACAAGTTTTCTCTTGCACTTCCTTATTCCTTTTCTTCATTTCTCTCATTCTCTTTTCTTTTCTCACTTTCTTTCTTACCAAACACAATATCTCTACACAAGCTCCTCTCTTCTCTCTCCCCCTTTAACTTGAAGACAACTATAGATACACCTTGTATTTATAGCCACACATGGCATACACATACACTTACTAGCAACAAGCACACACCACACACACATACCTTATACACACACCTCACTTAAGTGAAGCACACACTTAGGTGGCACCTCCTTGCTTCAATAAATCACCATTAATCCATATGATTAACATAATTAATTACACTTATGATAATTAATTATCATTAACGTAAGCTAAGCATAGAGATTAATTAAGCTAATTAATCATGCTAAAAAATATGATAATCCACCACATATCATGCTCTCATTAAAACATGCTAATCAAGCTCCCCAATTAGTGGAATCATGCTCAACAACATATGTAATTAAGCTAAACATGATGCTAAGTAAGTTAGCGTTTTACAATTCTTCCCTCTTTTAAGAATTTTGTTTCGAAATCCACTTACTGAACAAGAATAGATGCGGATACTGATGCTTTATTGTTTCCTCACTCTCTCATGTAGCCTGCTCAACTAAATGACTCCTCTATAATACTTTCACTAATGGTATCATCTTGTTATATTGACCTTGTTCTCTATGGTCTAGTAGCTGAACAAGTTCTTTAACATAACTCAAGTCATTTTCCAATTCAACTAGTTGTTGAGTTAATATACGAGAAGGATCCGGCATATACTTTCTCAACATAGAAACATAAAAGACATCATGTAAGTTAGACATTTTTAGAGGTAAATCCAGTCGGTAAGTAGTCGTACTAACTCTTTCAACAATAGTTTAGGGTCCAATATACCTTGGACTCAACTTTCCTTTCTTCCCAAATCTCAAGATACCTTTTCATGGAGATGTTTTCAAAAACACTTGATCACCCACCTCAAACTCTAATTCTCTTCTTTTATTATCAGCATAGCTTTTCTGCTTGCTCTGTGCTACTTTCAAGTGTTCCTGAACAACTTTAATTTTTTCAGTTGTATTTTGAATCATTTCTGGACCCAACAACTGTCTTTCTTCCACCTCACTCCAACATACTAAAGTTCTACACCTACGCTCATACAAAGCTTCAAATGGAGCCATCCCAATAGTAGATTGGTAACTATTGTTATATGCAAACTTCTTCAAAGCTAGATGATCTTCTCAACTGCCTTTAAAATCAAGCACTTAAGCCCTTAACATATCCTCTAAAATCTAAATAATCCTCTATGATTACCCATTAGTTTGAGGATGAAATGTCATGGTAAACTTCAAAGTCGTACCCATAGCGTGTTGTAAATCGGGTCAAAATGTAGAAGTAAATCTTGAATCCCTGTCTGCAACTATAGATATTAGAGCCCTATGCAATCTAATAATTTCATCAACATATAACTTAGCATACCTGTCAAGTGTATAAGTAGTCTTAATCGGTAAGAAATGAGCTAATTTGGTTAACATGTCAACAATCACCCAAATAGAACCAAATCCACTATGCGTTCTTGGTAATCCCACCACAAAATCCATAGTAATGTGCTCATACTTCTGTCGTGGAATAGGAAGAGGTTGCAACAAACCTATCGACTTCTGATGTTTTGCTTTCACCTGTTGACAAGTTAAATATTTAGCCACAAACTCTGTAATTTCTCTCTTCATGCTAGGCCACCAATACACTTCCAAAGATCCATTTTTGTACTCCCCGGATGCATAGCATACAAAGATTGATATGCCTCCTCCAAAATCTCATTCTTCAAAGCTTGATTGTTTGGTACATAAAACCTAGTCCCAAAAATTATAATATCATTATCATGAATGAAAAAGTCAGTTCTTACCCCTTCCTTCACTTGCTTTCTGATTTTCTCAAGTTGTGAATCTTGCAATTGTAATTCCTGAATTTGATCAAATAACAATGGTCTTACTCGGAAATATACTAACACTGCATCAATTCTCATCATTTCAAACTCCACCTCCAAAAAAGTCAACTCTGCAAATAATTATGTCTGATGACATTGAATACGTGCCAATCTCCTTAAAGATTTTTGACTAAAAGTATCCATTACCACATTAGCTCTTCTTGAATGGTAATGAATGATACACTCATAATCTTTAATAAGTTCCATCCACCTTCGTTGTCTCGTATTTAGATCTCTTTGGCTAAATAAATATTTCAAACTCTAATGATCTGTGAATATCTCACATGGCTCACCCTATATATAGTATCTCCACAATTTCAAGACAAACACCACTGCTGCTAGCTTCAAATCATGAATAGGATAATTATTCTTGTTAATCTTCAACTATCTGGAAGCATAGGTAACAACTCTACCTCTTTGTATTAGCACACAATCAAGACCCTGATGAGAAGTATCACTATAAATCACGAAGTCTCCTTTCCCTAAAGGAATGGTCAACACTGGAGCTGTAGTCAACTTTGTCTTCAATCCTTGAAAACTACGTTCACAATCATCAGTTCATTCAAATTTCACATCTTTTTGAGTCAATCTAGTTAATGGTACAACAATAGTTGAGAATTCCTAAATGAACCGTCTTTAATATCCTATTAACCCCAAGAAACTTCCAATTTCAGACACATTTTTCTACTGCTCCCAATTCATAATGGCTTCAATTTTCTTTAGATCAACACAAATGCCTTCATAAGATATTACATCTCCTAAAAATACCACATTGTTGAGCCAAAACTCACATTTACTGAATTTGGTGTATAACTATCTCTCTCAAAATGTGCAACACAAGCCTTAAATGTTCTTCATTCTCTTCCTCACTGTGTGAATACACTAGTATGTCATCAATAAATATAATAAAAAATGAATTGAGAAAAGGTTGAAATACTCGATTCATCAATGTTAGTCTCAAGTTTTCATTAATTGATTTTGATGATAACAAATATAAATGTTTAAATTATTAAAACTTGGTTAATCTCAAGATTTCATGTTTGATGTATTAGTTAAGATTTTTAAAGATTTTTATGTTAAAAGTTTAAATATATTGTGCATTCTAATGAAATCATTTAATTTTTTTATTTATGATTTAAATGTTAATTATCTAACATTTATTGAAGTTATTGTTAGTCTTAGAAGTAAAAGGAATGCATAGCACGAAGAATAAGACTCAGTCAAAGATAATGGCAAGAAAGCTCATTGGAGATAGCTTCAGTATTATGTATATAACTTTAGATCCAACCATTGGATTGATATGATTTTTGAGGTATTAGAAATAAGACTCAAATTAGTATAAACGGTATTTTATGAGGATTTCATGAAGAGTACATCTTGTGGGACAAAACTGAGCTGGAATGTGACACATTGGAGAAGAAGTTCAAAATATAACAACTGGGAGATAGCTCAAGTAATTTTATCATTACTTTTGATCTAACCGTTGGATATCCATGATTCTTGTGGATAGGAAATGATACTTCCTTGGCTACAACTTTCATTTTATATCTATTTTCAAATTCGAACGTTATAAGGGAGAAAATCGAGATAGAAGTGAAGGCAACTTTGCAGAAATTCAAATATGCCAACTGGGAGATAGTTTCAGTATTTTGATCATAACGTTTGACTTGACCATTGGATCAACCTAATTCTTAAGGTTATGAAAAGCTGATTTCCAACTCTACAATGTTTCTCCTATTGCAATTTTCAAATTCTAATGTTATAAAGGAGAAAATCGAGGTAGAAGTGAAGGCAGCTCTGTAAAAATTCAAATATGCCAACTGAGAGACAGTTTGAGAATTTTGATGATAAATTTTGATCTGACCACTGGATCAACCTAATTCTTGAGGTTCTAAAAATTGGATTGCCATGTCTACAACCTTCCTCTTATATCGATGTTCAAATTTGAACATTATCAAGGCGAAATTCGAGGTGTAATTAAAGGCATCTAATCATAAATTTAAAAATCTGTCTAGCATCAAGTAGCTCAATTGGAAAAAATCTTCAATGCATTCTCAAATAGCTAGAAGTTGATTTTAATCTGCAAATAATCCACTATCCTTCCTATATAAATAGAGAGACACAAGAGAAGCAAGAGACACACAAGAAATTACAAAGATTGAACATATAAAGTAATATTCATCAAGATCTTTAAGTTTTGAGCTTTACTTTTTAATCATTCTATTTCATCTTTGAGCTTCAGTGTTTTATTCAACTCTTGAGAGTTTTGTATCTATAGTTGTGAGTTTAACTTTCCTATATCATTTGTAAAAGGGTTGTTAAACCCTTGTGATTTATTTCTTGAGTGGTTGAGAGGAACACTTGGAGAAAAAGATTCTTTTGATGCTTTGTTTTGGAGAGCAAAACAAAGGGTTGTTTTTTGAATGGTTTTGAAACAAAACACTTGGTGTAAAGGTTTGCTAGCAACTGAGCAAGTTAGTGGTGTAAAGCTATTTGAAGAATAGTGAATTTACCCAAGGAAGGAGCATTGGAGGTGGACGTAGGTTTGGCGTAAGAGGAGCCAATTGAACCACTTTATATTATTTTGTTTGATCTCTTCTCTTTTTTCCCTTTATAACTTGCTTAATATCTTTTTTACATATTGTCTTGATATACTTGAGATGCATACACACACACAAACTTGAATCCATTGTACTAATCGCACATTGATTATATCTTAGGTTATTTTTTTCATTACATATCTAGTTTAATATTTTATATTTTTTCTATTGCATCTCACCACTTGAAAATTAAGTGCATTAGATTATTTTAAATTTTAATTTTTAATTATAAACCTAATTCACCTCCCCTTTTAAATTGCCACCTGGTCTAATAATCAAGTCCATGACGATAGCTGGAGCATTAGTCACTCCAAACGGCATCACCAGAAATTCATAATATCCATACCATGTACGAAAAGCAGTTTTTGACACATTACTATTCTTTACCTTCAATTGATGATATCCGGATCTCAAATCAATCTTGGAGAATACTTTGGCTCATTGCAATTGATCAAACAAGTAATCAATACACGGTAAAGGATATCTATTCTTCATTGTAATATGATTCAGTTGTCTATAATCAATACAAAACCTCATGGTTCCATCCTTTTTCTTTACAAACAACAACACATGAGCTCCCCATGGTGATACACTAGGTTGAATGATCCCTTGATCTAACAAGTCTTGCAATTGAGTTTTCAATTCTTTCAACTCTGATGGTGCCATTTTATAAGGTGTAATAGAGATTGGAGTAGTTCTCGGTAACAACTCAATAGAAAACTCCACCTCCCTATCTAGCACAATCCCTGGTAGCTCATATGGAAATACATCCACAAAGTCTCGTACCGTTGGAATGTTTAACAGCTTCAATTCTGATTTGGTTGTATCAATCACATAGGCCAAATACCCCTTACACCCTTTCTGTAATAGTTTCCTAACTTCTAAAGCTAATATTAGACAAGTTGGAACCATATCCTGGCCATCTTAAAATCTGAATTCTGATTCATTCAGCATTCAAAAAATAACTTCTTTCTTGGAACAATTAATGGAAGCATGGTATGATGATAGCCAATCCATACCTAATATAATATCAAAGTCATGAATCGCTAAATGAATTAAATCCACATTCAACTTTTTTGTTCCAATTTTCAACACACAGTCCTTACACACTACTTCTACCAATACCACATCCTCTGTAGGAGTAAAAACAAGTAAATGTTGTGCTATAGATGTATGTGGTTTATGTAGATGCTCATTAAATGCAATAGAAATAAAAGAGTGTAAATTCAGGATCCAACAATACATAAGCATCCTTATCAGCCACATATATCATACCTGTTACCACCGTAGGCATAGCTTGGGCATCTCGCTGAGTCATAGCATATACTTGTGCCTGAGTCTGTGGTTTAGAAGTCATCCCACGTCCACGTTGTGTACTCCCAAACGCCCCTCTTCCACCACCAACCACACTACCCATAGAGGAGATCTGAGTAGAGCTTTGAGTATAATGTCTTGTTATGTGACCCGTTTGTCCAGACTAATAACATTTATCACTCCAAGACACTGGATAATCTTTAACAATATGTCCATTTACTCCACACCTGTAATAAGTAACTCCCCCAGTTCTACAATTAGAAGTTCCTGAACTTGAAGGTCTCACAGGAGGTGTCCAAGGTACACGACCTCTAGGACTTCCAGATCTGGGACTCCTTGTTCTCTAGCCTGATTGTGATCTTCATGGTCCATCAAACCTTACAGATTCTGATGATTTCTAACCTGACATTCCAGCCCCCGCATCAAACTTCCCCTTTTTGAACTGTTCTCTAATTCTAAACAATTCTTTTACATTTTGTTCCATAATTTTTACTGTATTCACCAAATCAACATACCTCATCATCTCAAAAGATGAAACCCCTGATCGAATGCTCTACTCCAACCCCTGTTGAAATCTCTTACATCTAGCATCTTCGGTACACACTAAGTTAGGTGCAAACTGAGATAAAGTTATAAACTGTTCTTTATATTTCGATACTGTCATCTTCCCTTTCTTTAAAGAGATAAACTCATGCTCTTTTTGATAAAGATAAATAAGTGAAAAGTATTGTTCATTAAATACCTCTACAAATTGCTACCATATAATTGGTACTCCACTACCCTGGGAACCCATCATTCATCTCATTGCCTCCTACTAATTTTAAGCTTCACCTTTCAACATGAATGTAACCAACATCAATTTCTGTTCATCTGTTATGGCCATTACCTCAAAGATTGTCTCCAATTTTTTCAACCACTCCTCTGCTACCAATAGATTGGTTACCCCAGTGAATTCAGACAGATTCAGCTTTATAAACTGTTCATGTAAGGTACTGGCTCTTAGTGCAGGTCTCGTTGACTGATACTCAATATTTGTGCTAAAACATTGGCCACCCTATCAGTTGTATCCAGCGAATTTTGAACACCCCCTTCCTAACGTCTTTGCCCCTGAACTGGAGCTAATGACACTTCTTCTTCAGCTCTCCTCGGTGAAACTCTTTGGGCTATTCTCACTGCATCAATTTAGGATTAGCACATAATATATATGACCCACACACCCTTACTAACTTAAACCAACACATCAACACCCTACAGTTCATTTCAATTCTAGACACCAACTCCACAACATAGCCTCGATTTTAAACCTTGGCCTAAAACAACTCAACAATAGAACCTTAGTCTTAAACCTCAGCTCTGACACCAATCTGTCATGCCCGCTCCTAATCAAGAGTCATTGACGTCGTTTTAGGATGAACGTGATCTCACAAGTTACCAATCTGGAAGCGAAACCTCATAATAATCACAAAGATAGAAATTTTATAGGAATAAACAACATCATATATATATATATATATATAAACTCATCTCATAAGCCATCATACATCATAAGAAAACAACTAATCTAAACTTACAAATATTACAAGACCGTAATGTAAATAAACTCCATAAAAATTTTTATACAGTGTACAACAATGTACATGACCAATAATTCAACTAAAGAGCTTCTTGAAGCTCTCAAACTCAAGATCAATATCAACATCAACATCAACAGTGGACTGAACATCTCCAATTATCCTGCAAACAACCTATATAGGTGTGAGTTATATATCAATGTACTCACAAAGATACTCAAGCTCATAAAGAATGAATGATAAACATCTATTGAATTAATCATCAATAGATAATCCACCATCAATAATAAGAAATGCCTCTTGTGATGTAATGTATGATACACCATATACGTGCGTGCTATTTTGATAACACCGACCCAATATATCAATGGCTTATTATTAAGGATATCCCAAATCGACACCCTTTAAGTTAGCCCCACATCGACTAAACAATAGGTTAGTCCTACATCGACTAAACATCCTTTGCATAATTCAAGATATGCACACAATGTGTGTTATATGCAATACCACCTCATAATCCAATCAATAATATCAATACAGATAATAAGACATTTAATTCAATATGAGAAATAATATCTTTAAATCCCCACCTTTGATCACCTACAAACATAATCGAGTCACTCATTTGGTTGAATCAAAGTGTTTTGATTCACTTCTGAATCTACCAAACACGACCACATCAAACTTGATGAAATAAATGCTATAATTCATAATCAATGCATGATTATAGCTTATACTCCTTAAATATGTGATTTAGATTATCAATGATGCATTAAAAACACAATGTGACATGTTAAACCCTTCCCCATTGCAATGCAAGGTAAAAAATATAATAATGTAATGACGCTGTCTGTCAGGATGACCCGAGAACAAAATAACAGTAATGAACTTATCATTAGGATAGTCATAACCTCCGTCCTGACGCCCAGAGCTCGTCGTGGTTTGAAAATATAATCTCCCAACTTGACTTCAAAGCATCCCATGCCATCCCAACACAACCATAAGCTCTCTAAAGACTTAAAATGAAACTCTAAGGCCACCAACAAAACATAACACACAATATATGCACAATATGCAAGAATCAATGCTTTCTCTTAAAAACCCTAAACATTCCTCCACATCCCACCTCCAATCCATCACCATGGCATGAAATGACATATAAACATATAAGAATCAATATATAGATAATGAAACAAGCATCAACATGAAATTTTCACCTCAAGAAATGATCACACATGCTTTCCTTTGCACTTCCTTATTCCTTTTCTTCCTTTCTCTCTTTCTCTTCTCTTTTCTCTGATTTTCTTTCTCACTAAACATAATTTATCTACACAAGCTCCTCTCTTTTCTTTCCCCCCTTGACTTGATGACAACTATAGATACACCTTGTATCTGTAGCCACACATAAAACAGACGCACACTTGCTAGCAACAAGTATACACCACACACACACACACCTCACTTAAGTGAAACACACACTTAGGTGGTACCTTATTGCTTCACTAATCTACCACTAATCCATATGATTAACATAATTAATCATATTTATGATAATTAATCATCATTAACATAAGATAAGTATAGAGAATAATTAAGCTAATTAATCATGCTCCAAAATATGATAATCCTCTCTTAGCTTGCTCTTATTAAAACATGCTAATCAAGCTCCTTAATTAGTGGAATCATAATCAACAACATATGTGGTTAAGCTTAATCTGATGCTAAGCAAGTTAGAGAGTCCTATGAGGAGTAGATGAAAAGTCCAAATGGGAATAGATTTGCTGCACTTAACTTTGAAATGAGTCTAGAAAAAACTTTAAGAGCGGAAGAAAGGCTAAAAGGAATGATAAAGGCCGAACGAATAGTTAAGGGCCCAATTAGGCCAAAGAAAAAAGTCAACTTAATGAGGTAAATCCCCCAAAATCAAGTCAAGGAATAAACCCAATAGTTAGTCCATGTGATGTGGCAGAGAAAAGTTGCCCCATGTAACTAGATACAGATTCAAGGGAAAAGCCAAGAGACGTATCAAAAGCTAATTCTGTGGTTGAAATCCAAGATAAGAGAAAGAATAAATATCTAGAGGCTTCTAACTCGTATAGACCACACACTCCTCTCCCACCTTCCATTCATCACATAATAGTTAGCAAATACCCAATCAACAAACTAAAAGAATAGAGATTGTGAATTCTCACCAAGCTAATGATGCTTCTCAGAGTGAAACCCAGAAAAGAAAAAAAGGAAAACCTCCAGATACTGTCCCCAACCCACATCATGAAAACCCCTGCTTGAGTGCCAATGGAGAAATCAGAAATAAACATACACAAAATCAGTCACAATAGATTGTTGATGTCTTCAGAAATAGGCATAGAAGCTGCTCGCCTTGTCAAGGTCAATTGGTGGATAGAAGATATAAGGATGATTCTAGAATCGGGGTGGAGAAGTCCAACCGAATTGCTACAACGTGCAGCTTAAATGATATCCATAAAATCAATTCTAAATGATTACTAAAAAGCGAATACCATAATGGGTAAGCCAGATAAAACTCCTCTTCCTACTTTTATGAACATGGTTTCTATGAATCTTCTCACTTAGAATTGTCGGGGAGCCAACAACAATAAATTTCGAAGAAATTTGGAGGATATCGTTCGAAGTCATAGACCACACATTTTAGTGCTCATGGAAACTAAAGTTACCCTAGGTTTGATGAGTTAGTTCTTCAATAATATGGGTTTCAACTATTCCTCACACATTAATGTAATAGGAAGAGCTTGGGCATCTAGTTATTATGGGATGCAGCTGTCGTGCCCCGATTTTTAACCAAGTCCTTTCAGCTTGGAAAAAGTACGGTACTCTGTCATTAGAACTCATCCTCTTAGAAGGACGAGTGCGACTAGGTTTGAACTCGAAATAGATTTGATTAAGGGCTTGTTATAGCAAAATAGGAGTCCCCACCTAACTTGATTAAGGTGAGTTAGGTTACCTAAAAGTAAGTATAATCCGGAGATTACACTTAGGGTTTTAGAAAAAGGTTTTGAAAAACTTCCTCAAGAGAGGGTTTTTAGAAAAATTCGTTGTTTGGCAACTTTTGAAAAGTTTTAAGCCTTTTGTGAAAATAACTCTATTTTGGTATTTTAAAAATAGAAATCTATGGTCCGAGGGTTGGTTACGTATAGGGAAGATATCCTAAAGATCATCACCTTACCTTGCTCTTTCGGTACCTACATGTCTAATCACCCTTAATTCACTCACTTGAATAATTGGTTACTATTATCCACTTAATATCCACATTAGAATTTTGAAAATGGGATTGGGTCGTCACTTTTTGGATGAATGATGCATGATGTAAGTTTTGGGAAAGATGTTTGAAGACGTGAAAGTTTTGAAAGGATTCAAAATAGAAATCTTGAATTGATAGAAAGTTTTGAAAAGGGAACTTGGGTTGAAATAAGGGTTATGACCGCACCATTTTAGGTTGCCTACGTATCTCATTTGGCAAGAATCAGGTCATTTGTAGTTATGATAAGAGCCCTATGGAAAAAAGGTGAACTGGGGCCATTGAAAAGTTTTGAAGATACTTTGGGGTCTTTAGAAAGGTTTGAAGACACTTTGTGGTCTTTGAGAAAAGAGAACTTGAGAATTTTGATTTGAAATAAGATGTTGGAGTGTTTTGGAAATAGAACATGAAGGGTTTTGAAAGTGCACTTGAAATGGGATTTTCAAGTGTTTTGAAATGTTTTTGAACATAAATCAAGAGAGTTTTGAAAGTTTTGAAAATTTGATTATAGACTAGAAAATTGGACTTGTAGTCACAAGACCCTTATGAATTGGTCTTGAAATGATTTTGAAAGTAGTCTTCGAACACCTTATAAAAGGCATTTTGGATGTTTCATTTACCTTTGAAAGGTTAATCATTGAAGAACTAAACTCCTTTAGGGTAATGAGTTTTGAAAATATGTTTGGAAAAGGGGCTAGAGACTTCTCTTTGGCTTTCAAAACTTTAGGGTTATAGAACCCTTTTGAATTTCTTACTTGTACTTGATCAATCATAATCATGGAAGGATTAGGGTTGCTTCGAGAATGTGATATTTGGAAATCATTTTTGAAAATAGCTTTTGAAGACACTTAGGGTTTTGGAACCCTAATATAGACAACTTTGAAGGTTGTATTTAGTGAATCACCTTCCCTTGGCATCCTTAGCCATAAAAGTTTAAGGACACCTTAGGGTTGTGAGTCCTTGAAAGCATTTGGAAAATAGTTTTTAAAAAATATTAAGTGTTTAGCCGTCTTAGTTCAGACAAGTTTAAGAGAGCTTCTTGGAGACATTTTTGAAGATAGAGTGTGGGAATATTTGAAAAGGTTTTGGAGTTGATTTTTAAAATCTTAAGAGAGTAGGATGGTTTTTGAGTTGAAGGATTACTTGGAAAGGGGTCTTTGAATTGGCACCTTGAAGCCTACTAAACTAGGTTGAGTCGACCTAGGGTTAAGCTAACCTAGGGTGTACTAACTAAGGTTGGTATAACCTAAGGTTAAAGTGACTTAGGGTTAACTAACTTGGGTTAGGTTAATCTAAGGTTAGGGTGACCTAGAGTTAACTAACTAAGGTTGGGTTAACCTAAGGTTAAGGTGACCTAAGGTTAACTAACTAAGGTTAGATTAACCTAAGGTTAAGGTGACCTAGGGTTAACTAACTAAGGTTAGGTTAGCCTAGGGTTTGGTTTAGGTGACCTAGGATTAACTAACTAAGGTTAGGTTAATTTAGGGTTTGGTTGACCTAGGGTTAACTAACTAAGGTTAGGTTAACCTAGGGTTTGGTTGAGCTAGGGTCAAGTTAATCTAGGGCTGAAGAGTGGTTTTGAACTAGGGTTTGGACTTAGTGGTTTTAGAAAGATGGTTTTACGCATGAAATTTGAAAGTATGCTTTGAAAACAATTTTGTGAAAGCCACTCAAGTGAGTGTTAGGGTCCCATGGCTGATATTTGGAAACCACGCAAGAGACTGTTGCTTTGGAACCATTTCATCCACAAACTTAAAAGAGCAAAACTTGTGAAAGTCAACATTGAATAGATAGTTTTGAAGACTTGAAAATTAAAGAGAATGATCATTTGAAAATTGGCTTTGAAAAGGAGGTTTGGAAAACCACTTTTAACAAGTTGAAGACCACTCTAAAGAGTATGGGTTTATATGGTTGACTTGAAGGAAATCAGTCTAAAGAGGACTCTATGGGACCATTCCAACCACAATATTCAAGAGAGCAAAACTTCTAAAAATGAAGGTGAAAATGTTGATTTAGGGAAATCATTTTTGTGCAAGTTGAAGAGAGTGCAATTTTGAAAACCCCTTTTGAAGGGAATTGTTTTGAAAACCATTTTAAAGAGAATAGAGCCAACTCTAATGAACAAGGGTTCATATGGTCAAGATAATGGGGAGACCACTCAAGAGAAGATTCCAAGAGACCATTTCAACCACAAAGTTCAAGAGAGTAAACTCCTTGTAAATTAACATAGAAGAAGAGGGTTTGAAAGCCATTTTTGTACAACTTTGATAAACAATGAAATGTGGGGTTGCAAAATAAAATCAAGGGACTTAAGAAGGGTCCTCTAGGGTGTAGAAATTGAGGGTTTGACCTAGGCTTCAAGGAACCAACTCTAGGATCATTTTTAAGAAAACATTTGAATATGAAGCTTGAGAATGCCATAGAAATAGAGATAGTAAAAGTTTTGGAAAAATGGTCATAAACATGGAAATAAAACCAAACATGCAAAACATGATCTAGATAACTATATGCAAAGGGGTCATGAAGTCATACAAGGCTAGAAGCTTCACCACATAGCAAGGTGCTCTAAGGTCATACCATCTTAAAGTAGGTTTGTGAGAAGTTCCCTACATAGTGACTCTCACGAACTTTCCTCTAGGCATAAACTAAGAGCTTCGTTATTTCAAGCACGCAAGAAAAGGGGGGGGGGCCTAAAAGATGGAGGTTAAAATAGAGAATAGCTTAAGTAGGCTAGGAGGGAGAAGTGAGGAGTGGGGGTTGCAAAAATGTAAAGAGATTACTATCATTTGCCTTTAAACACTTTCAAACCTCCATAGATACCTTGACTGGAGCTTGAAGAGCCTTGAAGGGGCTGGAATGAGGTCTTCTATGGCAATGAAGGCTATATAGGTTTAGTGTATGGGTTAGGAGAAGATGGAATCTAGCCTAAGTGCTTGAAGTGTGGGATGTATATAGGAATTCGAGATTCTGGAGCAATTTTAGTAGAGCTTCGCTATCAATTTCAATTCTGGAATATGCAAAGATGGAGGCCTGGTGCATGTAGCACATGCACTTGGGCAAATTTTACCCTGGTGCATGTGCTACATGCACCAGTACTATTCCACAGGCAGAATGCCATGCGGCAGACATTGTATTGGCTAAATCTTAAGGGCTAAGTGAAGTTTGATTGATCTAATCAAAATTTGGGCGCATGTAACATACGCTTCGCTACTGGGAATGTTCGTTTAAACTTCACCTCGATAATTGTGCCAACCGAGAAGAATTTGGAGAAATCAGTTGCGTTCATGGTGTTCTCCTAGTGTTTTTCGTGAACTTTTGAATTTTCAAAAAGCTTGAAAGGTTTTCAGAAGAGTGAGATATCGTCTTAGGAAGTGTGCACGAAAACACATTTTTGTGGAGCATCTATGACACGGTTCTCCAGTGTTCCAAATTAACCGTTTGTGGGCCATATGATCAGGGCCTTCGGGAAGTGATCTTTCCAATCGAATAATACTGATGAAAAGTGCTCTAGAAATACTTTCGAGAGTTCCCTAATTTATGCATTTCTCAAGTCATTTGATGGTGCATTACAATCAGTGAATTAGAGAAAAAGTCAATTTTGGTTGAGCGTCTGTGAGATGCTCCAGGGGTTATTGAAAGTTATAGTTTTCGAGCCATGCAATGAGGGACTTCAGGAAGCGATCCATCCGATTGATCTATATCGATGGAAAGAACTTTGGATGAGCTTTTAGGAATTCCTTGGTTTATGCATTTCTCAAGTCGTTTGACAGTGCGTTATAAACAGGGAATCGGGGGAGAAGACAACCCTAACAAAGTGTCTGTGGGACTCTCTAGGGTGACTTTCATTGATTCGGGAGTGTTTAGAGTCGTAAGGTTCACCTTGGGTTAAACAAGGGTGTATGATGAGAACCACCGTTTAATACCTAGGGTCGGTGTAGTTTCGAGACATGTTTGGTTCGCTAGGGGTAAAATAGTTATTTTGACTAGAATTGGTTGAAAAGGTTAGAATGGGTTAGAGTGGCATGTTAAGTGTGCCGGACTGTTTGAGGATGGTCCTGGAAGAGTTTTTCACTGTTTGGTGGGATTTGTACTGTACTGGGGCGTCTAGGGGCAGAACGGTCATTTTGACCAAAGTTGACCGGAAAGGGATCAAAATTGGACGGGATGGCATGTTGAGTATGCCTAACTATCCAGGAACACTTTGAAAGGGTGGACTTATTGTCTTGAAGGATTTTAAATTTTCTTAAGGATGTGCTTAGAAGCCCAAGGGGCAGGTTTGGTTATTAGACCTTTATTGGGCCTAGGGACCTGAGAAATAGTTGGTTGAGTAGATAGAGGTTTGAAAGTTGATTTGGGCTTAAATGTGCTTATGGAGTTTTGAAAGGGAGTTCGGTCAGGCCGGAGATTGCCGAGCAGGAAAAAATGGGGTGTTTACAGATGTCCCCCTTTTTCTGTCTTTGTTTGTCAAAGACGGAAAGAGAAAAAGGAAGGATCTTATGTTGACTGCGAAGTAATCGTAGGGACCAAATTTGGAGAATTTTGGAGAGTAAGTTATCCTGAATCGACATTCCGTCTGCTAGAATGGTACTCCTTAGGGAAGGTATAGGGCTAATGGCTGGACACTGATTTTCTCTGAACTGATGCTCCGTCTGGCAGAAGGGTGCATCCTTTAGGGAGGTTCAAGTTGATGTCTAAAAATTGATTTTTCTTAAGCTAACGCTTTGTCTTGCAGAATGCTGCTCTTCTGGGGAGGTTCAAGGTTGAGATCTTAAAACTGATTCTTTTTTAATTGATGCTCCGTCTAGCGAAATGCTGCTCCTCTAGGGTGGTTCAAGGTTGATGTTTGAAAAGTGATTCTTCTTGAATTGACGCTCCGTCTGGCGAAATGTTGCTCCTCTGGGGATGTTCAAGGTTGATGTTTAGAAATTGATTCTTCTTGAACTGATGCTTTGTCTGGCAGAACGCTGCTCCTCTGGGGAGGTTCAAGGTTGATACCTGAAAACTGATTCTTCTTGAATTGACGCTCCGTCTGGCGGAATGCTATTCCTCTTGGGGAGGTTCAAGGTTGATATCTTCTTTTAAAAGAGAAAGCTCAAAAATCCAATCTGCTTTTGACGAAGAAAGCTCGGAAACCAATCTATTTTTTCGGAAGAAGCTTGAAAACCCAATCTGCTTTTTTGGAAGAAGCTCAAAAAAGCTCTGTAACCCAATCTACTTTTTCAGAGGAACCTCGAAACCCAATTTGCTTTTTTGAAGGAAGCTTGAAAACCTAATTTGCTTTTTCGGAGGAAGCTTTGAAACCAAATATGCTTTTTGGAGGAAGCTCAAAACCCAATCTGCCTTTTCAGAAGAAGCTTAAAACCCGATCTACTTTTTTGGAGGAAGCTCTAAAACCCAATCTGCTTTTTCGAAAGAAGCTCAAAACCCAATCTACTTTTTTAGAGGAAGCTCGAAACCCAATCTGTTTTGTTGGAGGACGCTCTAAAACCCAAGCTGCCTTTTTAGAGGAAATTCTGAAACTCAATCTGCTGTTTTGGAAGAAGCTTGAAACCAAATCTGCTTTTTCAGAGGAAGCTTTGAAACCTAATCTGCTTTTTTAGAGGAAGCTCAAAAACCCAATCTACTTTTTTGGCGGAAGCTCGAAAACTTAATCTACTTTTTCGGAGGAACCTTAAAAACCCAATCTGTTTTTTTGGAGGAAGCTTGAAACCCAATTTGCTTTTTTTGGAGAAGCTTGAAAACCCAATCTTTGTTGATAGGAGGGATTTGCTTGTAGTTCTTTTGTCTTGAATGTTGGAGAAAATGACATTTGTTGCTTCTTGGATTGAGATCTTCGGAGGGTAATGCTCCTTTGGTGTGCTGATTGCTAACTTTTACCTTTGACTGTTATGACAGAATTCTGGATAATGTGCTTCCTTGGGTTCTTGAATTTGGTTTTTGAGGGTGAGGCCTCCTTTTGAAAGGTTTGAGGTATTTGGAAGGTCGAACATGTTTAGGTCACTTTTCCTTGAATGGATTGACTGGTTTATAATTGAATGAGAGGTGTAGGGTGGGTCATTGCCCAAGTTTTTACGATTTGAAGAGGTCGAGTCAAGCTGAAATTAATTGGAGTGGTCGAGGGTGGGCTGTTGCCCTATTTTCTGTGATTTTGAAAAAGGCTGGATTAGGCTGTTCATGGTTGATTGGGGAGGTCGTGGGTGGGACGTTGCCCCAGTCTTCATTGTTTGAAAAAGGTTTGATTAAGCTGTATAAAGTTTTCACAAGAAGTTAGAATGATGTGTTATACCCATGGATGGATACACAGATTATACAATAATATGAATAAATGAATCTATGGGTTTACATAGGCATTGAAATGAAAGCATGTCATACTTTTTTGATGAATGCACATGCTTATGCATGAATGGAATTGAATAAATGTCATATTTTTTTATGAATGCACAAGTTTATACATGAATGAAATTGAATGCATGTCATACTTTTTAATGAATGCATGAATATAATTAAACTACATAGGAATTGAATGGATGTACAGGTTATACATGTCATGAATGCACAAGTGTTGTATGGATATAGGTTATTTGCGAAGAATGCCCTAGGGCTCATACTCTTGAGATATTGCTTCCCTTGCAGGATATTGCCCCTTTCTTATCAGGGTGCGATAGCAATTGCACCATTCTCCGTGGATCTTGACCTTTTGGCTTGCCAGCTACTATCTTATCTCTACTTTCTACAGGGTTGCTATTTGGGGATTTTTTGTCTTCACTTGGTTTTCTCTATTAGATCTTCATATTCCACTATAGCTTGAGCAAAAACTTGCCTGCCCTTTGCAGAGTGATAAACAGTTTGACTCTCAATACGAGAAGACTTTTTTTTAGGACCATAATGTGGCTGGGTTTAGGGGTTATAAGAAGTGAAAGGATATTTAGGCTCAAAGATTTTCTTTTAGCTGGTTGTTTAAACCAAAATCATCTGAGCACACCTTGGAGCATGATATTGGCCCTGCATTCCTACTCGTTCTCTCTTTTTTTTTTTTCTTTTTTTTTAATATATTTTTTTAAAATACTTGTCTTCCTATTGTTCAAGCTTATTTGGATTAAGCAATTTTCTTTGATCTGAGAAGACTTTAATTTGGACCGTAATGTGGGCTAGGTTAAGAGGTTTATGAACAAAGGGATGTAAAGGCTCAAACATTTTCACTTGTGGGATTCTGAAAGACCTATGATCACCTTTGGCAAGTTAACTTCCATTTCCTTCTCCCTTTTTTCCTTCTTACCTTTTTTTTTCTTTTAGACTTTTTTTCTCCTTTCTGATTAGAACGCTTCATAGAAACTTGTTCCTATCTTGACTTTTAGAGGTGCCAACTTTTTTATTCCTATTTTGGGATGACATAATCTTCTCTTAAAAGCCACCACTAACGCATTTCTCTTTTCTCCTTTTTTTTTTTTTTTTTTACATGTCATTCGAGACTCTTCTCTATACCAAAAAAACTTGCTACTATGCTTGTTCTTAGAGATGTCACCAATATCCTATCCTCTTGCGAATCACCATCTTCATTGCTTATTAGTTCTCATTTATGGTTTTTGCCTTAACCCAGTGTGGGCGGTGATCATCAGGTCGGTTATATTTTTTTCAAAGGATGTGACCGGCTCAAGTGGACTTTGCAAGGGGATGTCTCTAATTGTATGGTAGCAAAATCGATGGCCTCTCTTTATTTCATACTAAATTGTTTAGTCCATAAAGCCTTTTTACAAAATTTAGACAATATTTCTAAATAAATTCCTGTACTTTCTATTGAATCAACCATTATGCGCTTGGCCCAATATGGGATATGATTCTTGGTTTGGGGATATCTGAACGGAAATCAATTACAACTCTAGTGGGCTGAGCAAATGGAAGTGTTTATTTTTTTTGGAAGGATTGAATGATGTCTTCTCTTCATTTTGAGAGCTCGGCTATCCATCACTTAGCTAGGTTATCATTTAAGTGTTGCCTCTTCAATAAGGTCTGCATTTCTTTGACGAGTCTACCTTCTTTCTCTTAAAGGTTTTAATCTCCGTTGAATGGGTTGCCCATGTTATCCCATCCTTCAAGCCGCGTTATTGTAGATTGGGGAAGAATCCCTAAAAGTAAAAATTATCCACAAAAGTATGAGTCAAAGGGAATGAACTAGAGTCCTTCATTTTATTTTTATTTTTATATAGCATGGCTTTAATTGAAAGCATAAGCATAAGACAGGAATAAGGATATGAAAAGTAGAAGATAGGAAGGAAAGTGGATGAATCCAGAAAACATCCTTTTTCTTTTTGAATTGATAAGCCCTTTAGATATGCTTCGGGATTATTTCAACCTTCTCCACGCTCCACTTGCCAGGTGCCTCATTGGGTTGCGCGTGGCTGATTGAGTTGTTGTCTTCGGCATTTAGGGCGCCAGTGGTGATGGTGTAGTGGTGGACCACTCAAATGTGGTGCCCCGGTTACCCCCCCAGGACTTGCAGCTTCTTAATGTTACACTTTTCTTTGTCGAGATTGTCTGGATCAGCCTCATCTTCCGTAATAAAATTGATGGTGTGGTCCGGTAATGGGCAGGAAGTGACTGGACTTGGGTTGGCTTCTTGTATGCCAATAACTTTTGAGTCAATTAAATCCTAAATTTTATGCCTCAGAGTGAAGCAATCCTTAGTGTCATAACCTTGGCCACCTGAATGGTATTCGCAGGTTGCTGCTGAGTTGAAGTTGGGTGGTAAAGGATTGGGCAGAGGTCGAGAGGGTATAGGCTTCAGGTGTCCTACTGCTAGGAGGCCATAATAAGCTGTGGTTTGTGTGCAAGTAGATTTAGTAAACACTCGGTTTCTCCAGCTCGCTTTGTTAGGTCGGGAGGGTGTCCTAGATGTTTCTGAAGGCCGAGAATCAGGTTCTGGTGAAATAATAGCTGGGTTAGTGGCTTGAAAATTGAGGAGGTTTTGAATTTTGCGTTTCAAAGTGGGACAATTTTCTTAATTTGAAAACTTTCCTAAACCAAAACTTTCCTAATTCAAAACTTTCATAAAATGACACTTTCCTATTTTGAAACTTTCCTAATTTGAATCTTTCCTAAATTCCAACTTCCCTAATCTTCCAAGTCTAACATTTGAGTCAAATATTTTCTAAAACCCTTCCAAGTCAAGTCAAATCTTTCTTAAACCTTAAGTCATTCCTAAAACTCATCTTTCTTAAGTCTAGGTTTCCTAAAATTCTATCTTTCCAAATCTAGTCCAAGTTCTCTTCTAAGGGTCAAATCTTCTTTCAAGTTCAATTCTAGGTCTAAGTTCAATCCTGATTTCCTAATCTTCCAATTCGAATTCCAAATGAAACTCCTATTTCCAATTAAAACTCTTTTTCGAATCAAACCTTCTATCTTCAATCGGACTCTTGTCCGAACAACGACTGACCTGTTTTCTCAAAAATGATACGTCAGCAACCCTCATGGGTGCGGTCACTACTTTTTTCAAGCTTCTATTTCCACAACCTTTTCCAATTTCCAATTCCATAATTCTTTTCAAATCTTTTTTCTCAAATCTATTTTCAAAATCAAATCAAATCTATCTTTTCAAATCTCTTTTCAATTTCAATTTCACATCTATCTTTTCAAGTCACTTTTCTAAAATCAAATCAAGTTCTTTTCCAATCTATTTTCAAATGAAATCTTTCTATTGCATTTACATATCATGCATCATGTCTTTCTAAAAATTCTTTTCTAAAGTGGATAGTTTTGGACATTTGTTAGTTGAGGACTCTAATAGGTGAATCTAGGGTGAATAGACATGTAGGTACCGTAAGGGCGGGGTAGGGTGATGGCTTAGTGCGTCTTTCCTACACGTAACCAACCTCCAAACTTAGATCACTGTTTTTGAGAGACCAAAATGGAGTAATTTTTGAAAAAGGGCTTAAATTTTCCAAAGGTTGCCAAACAACCTGTTTTTCCTAAAAACCTTCTCTTGAGGAAGTATTTTCAAAATCTTTTCAAAAGCCCTAAGTTTAGTCTTCGGATTGTGCTTAGTTTTTAGGTGACCTAACTCACCTTAATCAAGTTAGGTGGCGACTCTGAATTATTTTCCAAAAGCCCTTTATTCAAATTAGTTTTCAATTCAAACCTAGTCGCACTGATTCTTCTAGGAGGATGAGTTCTAATGAGAGAGTACAATATTTTTCCCGATGTGTGTGTGTTCCTCGAGTGTGAAAAATCTGGGTGTGACAACAGGTGCCATGTCATTCTTTTCTCTATAAATACAGAGCCTCCTTCAGCGTGAAAGAGGTCCATAAACTCAGTCTAAAAACCCTACTCTTCAATATACAGAGCTAGTAGTCTCCCTAAACCCTAGTTTTCTTTAGATTTTTCAAACTCTAGCCCCATACACAAACCCTAGCTCTCATATACTCCCATACACTCATATACACTCATACACTAGCCTCCCAAACCTCCATTGAAGACTTGAAGTGCTGCAACCCAAAGCTCTCAAAGATCAAGACAAGTTCCCGAAGATCAAGACAAAGACCGAAGCAAAGCAAGGAAAATAAAGCGCGCAAAGCAAAGAAAAATAAAAAAGACACAAGGTAGGCTCTCTATTTAAGTTTACGCATCTTTCCCCTCTCTCTTCTCCCTCTGAACCTAACTTTTTTTTTCTTAAAACATGTTTTCCAATCTTGCCTTAAAACCTAGGTTTCCAAAATCTATTTTCTACATCAAAACTATAGTCTTCCAAATCTAGGATTTCTAAAACTTCACCTACCAAATCCATGCCAAATCCAATATTCCCTTTAGGAAACCAAATCCAATATTCCATTTAGGGAACTAGATCCTATCCTCCGTTTTTGAAAACAAAATCAAAACACTTCTTTTAGAAACAAAATCCAATCCTTCGATTTAGGAAATAGGAATCTCAATCCTTCCTAATCTCATATCTTCCTAAACCTTAAGTTTCCAAAACTTAAACTTTTAATCTTTCCTTAAACTTTAAGCTTCCAAATCTTTCCTAATTCGGTACCTTTCTAAATTTCGACTTTCCAAATCTAAATTTTCAAATCTTTCTTAAACTCAAACCTTTCCTAATTTCAAGAATTTCTAAAACTTAAACTTTAAATCCTTCTGAAATTTTAAATTTTCCTAAACTTCAAATCTTTCCAAATCTAAAACTTTCTAAACTCAAACTTTTTTACTTTCAAAACCTTTCCTATTTCAAAACTTTTCTTATTTTAAACTTTCCAAAATGAAACTTTCCAATGTCAAAACTTTCCTAAATTGAAACTTTCCTAAAATGAAACCTTCCTAAAATGGAACTTCCCTATTTTGAATCTTTCCTAATTTGAACCTTTCCTAAATCCAATCTTTCTTTAATCTTCCAAGTCCAACATTCAAGTCAAATTTTTCTTAATCTCAAGTCCTTCCTAAATCCTATCTTTCCTAAGTCTAGGTTTCCCAAATCTCAATCTTTCCAAAACAAGTCTAAACATTTCTTCTAAGTTCTATCTCTCCAAATCAAAGTCCAATATTTTCAATTCCAAATTCCAAATTCTAATATTCTATTCTAATTTCCAATCAAACCCTTTTTCAAATAAAATCCTTTTCAAATCAAACCTTCTATTTTCTATCGGACTCTTGTCCGAACTACAACTGATCTGATTCCTCAAAAAGGATACGTAGGCAACCCTCATGGGTGCGGTCACCACATTTTTCAAACTTCTATTTCCACAACTTTTTTCCAACTTCCAATTCCATGATCTATTTCAAACTTCAAATTCCAAATTTTTATTTCCAAATCTCTATTTCAAATCTCCAAAAATTTCTTTTGAAATTAAATCTATCTTTTCAAATCCATTCCAATTTCTTTTCAAATCTCTTTTCAAATCAAATCAAGTTCTTTTCAAATCTATTTTCAAATCAAATCTTATTCTAGCATTTACATATCATGCATCATGTCTTTTCAAAAAATCTTTTCTAAAGTGAATAGAATTGGACATTTGTTAATGGTAGACTTTAATGGGTGAATTTAGAGTGAATAGACATGTAAGTACAACAAGGACGAGGTAGGGTGATGGCTTAGTGCATCTTCCCTACACGTAACCAACCTCCGAACTTAGATCACTGTTTTCGAAGGATCAAAATGGAGTTTATTTTCAAAAAAGGGCTTAAATATTTTCTGAAGGTTGCCAAACAACTTATTTTCTTAAAAACCCTCTCTTGAGGAAGTATTTTCAAAAACCTTTTTCAAAAACCCTAAGTGTAGTCTTCGGATTGTTCTTAGTTTTAGGTGACCTAACTTACCTTAATCAAGTTCGGTGATGACTCCGAATTGTTTTTCAAAAGCCCATTATTCAAATCAATGTTTAATTCACACCTAGTCGCACTCATTCTTCTAGGAGGATGAGTTCTAATGAGAGAGTACAGTATTTTTTCTACTTGTGTGTGTATTCCTCGAGTGCGAAAAATCTAGGAGCGACAATCACCCTTTTGTTCACTCACTAGAATAATCGGTTATCATTGTCCACTTAACATCCACTTTAGAATTTTCAAAACGGGGTTTAGTCATCACTTTTCGAATAAATGATGCATGCTGCAAGTTTTCGAGAAAGAGTTTGAAAACATGGGAGTTTGAAGGGGTATGAGATAGAAACTTTGAATTGATGGAAACTTTTGAAAAAAGGTACGGGAGTTGAAAGGGGAGTTATGACCGCACTATTTTAGGTTACCTACGTATCTTATTTGGTGAGAATCAGGTCATTCGTAGTTTGGGCTAGAGCCCAATGGAAAATAGGCGTATTAGGGCCTTTGAAATGTTTTGAAGACACATTGAGGTTTTTGGGGAGATGTGAAAATTCTTTGAGGTCTTTGGAAAGATGTGAAAACACTTTGAGGTCTTTGGAAAGGAGAGCTTGGGAGTTTTGATTTGAGATCGGGTAGTGGAGTGTTTTGAAATAGAACTTTGAAACTTTTAAAAGGGGATTTAGAAATGTATTTAGAACAAATCAAGGGGGTTTTGGAAGTGCTTTTGAAATAGCTGAAGAGAGTTTGGAAAATGTTTTGAAGTTTTGTTTGAAAATCTTGGAGGTATAATTTTGGAATGTTAAAAAGGTTTTCGAAAATGGTTTTTGAAATCACCTAGGACTTTGGAACTCTGATATGGACAACCTTGGAGGTTGTTCTTGATATATCATATTCCTTTGGAATCCCTAACCATAAAAGGGGTAGGGATACCTTAGGCTTGTGAGGTTTTAAAAACATTTTTGGAAATACTTTGAAGATGGAATGGGGGAATATTTGAAGAGGAGGTTATGGAGTTGTCTTTTGAAATCTCAAGAGGGTAGGAGGTTTTTGAAAAATGGGAAATGGAAAAGTTTTAAATAGAAAGATCATTTAAAAAGGGTCCATGAGTTGGAACCTTGAAGTATACTAACCTAGGTTGGGTTGACCTACGGTTAGGGGTGACCTAAGGTTAACTAACTTGGGTTAAGTTAACCTAGAGTTAAGGTGACCTAGGGTTTGGTTAACCTAGGGTTAGGTAACTAGGGTTAACCTAGGGTTAGGTAACTAGGGTTAGGTAACTAACTTGGGTTAAGTTAACCGGGAGTGTTCGTTTAAACTTTGTCTCGATAATTGAGCCAACCGAGAAGGTTTCGAGGGAATCAGTTGCACCCCCGATGTTCTCCTAGGGTTTCTCGCGAACTTTCATGTTTTCGGGAAGTTGGAATGGTGTTCGGAAGTATGAGATATCGTCTCGAAAAATATGCATAAAATAGCATTTCTGTGGAGCGTCTATGATACACTTCGTGGGCTTTTGAAAGTAGCTGTTTTTGTGTCGCATGATCAAGGCCTTTGGAAAACGATCTCTTCAATCGGATCGTACCGATGGAAAGTAATCTGAAAATACTTTCAAGAATTCCCTGATTTATGCATTTCTCAAGTCATTTGACTATGCGTTTTAATCAGGGAATCGGGGGAAAAGTCAATCGCAGCAGAGCGTTTACGAGACGCTCTCGGGGTTACTGAAAGTTACAGTTTTCGAGCCCTACGATGAGGAGCTTCAGGAAGCGATCTATCCGATTGAGCCATATCTATGGAAAGACCTATGAATGAGTTTTCGGGAATTCCTTGATTTACGCATTTCTCAAGTCATTTGACGGTGCATTATAACTAGGGAATCGAGAGAAAAGGCAATTTCGGTAGAGTATCTGCGAGACACTCTGGGGGGGCTTTCATTGAGCCAGGGGTGTTTAGTGTCATAAGGTCCACCTTAGGTTAAACGAGGGTGTACGATGGGACATGCCGTTCAATATTCCAAGACCGACGTCGTTTCGGGGAGGGTTTGGGTCGCCAGGGGCAAAATGGTCATTTTGACCGGGTTCGGTTGAATGTGGTTAGGAATGGATTGGAGTATAATGTTAAGCGTGTCGGGTCATTCAAGGATGATTCCAGGAGAGTCTTTCATTGTTCGGTGGAGTTTGCAATGCTAGGGCGTTCAGGGGTAAAACGGTCATTTTAATCGAAATTAGCCGAAATGGGACCGGAATTAGACAGAATGGCGTGTTAAGTATGCCTAACTGTTTAGTAACACTTTGGAAAGGCAGACTTACCATCTTGAGGGATTTTGAATTTTTTTAAGATGTGGCTGGAGGCTTAAGGGGCAAGTTTAGTTATTAGGGCCTGAGAAGCGGTTGACAAATTAGATAGGGGTTTGAAAGTTGATTTGGACCTGAATGTGCTTATGGAGTTTTGAAAGGGAGTTTCGTCTGGCCGGAGATTGCCGAGTGGGCAAAAATAGGGTGCTTACAACCTCTATGCAATTACACTCACGCCATGCCAAGACAATCACCATCCATGTAGAAGAGGACTTCACCATTTGTGAAGTCTTGTCAGATCCGTGCATTGCAACAACATAATTCTCTAACTTCCAAATGCATGCCAAATGTCGTGAACTTGCCCTCCGTTGATACACCTAATGAATGAAGCACCAAGGAAGTTGGCGTGATCCTAAAACCTTATTAAGGATTCTCAGCAAAAGGTCCACAAGAAAAGGGAGGTTTTCATGAAATTCATCTATTTTCTTTTCATCTTTCTAGTTCTCGCATATCTTCTTTAAATAAACATTGCATGCTATGTAATCATGTTTTTAAATGAAAATAGGTAGTTTTCAGTTTATCCCCTTTGTCTCATATTTTTGTGGATAATTATTACTTTTAGGGGTTCTTTCCCATTTAGTAAATGACTCGACTTGAAGAATGTGATAGCATGGGCAACTCATTCAAAGGGGGTTAAAACCTTTGAGAGACAAAGAGAGATTGAGAGATAGGAAGAAAATAGTCTCAACAGAGAGATGTGGAGTTCATTGAAGAGGCGACACTTGCATGATATCCTGTCTAAGCGACAGGCAGTCGAGTCTTCAAAATGATGAGAAGCCATTGTTCTATTTATCCTAAATAAACACTATCCTTTACTCAGCCCACTAGAGCTGTAAGTGATTTCTATTTAGATATCTCCAAACCAAGAACCATCCCCCACATTGGGGTAAGTATGGAGTAGTTGATTTGATAGAATATGTAGGGGTTCACTGGCTGAAACACATCATCCCTAGGAATATGGTCTAAATTTTATACAAAGGATTTTATGGACTAAGCAATTCAATTTGAAATGATTAGAGGCCCTCAATTCTGTTACCATACACAAAAATATCCCCTTTGCTTAACCCACTAGCACCTCGCAGAAAGCGGAAGAATTTTTGTCAACCCCGATCCAAAACCATCCCCCACACTAGGGTAGACAGGCAGCAGAAGATCTGACAGAGAATGTCGTCGACCATCAAGCTGAAGTAACGTGAAGGCTCTATGGATCAAGCAATCTTGTTCAAAATGAAGAAATGCCCTCATTTCATTTCTCATACAGTTAAAGCAACCCTTATCAAACCTGTTGAGCTAGTTACCTTTTTTTCTTTAAGAAACCCCAACTTAGGGATCACCGCCCACAATGGATTAAATTGAAATGCTAAGGAAAGGATCTGAGAGAAAGAAATTCTGAAAATGTTCATCTCGCAGAAAGCAAAAAGAAAGGGAAGAAATAGAAAAGTATAAAGAAAAAGCTACCACGGGGCAAAAGAAAGAAAATGAAGGGGCAACTCCGTTAGAAGGTCAAGGATCAAACTACAAGAAAGGTGAACTCCTTATAGTTATTCAAAGGTGATCCTAGGTAACAAAGAAGCCCAGTAGAAGCAATAGGTTCGAGCCTTTATCCTTTCTTGTAAAAACCTGAAACCGTGGCCTACATTACGACTCTGTTAAAGTCCTCTCTGATTGGAAAAAAGATTGCTTGATCTAAATGAGCCAGACATGTTGCTAAAGCTAAAGGAGGATTTCAGAGGACGAAACCCCGTTGAAAGACCAACCAAGGATGGTGTAGATCTAAACCCTACTAGAAATAATATCAAATTTGAGCCTGTGTATCCTTTTTCATTCATAAACCTCTTAACCTAGCCTATGTTACGGTCCAAATTAAAATCCTCTCTGATCAAAGAAAATTACTTAGTCCAAATAAGCTTGAACAATACCAAGACAAGTAGGATGAGAAAGGAGAACTGGGGAGGAATGCATGGGCAATTTCATGCTCCAAAATGTGCTCAGATGGTTTTGGTTTAAACAACCCACTAAGAGAAGATATTTGAGCCTAAATATCCCTTTATTTCTTACAACCCCTAAGCCCAGCCTACATTACGCTCCTAAAAGAAGTATTCTCGAATTGAGGGCCTAGTTATTTATCGCTTTACAAAGGGCATGCGAGTTGTCACTCAAGCCATGGTGGTATTTTAAAAATTTGAGAGAAAAAAAAACCAAGTGAGATAAAAAAAAAAAAACCCCAAACAGCAACCCTATAGAATGTAAGGATAGGATAGCAAACCAAAAGGTTAAGATCCCTGAAAAATGGTGCAAATGCTATCACAGCCCGAGGAGAACGGGACAAAACTAAATGGGGCAGAATCCTGGAAGGGAAACAGAATTCTGAGAGTATGGGCCCTGGGGCAATCCTAGGTCATTCTTTGTAAATAGTTTATATACGTGTAGTATAATGCATCCATGACATGTATAACCTGTACATCCATTAAATTCTTGTGTGGTTTGTATTTATTCATGTATTCATCAAAGGCATGGCATGCATTCAATTCCATTCCTGTATGTGCATTCATCCAAAAAAGTATAACATGCATTAAATTCCATTCCTGTATGAACCTGTGCATTCATGAAAAAATATATATAAAAAAAATAGGACATGCAAAATAAGTCATACATCTAATTCCATGTGCATTCATAAAAACAAAATAACATATAAATAAATAAAAAGAGTATAACGTGCATTCACCCCTTTACTTGTGAATTTTTAGAATTGGCATAAGTAAAAAGTTTTTGTACAAAAACTAACCCTATGTCTTTCTCACTCTCTCAAATAGGAAATAAGGAACGAGTTAAAACGCAAAAAGGAGCTAAAGCCACCCCTCAGACATCTCCAGCACCAGCACATGCTTCAGAAAGCTCAAATTTTCACGATTGACAAGAAACAGAGAATAGGGCAATGACCCATCCTCGACCTCCCCAATCAAATGACTCCTGACTCGAGATACCATGTATGCTAAAAAAGAGGAGCAATGAATAATTGTCTGACCGCCCAAAGCTGGAATATTGGTGCACATCCCTGAAAATGAACTTCGACCCTCTATTGAAGTCTAGTAAGGCTTACGAAGGTCTCTCCCACAACCATCGGAGCGTATGAGGGCCCTACACGAATCTTGACAAGTGGTACACATAATCGACAGTCGATCAGGTCATCCCCTGCGTGGAAACATCAACAAGTTTAGGAGAAGCAAAGCTAGGGCTACTATGGAGAAATGGACCAATCTTGAGAATTATGCCAATCCCTTGAATGAGATCTCCTATCCGTCACAAACTCAAAATGAGAGAACGAGGACTTTACTGGAATATAAGGAAATTGGGGCAGGAGGTCAGAGGAAAGGAATGCACTACGGAGCCTAAGCTGAGAAGAGACAATTGTGATGCAGCCATTAGGAAAAGTAGGTCTCACAATGTCAGCTGAACTAGCCCGAAGACCTAGGATAAAGGCATATCATAAGGAGTAGGGGTAAACTCGTATTCCCCAAAACGGAAGAGAGACAAGTCAGACTGCCGCAATGGAATCACTACCTCTATGAATCTGGGGATAAGTGGCACTGATAAGAGAGAAACCATACAACCAAAGGATCGACGAAAGATGTCCTGCTCATCTGGAGGATACCTATCATACCAAGCCCTTAGTCGGCAACCATCCTGAAAGGTAAACCAAGATAAGAGGTATTAATATAAAGTTCAAAAGACAAGAAATAAAAATAAAAATGAACAAAGTGAAAATGAATGGTTTCTTAAAAAACTTCTCCTTTAAAAGCTCTTTTCTAAAATCAACTCTTAAAGGTTTCTTAAAAAGTTCCTTCCAAATCAGTTTCCCGAAAGTTTTCTAACATTTTCCTCCAAAAAAGTTCTTAAAAGAGTTTTTTAACCTTTTCCTTCAAAAATTCCTTTTCAAAATCCGGTCAAAAGATTTTTCTAACTCCCTCTTTCCAAAAGTTCATCTTTAAGATTAGATTTTAGAATCAAATTCCAAGGATACTATATGTTTCCCTCTAGGATCCATTTCAAAAATCAAGGCCAAAATCATTTTCAAAATCAAATCTCAAATTTTTCAATCCATCTAAAAGCTTTTCTATTTTCTTTTCCAATCAGGTTTAAGATTCTCCCAAACTCTTTCTTTCAAAAAAGTCTTAGTCAAAGTAAATCTTTAAAAATTTTCAAGGTTTCACTCCAAAAATTCTTCCTTCAAAAATTTCTATCAAATTTCAAAGTTTTCCATCCTAAATCTTTGTCGTTCTCGAAATTTTCCAAATCCAAAATTTAGTTTCAAAAGAGTTCCTAAGTTCTTCCCTCCAAAGTTTCTTCTAAAATTTTATTTTTCAAAATTTTCCTAAGTTTTCTTTCAAAAAGTTTTTAAAAGACCCTTCGAGTTTCTCGAAGCCTTTTCTGCCAAAAAGACCCCACATTCCAAAGGTTTTACCTCTTTTTCCTTCAAAAATTTTTTATTGCAAAACTTTTCCAACTCTTCCCCTAATTTAAAAAAAAAAAAAATCGATAAAGTTTCACTTAAAATGGTTCATACAACGCCCACGACACATCAACACAAAACACAAACTATGCACTGCACAACATCACAATCACATAGCATAACCACCAGTGCACACTTTTCAAATTTCTAAATTTTTTCAAAAGACTTGTTTCATTTTTCAACAAATCAATAGTTTTCAAAGATATCCTAAAAATTTCTCAAAATCATTTCAAATGTTTTCTAAAATATTCCTACATTTTTCTAAACACTAAACTTTAATAATTTTTCAATTCTCTCCGTTTCTCCTATTTTTCTATTTTTCAAAAAATTAAAAATTCAAAAAGTTTTCAAAAAATATGAAATTTCATACGGTTTTTAAACACATTTTTCTAAGGCATACGGTATAAAAATCTAGCCTAAAAGCTGAATGCCCAAAGTTGTAGGGATAAACCCCCAATTCTTGCAGAAACCCCCTTCACATAATCACGTAAAATCACTCACATTCAATTAAACATGCACCAAAATGCAAAAATAACTTCACCACAGTGTTCAAAACATTTCAAAACATCAATGTCCATTATTCACATTGTTCAAATTGAATTCTACACATCAAAATTCACATAAACTTAAAAACTCACCTCTTGGAGTTCTCTGGCGAAATCTTCTTTTCCGGTGACGGCATCTACTTCTGGCAATCCCCCGTGGTCCCTAAGACGCACTCCTTTAATGTCCAAGTCGGTTTTCTCGCAATGCGTCTCAGATTTGCAAAAATCTTCCAAAATCCAGCAAGTGTTTGAACCAGAAATATTTCTGATTTTGATCTTAGGCTTGGCGCTACTAGTAGTAGCGCTAAGCCAATTTTACCAAAGGCGCCGCTGCTAGTGGCAGCAGTTGCCAAATTCCGGGCAGCTTTGCCTTTTTTTCCCGCCAAACCTCGATTTCAAAGGCCTTTTGGACCCAATATCCATTTCTAAGCTCCTGTTTTCGAAAATTTCCAAAATCTGTCCCTCCGACCGCCTCACGGTCAACATGGAACTCTTACTCTATCGTTTTCCATCTTTGTTAAGCAAAGACAAAAAAAGAAGGGCAGCTGTAAGTACCCCATTTTTGCTCGCTCGACAGTCTCCAGTTTGTCCAAACTTGTATTCAAGTCAATATGGACATATTCTAAGTCAACTCAATTTTCCAAGTCTAATCCTGTCATTCAATTGCTTCGCAGGCCCTTTGGGCCCAAATAGAGGAAAAATGACCAAAATGCCCTTGGGGGCATTGTTTGGTCCAATTCCAATGGGCATATCTTCTCAAAGACGGTAAGTCCCATTTTCTAGTCCAATTCTAGTCTAATTCCAATTCCAATTAAATCTAACACACTCAAGAAAGTTGATTCCTCGAGGCAGTAAGTCCATCCTATCCGGCATGTTTCTGAGTGAACTCTTCGGAATGGCAAGTCCCTTTAAACCCGTCGACCGGGACAAGACCCCAAGTTCTCAAGATGGTAGAACGGTCTACCTTTGGCACCTGCAAGCCCGCCAATGTAGAAATGTCCGTTTCGGCACGCCTTCTAAGAAAGTTGATTGCTCAGGCGCTAAGGCACGTTTCTCGAGACAGTACCTAAGTCCTCAGAATGATAAGTCCACCCTTTTAGGATTATCTTAAAGACAATCTGGCATGTTTAGGTGCCTTCTAGTCAGTTTCGGGCCAATTTCGAGACATTCCGGTCAAGATGACCATTTTGCCCCTAGGCATCCAAGCGCCCCGAGAACCACACCGGCTTCGGGTATCAAACTGGTAACCTCCTGAGAATGTTTTTAATAGTATTCCCGATATTCCATTACCTTTTCGGATCATTCCGAGTTAGTTCTGGCAGGCTTGGTGCAAAATGACCGTTTTACCTCTAGTGAGCCGGTCTCCTTTTCCAACTACACCGGCTCTAGGTATCAAACCGGTAACCTCCTGGGACATTCTAAGTAATGTTTTTGAATCTCGAGTCTTCTTCTGGGACATTCCGAGTCTATCTCGATAGCTTTCTAGCCCGATTGATCGTTTTGCCTCTAATGGCCTGATCAACCCTTCCAACACATCCTGTCATCATTTTTGAAGTCTATTACCTCCGGGACTCTATTCTAAGGGTTTTTGTTTCTTTTCGGCCCTTCGGGCCATTCCCGCCCTTTCAAATCATTCCTAGACCTTTCGAAGTCACTCCTAGTGAAGCCAGGCTAAAAATTGCATGGTAGTCACTAGCACAGACGCCCAAATCTTTTGAAGATATGTTGCTTGTCGATCTAAAAATTCGCCCCCTTCGATATATAGAGCTTGTAGCCTTCCTAAACCCTAGTCTTCTTTAGGTTTTCACAAACCCTAGCCTCCATACACAAACTTTAACTCATATATACTCCTATACACTCAAACCCTAGCCTCTAAAGCTTCCATTGAAGACTTGAAGTGCTACAACCCGAAGCTCTTGAAGATTAAGATGAAGACTGAAGCGAAGATCGAAGCAAAGTAAGGAAAAGAAAGCAAGTAAAATAAAGCAAGGTAGGTTTTCTATTTACGTTTGCGCACTTCCCCCCTCTATCTTCTCTCTCCTAACCCACTTGGGTTTTTTTTTCTATTTTAATCCCCTATCTTCTTGCCCCCCCCTTTCTTGCATGCTTGAAACAAAGGACTTCTCGGTTCATGTGTAGGATTAGGCTATTGAGACTCACCGTGTCGGGAGCTTTCTATTAGTCTAACCGGAGACCACGTGGGTTTGGCCCCCTTGATTATGTGGTGAAGCCTTAATCTTCTATGTTTACGACCTCAACTTGCATTGTGCATATCAGGATCTTGCATTCCTACAAAACTCATTTTCCAACTTGTTTTCAAAACTTGCATCAAAACCATTTTCAAAACTTGCGTTAAATCTTCTTCTTAAAAACTTGTTTTCAAAATCACAATCCTAAGATGATTCTAGCCTTTCCATGACTAGGGTTGCTTTAGGAAAGTGTTACATTTAAAGTGATCATTATGGTTCATATTTTCAAGTCATTGTTGTTTTCAAACCACAATCCTAGAATGATTCTAATCTTCTTATGGTTAGAATCGTTTTAGGAAAATGTGATATTTTTAGAGGCTTGCAAAAGTCCATATTCAAATCCTTTCCAAAATATCTTTTAAACTTACTTTCCAAAACCTCTTTTTAAAATTCCCTCCAAAATCTCTTTTTACATCTACTTTCTAAAATCTTTTCTCCAATATATACTTCAAAAAACTCTCTTCAATCTCCTTTCTAAAATTGTTTTCTAAGGATTCCCTTCAAAAACTTAACTTCCTAAAACTTCCTTTCTAGAAACATTCCCTAAATCTCTTTCCTAAAAACTTTTTCCAAAAATCTCTTTTCTAAAAGCTCTTTCCAAAAATCCTTTTCCAAAAACTTTCATTCCAAAAGTTTACTTTCCAAGAACTCTTTTTTAGATCTCCTTCTAAAAATCTTCCTTTCCAAAATTTCTACTTTTCAAAATCTCTTTCCTTAGAGCCTAAGTCAAGTACTAGAGCTAACAATTAGGAAACCCTAATTTTCTTCCCTAAAACATTTTTACATCAAAATCATAAATTTCCATAAACCAATTTCTTACATCAAATCATAGATTTTCAAATCTAGGGTTTCTAAAACTTCCCTTCCCAATTCCATGTCAAATCTAATCTTCCTTTTAGGAAACCAAATCCAATCTCCCCATTTTGGAAACTAGATACAATCTTCCGTTTTTGGAAACAAAATCAAACCGCCTCTTTTAAAAACAAAATCCAATCATTTGTTTTAGGAAATAGGAATCTCATATCCTTTCAAATCTAAATATTTTCTAATTCAAATCATTCCTAAGCTCCTAATTTCCTAAATCTTAATTTTTCAAAACTTGAATGTAAAAATCTTTCCTTAAACTTTAAGTTTCCAAATCTTTTTTAATTCCAACCTTTCTTAATTCCACACCTTTCCAAATTTCAGCTTTCCAAATCTAAGTTTTTAAATCTTTCTTAAACTCAAACCTTTCTTAACTTCAAATCTTTCCAAATCTAAAACTTTCTAAATTCAAAACTTTCTTACTTTCAAAACTTCCCTATTCCAAAACATTCCAAATTCAAAACTTTTCAATTTTAATACTTTCTTAAAACGAAACCTTTCCTATTTTAAAACCTTTCTTAATTTGAAAACTTTCCTAAACCAAAACTTTCCTAATTCGAATCTTTCATAAATTCCAACTTTCTTAATCTTCTAAGTCCAACATTCAAGTAAAATCTTTTCTAAAACCCTTCCAAGTCAAGTCAAATATTTCTTAAACCTCAAGTTATTCCTAAAACTCATCTTTCCTAAGTCTAAGTTTCCTAAAATTCTATCTTTCCAAATCTAGTCCAAGTTCTCTTCCAAGGGTCAAATCCTCTTTCAAGTTCAATTCTAGATCGAAGTTCAATCTTGATTTCCTAATCTTCCAATTCGAATTCCAGATCAAACTCCTTTTTCCAATTAAAACTCTTTTTCAAATCAAACCTTCTATTTCAATCACACTCTTATCCAAACTATGACTGATCTAATTCTTCAAAAAGGATACGTAGGCAACCCTCATGGGTGCGGTCACAACCTTTTTCAAGCTTCTATTTCCACAACCTTTTCGAGTTTTCAATTCCATAATTCTTTTCAAATCTCTTTTCTCAAATCTATTTTCAAAATTAAATCAAATTTATCTTTTCAACTCTCTTTTCAATTTCAATTTCACATCTATCTTTTCAAGTCTCTTTTCTAAAATCAAATCAAGTTCTTTTCCAATCTATTTCCAAATCAAATCTTTCTATTGCATTACATATCATGCATCATGTCTTTCTAAAAATTCTTTTCTAAAGTGCATAGTTTTGGACATTTGTTAGTTGAAGATTCTAATAGGTGAATCTAGGGGGAATAGACATATAGATATCGCAAGGGCGGGGTAGGGTGATGGCCTAGTGCGTCTTTCCTACACGTAACCAACCTCCGAACTTAGATCACTATTTTTGAGAGACCAAAATGGAGTAATTTTTAAAAAAGGCTTTAAATTTTTCAAAGGTTGCCAAACAACTTGTTTTCCTAAAAACCCTCTCTTGAGGAAGTATTTTCAAAATCCTTTTAAAAATTCTAAGTTTAGTCTTCGGATTGTGCTTAGTTTTTTGGTGACCTAATTCACCTTAATCAAATTAGGTGGCGACTTCAAATTGTTTTCCAAAAGCCCTTTATTCAAATTAATTTTCAATTCAAACCTAGTTGCACTCATTCTTCTAGGAGGATGAGTTCTAAGGAGAGAGTACAGTATTTTTTCCGCTTGTGTGTGTATTCCTCGAGTGCGAAAATTTAGGCGCGACAATATTGAATGGCTCCATGGATGCTATATGTTCCAAAATGAGCAACTACTTCTTATGGGATGGCAACCTATATGGGGAAGTTTTCTGCAAGTGTGGGCTTTGCCCCTTCTTTTCTTTCTATGAAATGAGAGAGGAAGTAAAGAGAGAGTGAAAAATAAGGAAAAAGGAAAAAGTTTGTGCCTTAATTTGAAAGTTTTTATGTAATGCATACCTTAAGGGTGCCCCTGCTTTAAGAAGGGGACTAAGCATTATGTGTTGGCTCACATTTAGAGATAGGGGGTTACCCCTATATGCAATATTGTACCTGTTCGAGCGTGTTCCTTCATTTGTTCACACATTCATGCAATAGAAATAACAATTTTATTGAGATGAATTTCCTTTGTACATGAAATTTTCAAAAATACATTGAAATGGGAAGAGGGAACATTTTTCTTGGGACTTTCACCTATCCTATCTTTATAGTTTGAAATCCTAAACTACTTTTTGAGTCTTCAGATTTGCCATCCTGGATGGAGGTTGGTGAGAGACCTTGATTTTGAATTGTCCCTTGTCTTCTTGGCAGCCCTATCTTTATGAGCGAAAAGAGATTAAGGCCCCTCTTTATGAGATGACTTTGATGCATGCCATGAATCCTTAGGGTTTCTTGGTATCGTTAGGAGTTTTGGTTTGCTTGATTTGAGCGAGAAGGTCTTTGAGCCATTCTCTAAGGTTTAATCAGATGTGTGGAATTGCAATGACTTGAGTTACTTTCGGAGCTCTTGTCTTGAAATGATTAGAGATGCATGAGCAGTTATGATGTGAAAAGGTGTATACATAACTTAATGACAAAAACCAGGCAACAAAACAACATGAATTGAGTAGAATATAGGGGGAAGTAAAATGGTCATCCTTTCCTCCTTAGTTTTGAAATTGACTCGCGTGTCTTAAATCCGACAGAGGTTCGACTATGCATAGGGTACTACATGAGCATGAGGTTAGGGATTTGCTAATGCTTCCTAAAAAGCTCGGTTCTTGAACCTTCAAACCTCTGGCATCCACCCTCGAAAGGGTGGACTTCATCTTTGGTTGGTGGTTCGAGCGGGAAAACTATCAAGAGACCGTAGGCTGAGAAACTGACACAGCATTTGCTTATGGACAATATACTATTTCCCCTTCTATCTAGAAGGGTAGTAACCAGGTAATTTATGCAAAATGCAAATGCAAGTGAGCGCACCAAGTGTGTGTGGAATTTTCAAAAATGGAGGAAAGGACCCAACAACACACATCACATCCTATTCATTCATCACATTCATGGCAACTAATTATGACATAAAAATGAAATATGAACAAAAGGTCCACCTACAAAAGAAAATATAAGGAGTTAGTAACTTTTCAAAAAACTTAATGCAAGATAAGATAGATGATCAATGCAAGAGTATGAATGTAAGCAATGAATGCAAGTAACGACACTAATTTGACAAAACTTTGTTTTTGGAAAATCAAGTTTTAGGGAATTTAGAAAAATTTGAAAAGAGGACAAAACTTAGATAAAGTAACCGGAGATTTTGGGTGTGTGAAGGGTGAAGAGACATGACAATGGGATAACTCGCTAAGTGTCCCCAGTGGAGTCGCTAGTTATCGAGCCTCGATTTTTAACCAAGTCCTTTCGGCTTGGAAAAAGCACAGTACTTTGTCATTAGAACTCATCCTCTTAGAAGGACGAGTGCGACTAGGTTTGAACTTGAAATAGATTTGACTAAGGACTTGTTTTAGAAAAATTAGAGTCGCCACCTAACTTGAACCTAACTTGATTAAGGTGAGTTAGGTCACCTAAAACTAAGTATAATCTGAAATTACACTTAGGGTTTTAGAAAAAGGTTTTGAAAAATTTCCTCAAGAGAGGGTTTTTAGGAAAATTGGTTATTTGGAAACTTTTGAAAAGTTTTAAGTCCTTTGTGAAAATAACTCCATTTTGGTCTTTTGAAAACAGAAATCTATAGTCCGGGAGTTGGTTACATGTAGAGAAGATATCCTAAGATCATCACTCTACCCCCCCTTTTTGGTATCTACATGTCTAATCACTCTTAATTCACTCATTTGAATAACTGGTTACTATTATCCACTTAACATTCACTTTAGAATTTTGAAAATGGGGTTGGGTCATCACTTTTTAGATCAATGATGCATGATGAAAGTTTTGGGAAAGATGTTCGAGAACGTGGAAGTTTTGGAAGGATTTGAAATAGAAATTTTGAATTGATAGAAATTTTTGAAAAGGGAACTTGGGTTGAAATAAGGGTTATGACTGCACAATTTTAGGTTGCCAACGTATCTCATTTGGCAAGAATCAGGTCATCCGTAGTTCGAGCAAGAGCCTGATGGAAAATAGGCACATTAAGGCCATTGGAAAGTTTTGAAGATACTTTGGATTTTTTGGAAAGGTTTGGAGACACTTTGTGATTTTTGAAAAGGTTTAAAGACACTTTGTGGTCTTTGAGAAAAGAGAACTTGAGAATTTTGATTTGAAATCAGATATTGGAGTGTTTTTAAAATAGAACTTGAAGGTTTTTGAAAGTGCTCTTGAAACGGGATTTTGAAGTGTCTTGAAATGTTTTCGAACATAACTTAAGAGAGTTTTGAAAATTTTGAAAATTTGATTATGGACTTGAAAATTGGACTTGTAGTCACAAGAGCTCTTATGAACTTGTCTTGAAATGATTTTGAAAGTAGTCTTTGAACACCTTATGGAAGGCATTTTTGATGTTTCATTTACATTTGAGAGGTTAATCATTGAAGAACTAAACTCCTTTAGAGTAATAAGTTTTGAAAACATGTTTGGAAAAGAGGCTAGAGACTTCTCTTTGGCTTTTAAAACTTTAGGGTTATAGAATCCTTTTGAATTTCTCACTTGTACTTGATCAATCCTAACCATGGAAGGATTAGGGTTGCTTCAAGAATGTGATGTTTTGAAATTATTTTTGAAAAGAGCTTTAGAAAACACGTAGGGTTTTGGAACTCTAATATGGACAACTTTGAAGGTTGTATTTAGTGTATCACCTTCCTTTGACATCCCTAACCATAAAAGGTTAGGGACACCTTAAGGTTGTGAGTCATTAAAAGTATTTGAAAAATAGTTTTTGAAAAATATTAAGTGTCTAGCCATCTTAGTTGAGACAAGTTTAAGAGAACTTTTTGGAGCCATTCTCGAAGATAGAGTGTGAGAATATTTGAAAAAGTTTTGGAGTTAATTCTTAAAATCTTAACAGAGTAGGATGGTTTTTGAGTTGAAAGATTATTTGGAAAAAGGTCTTTGAATTGGCACCTTGAAACTTACTAACCTAGGTTGAGTTGACCTAGGGTTAAGGTAACCTAGGGTTTACTAACTAAGGTTGGTTTAACCTAGGGTTAAAGTGACCTAGGGTTAACTAACTTGGGTTAGGTTAACCTAAGGTTAGGGTGACCTAGGGTTAACTAACTAAGGTTAGGTTAACTTAAGGTTAAGGTGACCTAACGTTAACTAACTAAGATTAGGTTAACCTAAGGTTAAGGTGACCTAGGGTTAACTAACTAAGGTTAGGTTAACCTAGGGTTTACTTTGGATTAACTAGGGTTAACTAACTAAGATTAGGTTAACCTAGGGTTTGGTTGACCTAGGGTTAACTAACTAAGGTTAGGTTAACCTAGGATTTGGTTGACCTAGGGTCAAGTTAACCTAGGGCTGAAGAGTGGTTTTGAACTAGGGTTTGGACCTAGTGGTTTTAGAAAGGTGGCTTTATGCATGAAATTTGAAAGTATGTTTTGAAAACGATTTTGTGAAAGCCACTCAAGTGAGTGTTGGGGTCCTATGGTTGATATTTGGAAATCACTCAAGAGACTGTTGCTTTGGAACCATTTCAACCACAAACTCAAGAGTGCGAAACTTCTAAAAAAGGAGGTTTTGGAAAACCACTTTTAACAAGTTGAAGACCACTCTAAAGAATAAGGGTTTATATAGTTGATTTGAAGGAAATCACTCCGAAGAGGACTCCATGGGACCATTCTAACCATAATATTGAAGAAAGTAAAACTTCTAAAAATCAAGGTGAAAATGATGGTTTGGGGAAATCATTTTTATGCAAGTTGAAGAGAGTGCAATTTTGAAGACCCCTTTTGAAGGGAATTGTTTTGAAAACCATTTTAAAGAGAATAGAGCCAACTTTAATGAACTAGGGTTCATATGGTCAAGATAATGGAGAGACTACTCAAAACAGGGTTCCAAGTTACCATTTCAACCACAAAGTTCAAGAGAGTAAACTCCTTGGAAATCAACATAGAAGAAGAGGGTTTGAAAGCCATTTTCTCATAACTTTGAAAAACAATGAAATGTGGGGTTGCACAATAAAGTCAAGGGACTTAAGGAGGGTCCTTTAGGGTGTAGAAATTGAGGGTTTAACCTAGGGTTCAAGGAACCAACTCTAGGACCATTTTTAGAAAAACATTTGAATATGGAGCTTAAGAATGCTATGGAAATTGAGATAGTGAAAGTTTTGAAAAAATGATCATAAATATGAAAATAAAGCCAAGCATGCAAAACATGAATTAGATAACTATATGCAAAGGGGATATAAAGTTATACAAGGCTAGATGCTTCACCACATAGTAAGGTGCTCTAAGGCTATACCATCTTAAAATAGGTTTGTGAAAAGTTTCCTGCACAGTGGCTCTCACAAACTTTTCTTTAGGCATGAACTAAGAGTTTTCTTGTTTTAAGCATGCAAGAAAGGGGAGGGGGGGTAAAAGATGGGGGTTAAAATAGAAAATAGCCTAAGTAGGCTAGGAGAGAGAAGAGAGGAGTGGGGGTTGCAAAAATGTAAAGAGATTACTACCATTTGCCTTTAAACACTTTCAAACCTCCATGGATGCCTTGACTCGAGCTTGGAGAGCCTTGAAGAGGCTTGAAGAGGTTGGAATGAGATCTTCTACGACATTGAAGGCTATATAGGTGTAGTGTATGGGTTAGGGGGAGATGAAATCTAGCCTAAGTGCTTGAAGTGTGGGATGTATATAGGAATTCGAGGTTCTGGAGTAGTTTTAGTAGAGCTTCACTTTCAATTTTGATTCTGGAATATGTAAAGGGGGAGGCCTGTATTTACGCCTGGGCAAAATTTGCCCTGGCACATGTGATTCATACCCTAGTACTATTCCACAAGCAGAATGCCATGTGGCATACATTGTACTAGCTAAAGCTTAAGGGCTAAGTGAAGTTTGGTCAATTTGAACAAAATTTTGGTTCATGTAGCATACGCTCCGCCATTGGGAATGTTCATCTAAACTTTACCTCGATAATTGTGCCAACCAGGAAGGATTCGGAGAAATTGGTTACGTTCATGGTGTTCTCCTAGTGTTTCTCATAAACTTTTGAATTTTCAAAAAGCTTAATAGGTGTTTGGAAGAGTGAGATATTTTCTTAGGAAGTGTGCACGAAAACACATTTTTGCAGCGCGTCTATGATACACTTTGCAGGTGTTCAAAAGTAGCCATTTGTGGGCCATATGATTAGGGCCTTCGGGAAGCGATCTTTCCGATTGAACCATACCGATGGAAAGTGTATTTTTGAGAGTTTCCTAATTTATGCATTTCTCAAGTCGTTTGATAGTGCGTTACAATCAGGGAATTGGAGAAAAAGTCAATTTTGGTAGAGCGTCTCACAAACGCTCCAAGGGTTACTGAAAGTGGCAGTTTTCGAGCCATACAATGAGGGGCTTAAGGAAGCGATCCATTCGATCGACCCATATCAATGGAAGGACCTTTGGACGAGCTTTCGGGAATTCCCTGGTTTACACATTTCTCAAGTCGTTTGATGGTGCGTTATAACTAGGGAATCAAGGAAGAAAACAACCTTGGCGGAGCGTCTGGGGGACGCTCCAGGGGACTTTCGTTGAGTCAGAAGTGTTTAGAGTTGTAAGATTCACCTTGGGTTAAACAGGGGTGTATGATGAGAACTGTCGTTCAATACCTAGGGCCAGTGCAGTTTCGGGGCGCGTTCGGGTTGCCTAGGGTAAAATGGTCATTTTGACTAGGATTTGTTGAAAAAGGTCACAATGGGTTAGAGTGGCATGTTAAGCGTGTCAGACTATTTGGGGATGGTCTTGGAAGAGTTTTTCATTGTTTGGTGGGATTTGTACTATACTGGGGTGTCTAGGGGAAAAATGGTCATTTTGACCAGAGTTAACCGAAATGGGACTGGAATTGGACGGGATGGCGTGTTAAGTATGCCTAACTGTTTAGGAACACTTTGAAAGGGTAGACTTACCGTCTTTAGAGATTTTAAACTTTCTTACAGACGTGCGTAGAGGCTTAAGAGGTAGGTTTGATTATTAGGCCTCTATTGGGCCCAGCGTGCCCGAGAAGTAGTTGGATGATTGGATAAGGGTTTGAAAGTTGATTTGGGCTTGAATGCGCTTATGGAGTTTTGAAAGGGAGTTTGCTCAGGCTGGAGATTGCCGAGCAGACAAAAATGGGGTGCTTACAGCAACCCAAGTCACAGTTAATGTTTCAGAGATGATTACCCAAGTCATCCATGCAACTATTAAAAGAGAGAATTATCCATAATGGGTCCTTTCGGCTGTTTATGCCAGTCCCAATCAAAGAATTCGTGAAGGCTGCTGGAACAATTTAGAGGAAGTAGCATAGAATTCCTAGAACCCCTGACTGGTTGTAGGGTATTTTAATGACTTTGGATCTCAAGATGAAAGGAGGAGCTTTACCCCCAACTCTAGTTTGGGAAGAAGTAAGAAGTTTATGGAAAGAATTAGCGGATGTAACTTGATAGGCATGGGATGCACGGGGGCCAAGACTTGCATGAACCAATAATAGGCAAGGGTTGGCAAATACTACAGAAAGATTGGATAGAGCCCTATACAACATAGAATGGAGGACTCTATTTCCTGATGGAGTGGATAGGATGCCGCGTACGTACTCTGATCACTATCCAATGGTAGTCTATACTGAAGGAATGAGTTCTCACTGTAATTTACATAAGCACAAGTAATTTAAATTTAAAGATGCTTGGCTATCTCACCTTGATATTAGAAATGTTATAGATAAATCTTGGGATGTTTCTAAAGTTTCCGTAATTGAAAACCTTGATAATATATCTACTAGTATGATGAACTAGAATAAAAATGTTTTTAGTAATATTTATAGAATGAAAAGGTGGCTTCTAGGTAGAACTGAAGGAATCCAAAAATCCGAGGCTATTAAGTTTTATCATAACTTGTTTATTCTTGAAAAAGGCCTCATTAGACAATATAACTTGGCTTTCCATCAGAAGGAAGTTTTATGGTTTCAAAAGTCTAGGACTACATAGATATCACAAGGTGCTATGAACACCAATTTTTTTTCATATAACTACTCTCATTAGAGGGAAAAGAAACAAAATTGAGATGTCAAACAATGAGCGTGGGGTCTGGACTTCTGAACCTGATGCGCTTTATGATATAATTCAAAACTATTTTCGAAGCTTGTTCAAATATGAAGATACAATTTTTGGGAGGATTAGATGTTTATGCCAGGAGCTACCTTTAGTTCTCAAGATAATACTGACCTCCAAAGACCTATTACTGATACTGATGTTTGGACTGCTATGAGGAACATTAAGGCATTCAAGGCCCCTGGAAGAGATGGATATCAATCTGTCTTTTATTAGAAGTTCTAGGACATCATAGGTCCCAATGTTTGTAAATTTGTGAAAAATTGTTTCATTAAGAGGACTTTCCTTGGTTTTATTAACAGAAGTATTATAACCCTCATACCTAACGTTGATAACCCTAAAAATATCAAGCAATTTAGGCCTATTAGTCTTTGTAATGTTTTGTACAAAATTATATCCAAGATTCTTGTGGATAAATTAGACCCCTTCTAGATAAAATTGTTAGCCCTAATCAAAGCAGCTTTGTGCCTGCAAGAATGACCACTGATAATATAACCTTGACCTAAGAAATCATCTACACCCTTAGACAGAGAAGAGGGAAGAAAGAAGCTATGGTTATGAAAATTGATTTAGAAAATACCTATGATAGAGTTTCTTCGGATTTCTTTAAGAAACCTTGCAAGCCTTTAAATTGAACCAAAACTGGATTGATCTTATTATGTATTATGTAACTTTTGTGAAACTTGCTATTTGTTAGAATGCAGACCATTTGCCTGAATTCTCTCCTAAGAGAGGGCTTAGACAAGGTGATCCCCTATCTCCCTACTTATTTGTTCTTTGCATGGATAGGCTTTCCATTATGATCAACCAACAAGCTAAGGAAGGTAATTGGAAAAGCATAAAAATATCCAGATCTGCCCCTCCAATTACCCACCTATTTTTTGCTTATGACTTCATGTTGTTTGCTAGTGCTGATGAGAAGAATTACAAGACTGTTATTGAAATTCTAAGGGATTTTTGTGACATTTCAGGACACAAAATTAATTACCAAAAATTCAAACTTTACATCTCTCCTAATCTGGCTAGAAGTAGGGTTTTAGCCCTCAGCTTCCTATTCGATATCCCTCTGACACATGATTTAGGGAAGTACCTTGGAGCCCCCATCTTGCATGGTAGAGGTAGCAAAAGTCACTTCAATTTTATTATTGAAAAGCTTTAGAAAAGGTTAGTTGGTTAGAAAACCAATAATCTTACTATGGCTGGTAGAGCTACTATTATACAATTTGTTAATGTTTTCATTCCTACTTGTTTCATGCAAATTGATGACATTCCTGTTAGTACATGTAATGAAATTGATAAGATAAACATGAACTTTCTTTGGGGGGATAATGCCACTAAGAAAAGGATCCACCTTATTAATTGGGATCAAGTTTGTAAAGAGAAAAAAGATAAGGGTCTAGGAATTAGAAAGGCTAAAGAGCATAATATTGCTTTGTTGTCCAAATTGGGATGGAAAATTCTTTAGAATAAGAACTCTCTATAGACCAATTTGCTTGCTAAATACCTGCATAATCATAATTTCTTTTATTGGCCTGCTTATAGGAAAGCTTCTTTTTATGTGGAAAAGTATAATTAAAACTAGAGATATTCTCATGTCTGGCAGCAAAGGGCTTGTGGGGAATGGCATGAAAATTAACATATGGAATGATTGGTGGTGTGAGGATGTCCCTTTGGCCATTTCCTGACCTGGACATCACACTAACAGCCAAAGTAAAGTGTCTAGCATCATAAATGATAAAGGTGAGTGGGATCTTAGTATTATTGCTCCTTATTTATCCTAGCAGGATGCTGGAAACATTCACTAGATTAAAATCTCTAGATATGTTACATATGCAGACACTTTACAATGGACTGGTTCATCTAATGGTATATTTTCTACTTTTGCTGTTTATGATTTCATGCTAATAGTGCTCCTTCCTAAAAAAATTGGCAATGGATTTGGAGGCTTAAATTGCCCCCCAAAAATCAATATGTTTTTCTGGTTAATGAAACATGATATACTCTTAACTAATCAAATAAGAGCCAAAAAAGGTATTGATTCTAATGGCACATGTCCCAGATGTAATGCTAATACTGAAGACATGGAGCATTGCCTTAGGAAATGTAGCAAAGCTAAAGAAGTTTGGTCCCATGTTAAAAGTGACAAGTGGATCATCAAGGAAACCAGAAAGTCTCTTCAAGATTGGATCACTAGCATGTAAGCATCCCATTTTTGCCCATTCGGTAATCTCCGGCTCGACTGGGCTTAGTTTCAAACGTCACATGCACATTCAGACTCCAACCCACCCTCCAAACTCCAATCCAGTCCACCGCTTGTTGCCTGGGCCCGTCGGGCCTACTTGAAGCCGAATGACCATTTTGCCCATAGGCTTCTAATCGCCCCCCAAAACCATATCGGCTCTGGGTATCAAATCGGTTACCTTCTGAGGATGTTTCCAATAGTATTCCTAACCTTCTAATACCTTTCTAGATCATTTCGAGTCTTTTTTGGTAAGGTCGATGTAAAATGACCGTTTTGCCCTTGGTGGGCCAGTTGCTTTTTTCAACCACACCAGCTCTGAGTATCAAACCTTCAATTCCTCGGAACACTCTTAATAGTTTTTCTAACCTTCCAGCCTTTTCACGAGCCACTCTGAGTTCATTCTGGTATTTTCTTGGTTTAAATGACGATTTTGCCGTTGGTGAGTCGGTCGACCTTTTCAATTATCATGGCATTGTTTCTCAAGCTAGTTATCTTTGGGACACTCTTTCAAGGGTTCCTGTTCATCTCCAGCCTTCTGGACCATTCCCAGACTTTTCAAAGTCACTTCTAGTGGAGCCAGGCTAAAAATTGTATGGTAGTCACTAAGACAGGTGCCCAAATCTTCTGCCTTGCGTCACAAGGGTCAAAGATCTTTTTCTTACCGTTCTAGAAATTTTTCAAAGTGGCTAGCGCCACTACAACAAGCACCAGTTCCTATTTGATTTGCCTATAAATATAGACCTTCCTCCTGTGTAAAAAAAGTCCGCAAACTCAGTTCAGAAACTCTGCCTCATTGAAAGTAGAGCTTAAAGTCTCTCAAAACCCTTATTCTCTCAAGCTTCTTCAATCCTTGGCCTCCATACACTCAAACCCTAGCCTCCATATACTCTATACACTCAAACATAAGGCTCAAAATATCCATTGAAGATCAAGTGTGGCATCTTCAAAGTTCTCAAAGTTCAAGTCAAGTAAATCAAATAAAGCAATCAAAACAAGAAGAACAAGAGTTTGGTTTTCTATTTACTTTTATGTAATCCCCCTCTCTCTTCGCTCTCCTAACCCACTTGAGTTTTTTTCTATTTTAATCCCCATCTTCTACCTCCTCTTCTTACATGCTTGAAACAAGGGACTCTCCAATTCATGCCTAGGAAGGACTGTCGAAGGTTACCGTGCTGGGGGGCTTTCTTCTAGTTCAATCTTAGATGGTGTGGGTTCGACCCCCTTGATTATGTGGTAAAGTCTAACCTTGTATGTTCACGACCCTATTGCATTGTGGTTATTATATTCATACATTGCATTCAAAATTGTATTTAAAGTTGTTTCAAACTTGCATTAAGGTTCTTTTTTAAAACTTGCATTCAAAATCTTGTTCTTTAAAAAATCACACTCCTAGGATGATTCTAACCATTCCATAGTTAGGGTTGTTTTAGGAAAGCGTTATATTCAATGTGACCATCAAGGTCCAAATTTTAGATTCAAACCCTAAATTGTTCTTATCAAAACCACAATCTTAAGATGATTCTAGCCATTCCATGGTTAGGGTTGTTTTAAGAAAGTGTTACATTCAATGTGATCGTTATGGTCCATATTTTAAACCCTCTTTGTTTTCAAAATCACAACCTTAGAATGGTTATAATCTTTTCATGGTTAGAATCGTTTTAGGAAAATGAGTCATTCAAGAGACTTGCAAAAGTCTATATTCAAATCTCTTTCCAAATATTTTTGCAAATCTACTTCCTAAAAAACTATTTTCAAAGATCTACTTTTCAAAAACTCTTTATCTTGAAGTCTAACTCAAGCCCTAGAATCTATGATTAGGAAACCCTAATTCATTTCTTAAAGTCATGGGTTTCTATTTTGCATCAAATTATAGGTTTTCAAAACTATTTTCTACATCAAATCAAACTTTTTTTCTTACCAAACCATAGATCTCCAAATCTAAGGTTTTCAAAATTCAACCTTTCCAATTTCATGTCAAATCAAATCTTCCAATTTAGGAAACCAAAATCAAATTCTCCAATTTTGGAAACAAAATCAAATAATCTATTTTTCGAAAATAAAATCCAATCTTCCCCTTTAAGAAATAGAGATCAAATTTTTCCTAATTTTAATCTTTCGTAAATTTAAACTTTCAAACCTTTTCTAATTTCAAACTTTCAAATAGTATTTCTAAATTTCAAATCTTTCTAAGTTCAAATCCTTCTTAAGTCAAGACTTTCCTAAAATTGTTCTTTCTAAATTCAAAACTTTCCAAAAATCAACTCTTTCCTAAAATGAAAACTTTTCAAGTATAGAACTTTCCTAAAATGGAACCTTCTTAATTCAAAGCTTTCCTAAGTTCAAGTTTTCCAAATTCTAACTTTCTAAATTCTTCTAAATAAAATATTCTCAAATCAAGTTAAATCTTTACAAGTCTTTTCAAGTCAAGTGTTTCTAAATAAAATCTTTTCCTAATCTCTCTTAAATCCAATTTTCCTAATCTAAAACTTTCCTAAAATGACACTTTTCTAAAATTCAATTTTCTAAAATCAAACCTTCCAAGTTCAAATCAAGTCTTTCCAATTCAATTGCATGCTTTAAACCCTAGGTTACTTAAGCCCTAGGAGAAAAAACCCTAGTTCAACTCTAACCCTAAAGTTAGGAAGCTTAAACTCTTTTTTAAAACTCTTTTCTAAATCAAGATGATTTCAAAACTCAATTCAAACCTTTCAAATCAAAGTCAATTTCAAATCAAAGTTCAATTTTAAATACTCCAATCAAAGTTCAAATCAAACAAGACCCCAAAGTGTCTATTTTTAATTGGATCTTGAGTTTGAACTACAACTGACCTGATTCCTAACAAAGGGATACGTAGGCAACCTTCATGGGTGCGGTCACAACCTTATTCAAATCTCCAATTTTCATAATCTTTTTCAAGTTTCCAATGTCCATAACCTTTTTCAAGCTTCAAATCCTCTTTTCAAATCTATTTTCAAAATTAAATCTTTTTCTTGCACTTGCATGTCATGCATCGTATCAAACCTCTTTCTAAAATTCTTTTTAAAGTGAATATAATTAGACATTTGTTAATCAAAGATTCTAAATTAGTGAATTTAGGGTGAATAGACATGTAGGTATTGCAAAGGCGGGATAGGGTGATAGCCTAGTGCATCTTCCCTATACGTAACTAACATCCGAAACTAGAATCACTGTTTTTAAAGACCAAAAACAGAGTTATTTTTCAAAAAGGGCATAAACCTTTTGAAAGGTTGCCAAACAACCTATTTTCTCCAAAAAACCCTCTCTTGAGGAAGTTTTCCAAAGCCTTTTAAAAAACCCTAAGTTTAATCTTCGGATTGCACTTAGTTTTAAGTAATCTAACTCACCTTAACAAAGTTAGGTGGTGACTCTAAACATTTTTCAACAGCCTTATTCAAATCAATTTCTAATTCAAAACTAGTCACACTCGTCCTTCTAGGAGGATGAGTTCTAATGAGAGAGTATTGTATTTTTCTCACTTGTGTATTTTCCCGAGTGCAAAAAAATTGGGGAATGACATTGCAATCTTAAAAATAAATCCATGTCTTAGGGGGAGATCCCTTGGTATATGATCTTTGCTATTAATTGTTGGCAAATCTGGAAAGATAGAAATCTAAAATTTTTTTAGAACCAGAACAATGAGAAGCAGGAAAGTTTGAACAAGATCTTTGGTTCGTCAAGGACACCATAGAGGCTTTCCAATTCCCTGATGCCACAGGTCCAAGTGTGCCTAGTCTAATTAGATGGTTTCCTCCTAATATAGGCAAGCTAAAGTTGAACACTGAAGGAAGTGCTAGGGGAGAGCCAGGGCCAGTTGGGGATGGTGGACTCTTCAGGGATGAGAGAGGTACCTTCCATTATGGATGCTACAATGAGATTCCAGACTGTACAAGCTTGAAGGTTGAAGTGTGGGGAATATACAAGGGCCTTACCATCATTTTACATAAAGGTCTAAATGGTATTGAGAAACAGATTCAGAAAGGGCAATGAGGATAATACAAGAAGAATTTGAGAACAACTTAACCTTCAAGTCTATAGTGGAGGATACAAGATTTTTGTTCAGGAGATGCAACTGTACCTCCAAACACATCTTGAGAGAGGGGAATAGATGTGCAAATAAACTTGCAAATCTGGGGAATGGTCAAAGTGAAGATTTTGTATTCTTAGAAGACTACCCTGCTCAAATTGGTCCACTTATAGTAGATGATATGACAGGAAACTATGTAGCTGATGAGTAGTTTTTGGTTGTTTGTTTTCTTTCCGAAGTAATATATATATATATATATATACACACTTGAATTAAATTAGTGAGTTGAAAAAAAAGGAGCAAGCTATTCGAGTTTGATTTATGTTTGACATGTTAAAATGTTTTTAAGGAACCGAGATTACCTTGTTATATAAATAAGTTTAAATCATTTTGAAGGCTATTACTTTTATAAGTTTACCTCAAACTTAGCTCTACAAAATTATATACACTTTAAAATTATATAAAAAAAGCCAAACTATTTGAACTTGGTTTTGTTTTATAAGTTTTTAGTTTTGACTTTTCATTTTATGGATCATGTAATTGTGCACACTCACCCTTTAGTATAAACAAAATGTAATTTGTTACCTTTTCATTTTCTTTTTTAGTTCCGAATTTATATTCATCAAACAAGATAATAGATGCCAGTTCGATATGCAAGAATTGCATTTAGCTCAATAAAGGCTCCATCCAACTTGAAAAGTATATGAGAAAAACCTAATGTTTAGCACTTTAACCAAATAACACTCATAATAAAAAGAGCAGTTCAATGCACATAGGACTATTTTCTTTTTCAAACCTGTAATGCTCAAGTCTTAATTAAGCAATTTAACTGTTGCTCCACTCCCTCAACTAAACAATAATAATGGTAACAATTATTCGTAGAAGTATTCATACTTTTTTTATTATGAAAATAAGAAAAAAGAATTCACAATAAAGATCACCTTCACCAACATCTTATTGTCCCTGGTCAAGGCCATCACCATACCAATACCAGCACACCCAGTGGCAAATGCATGATTTTTATTGAGAGGGTCAAGGTAAAAAATTTGAAAATTTCAAGGTAAAATTTTTTGAATTTTAGAGGCCAATATAATATATTTTATCTTAAATATTTAAAAAACTAAAAAGATAAACATGATTTTGAATACTTCGGGGAGCATGGCACTGCCCGCTTTCTCTTGTGCCTGCCATTGATCACACCCATAGCCCATCACTTCCGTTTTCCAAAACTTTGGGGACCGTTGCTATGACATCCGTGTATTCATTTGAAGCATTTAGTTTAATTATATGTTGATTATCTTAATTAACTAACTTAAGTAGCATGGTTTAATGTTAACCATCTTCTAACATTTTCATTTGTGATTAATCTTGATTAATTAGTGTTAATCAAGGTGCTAGGGTGTCTTAACGTATTTGTGTCACATATGTGGGTCATGTGTTACATTAGATACAAGCTAGGATGTATTTATAGTTCTTAATTAGAATAAGAGAGAAGAGAGATAGGAGGAGGAGCTTGTGCAGGAATTGAGGAGTTTGTATAGAAATTGTGTTTGCCAAGAGAGAAAGTAAAAGAAAAAGAGGGAGAAAATGAGAGAAAAGAGGAGAAGAGAAGGAATTGAAAGGACAAACTTGTCTAGACCTTGTTTTAGATAAGAAATAAAATCCTATGTTTATATTCTTTTCATTCATATGTTAGAAATCTCCTTAAATCAATTACTTGTTAAGAATTTATGCAATTGAATCATATATTGGAAGACCTTGCTCATACGAGACCTTGAAACTCACATTCTTGAGTATTCCTTGTTGAGTTCTTATAGAATTTAGTTATTTGTGAGATTTAATTACAAAATATTTACTTAGAGTTCATTTTTAATATTTCTTATCAGTAATTAAAAGGGTTAGAGGTCAGTGAAGGAGGTTGGATTGATTTGGGAATTGAATTAATCAAAAAGAAAAGCTTAAACTAGTTTAGGGGTCAATTCGAGTTCTAACACACTTTGGAAAAAGGATCAGAACTCCTTCGAAAAAACTCACAAAACTTGTTCGGTTTCATGCATTGGAAACTAGACTAGTATATCTTGTGATTGGTATAGGGCTCGCAGTCTAGATCATTGTAAATTGATACAAATTTCAGTTTGAATTTGGCCGAAAAGTGTTGCCAATAACTCTATTTTTCAAAATATTAGGTTCATATGTCAATGGGTATACCTCCTTCATCCCAAGTTTATTTTAAACCCGTGACCTACCAGTTTAAAGCTCTTTATGTCTACTTTCTAATGACACTTATTTTATTTAAAATTCTCAGTATTGTAAAAATATGAATAAAAGAGTACACCTATGTCATGCTACTTGTTATCGTTAAACCTAATTTTTAATATCATATCATCTTAAGTACATCTTTAACTTACTCTAAGTCATAGTTTACTTTATATACATATAAGAAAGAGGTTAAAAAGATCTTAAGCCTTGGAATGAGTTATGAGTTATGCATATAAATGCATTTCATGTGCATTTGCAATTATGTATAGTTTTAGAAAGTAGTTTGATTGCTAATTGACTTGGATCAGGTTTAAGCATTCATTTTAAAGAAAAAACATAGGAATGTGGATTTATTGTTCATTTGCATCATGTGATTTAACTTTTTTTTAGGTCCAGAGAGTCATATGCCCATTGGAGCTCCTTCAAAGGGTTAGATAGAGACTTAAAATTAGGTGCGCTTCGTTTGAGGTGAGTATACGAAATGGAAATTAAACTAGAATGAAAATATGAAATTTAAGTTCCTTTAGTTTGTTATGGAATGGTTTCTATATATGAAATTGTCTTTTGTGTTAAATATTTCTGATTATTGTATCAAGTATGTTTCTTAAATGTAATGTTGGATTCATGCTATAATAGCTTTGTTATACCCAGCTTCCGAATTTTATAGGAAAGTGGATGCTTTGCTTCCATGCTTGATGGAGAAGTGTATGCCTTGCTTTTGAGCCTTGTGTGAAAATGTCCCTACCATTGGAAATATTAAGTAGCCTTTAAGTTTGCCAACATCAGTAGTTGAGTTGATTATTAGGGTAATAATATTGTTATAACTTTGGTTAGAGCTTAATCGACCATAGACTATATGGGATGAGTTATTGAACCATAATAGGTATTTATTACAGTTTGATTTCACTACAATTATATTTTCATTGATAGATCAAACTATATTTTATTATGGATAGTTTTATTTATAGGAATTTATTTGAGTTAAATCTTGATTCATAACTATTTTTACATATTTTCTATTTATATGATTTCAATATACTTATTAAGCACATGGTTAATTTTTCGTTTATGGATAATTTTTAAGTATCCGATTCTAGAAGTGGTTCACTAGACAAATAGAGTCTTAGAGAGATTAAGTTTTGTTAGCAATGCTCATTATACATATGATATCTTATATAGTGAGATATTTTGTACATTATTATACAAATGTTACGGGTTGTGAGTTACGAGTTGTGGTTCAGAGTGCGATGCTTTGATGTTTTGAAACTTAGTATCATGATATATATGACAGTTTTTTTTGGGGGTAATTATACTTTACCCCTTTATGTATTGAGCCAAAATCAAAGGACCCTTTTATGGTTTCAAATTGAACACATGACTCCCTGTGATTTGGACTTATTTATAAAATGAATGGAAATTATTAGATTTAACAAAAATTTTGTCATATGAGTATTTTTTTCATTTTATCTCTCCAAATTAGAACATCAAAAAGACGATTTGACCCTTTTATGCCAAAATAAAGGGTTGTCTTTTGAGGAGTTTTTTTTTACTATTTCACCAAATCATTTTAATTTTGAAAGATAAAATGACAAAAATACCTCTATGATGGAATTTTTATTAAATCTAATAGTTTTTATCAATTTTGTAAATAAGTTCAAACTATAGAGGGTCATGTGTTCACTTTTAAATTATAGGAGGTCATTTGATTTTGAACCAAACCGCCAAAGTATAATTACTTTTTTATTTTTATTTTATTACCTAGCAGTGGTTATCTTTTCATTTTGTTGTTGTTTTGATTATTTAATATTTTATCTTTTGGAGTTATCAAGTTTTGTCTCATTTCCCGTGCAGAAACTCTTTAAGTTTGCATGGGCATGTGGTATATATTAATTCTTTTTTACATTGGAAACTGGATCAAGAATTTTTTGCTTAAATATTACTTATCTTGAAAATGCTGGTTATCTTATCTAATAAAGTCTATGAGTGTGGTACTAGAAATTTTAAATTAAATCTTAATTCACATCACCCTTACTTTTTCCTTTTATAATGCGATAGTACATTCCTCTGCTAGGTGGGTCTGAGGTGAATTGGTAAGTGTGTTCAAGACTCAACGAGCAAGGAGGACTCATTGTGAATAGGAGTAAGGTGACACGGCGTTGCATGATTATTAAATAATTTTTTCTAAGTTAGAGGTTATGAGTTGAGGAAGAAAACCCTATCTTATATAGCCTATTATAATTTAGCATAAGTACATACATATATATATACACTAGCGGTAACCAGTGCTATGCATGAGACTTGAAGGTATAAATAGTAGTTTTAGACATTACGTAAATATTATAAAAGTCCTAAAAGCCACTGCACTATTTAAATCATATGCTCAAATATAGAGAACTTCTAAAACTAAATTTTTGGCATAAATCAACTCTTAACTAAAAACTGTAAAACAATGCATTTATTTATGCAAAATATATCCCATGTTTTAGGAATTAAAATAATCTAAACTCAACCACTAATATCCAATATTAAACACAATTCAAAGCCTTTTATACTAAAATCCAAACATAAACATTGGTTCATAATTATAACCGTAAGCCTTCTAATTCATCAAGTTTTAAGCTACCATACGTCATATACAAAAGGAAAAATATTGCAAATCATTTTTATGAATTGTTTAGACAGAACATATCATTTAGCTTCATTAGAATTAAGAAAGATATGTATTTACCCCCAAAGAATTCCATGATTCATTGATCTCCATTGTCATTGTTCGGTAGACTTTGCTCCAATTCTTACAATGCTTGTAGACCCAGCAAAATCAATTTCAATCTCCTCCAACATAACAGACAATGCTCTCATCTCTAATTTTTTTTTTTTTTTTTATAACTTTTTATGAATACTTGCTATGGGCCATGTGGGTGGGAGAATACTAACTATGGGATAAATCAACATAAGAATATGAGGTTTAAAGCCTTTTCTCTAAGACTATCGAGCAATTGTTCCTTTTTGAGCATTTATTCTCGCACTGTTGAATTTTCACTCATGCGCTCTTGCTCAAATTCTATCCACAGAGGGTGAATATCATGTTCTTCTTCCATCAAAACATCCCATAAGTATACAAAATCTTTTATCTCATACTTTTGAAATATTGTCTCCTTGATAGGATTCCAACTTGAGGGCAATAGCTCAATAATTTTGTCTATCAACTATTGATTAGATATTCTTTTTTTAATTTTCAAAGCAAATGACATACCTAAACTTTCCAAGTGATAAATTTATCAATTGGAAGACCCTCTTTATGAGGTTCATTATCAAAATCATGTAAGGCATTTTGAATGGCTAAATGGTCGCTACGACTCAAATTAAGATGAGGTCGCATATTTTTCTACATTGAAAATTTGTAAAATTATCATATCATAACATCTAGCAAAAATAAGTACTCCAAAATTATTGATAAACTAAGATACTTTATTATAATAAATCTTTAGAAAATAATTGTTCATGGTTGGTTTTGTACAAATTAGTGGATTCAATGTAAGATTTAGGGCTAACATGCTTGTGTATGTGTGTGTGCCAATATTAATATTTTTTTATTTTCAATCATTATATTAAGACATTATCGAATAGAAATAAAAATTAAAAATAGTGAATATGTAAAATTTAGATGATCGAAATAATGAACATCTGTTAACCAGCATCTCTAAATCAATGAATGAAGAGAAGAAAACAATAATTGATGATTCAGTACATTGAAAACATAAGTGCTCACTAAGAACTTCTTTGTGGACAATATTTTTTGTGAAATCCTCTAATACGCCTTGCTTGTTAACAATTAGTATCTTTAAGCCTGATGGATACGTAATACGCTATTGGCTGTGAGTAAAAATTAGATTTGGAAGATAAAGACCCACATTCTTCAAACTCTTCCCTCTTATTTATAGTCATAACAAAAGCCAACTTTATCAAGAACTACCTTCTCTTCATTGCAAACGATCAATGGTTCCTAGAAGGGGATAAATTTGCATGTGTAATTACTGCTACTATACCAGTTCTGGACCCCTGTAACCGCCTTTGCCTTAGTGACTCAATGTTCTGTTTTGTGAATTAGTAATCAAGTGCCATTGTACAATTCTAATGATTTGTTAGTGTTTCTCAAGAGTATGATTGGCACTCCAAATTATAATTATAGGCGCAATGATTTGCAAGTCCAAACAAATTCAAAGAGTGCAAAAATTCAGGAGGATTTATATCTTGTTCATTGCTTCCTTTCTCTGTTGGACACAACTTATCAGTATTCATGAAAGTCTTCATGTCTCCTTGAAGCATTGAGAGCAAAATGGAATTGATCTCATCAACATTATTATTGTTAGGAGCTAGAACGCCACGTTCTTTACAGTACATTATATCATGAAATTTATTGGTAAAATCTGGATAGGTACCCTCGATTAACTGGAGTAAGTCTATTTCACCATTTTTTTATGATAAATCTTTCTGAATTTTGTATCTGATTAGGTTCATATCCTTCACCAAATGACCTTGCTGGTAATCTTCCTTCCCTAAGCAACTTAATCCATTATGCAAAATTACCTAGCTCACAACGTGTTTGATTAGAAATATATGGTGTTGTAGCACTCATATTTTTTCGAAGATGCAGAACTTGACAATAATCCCAAATTGTTAATTTTGATAATGAAGCTTCTATTGTTTGTTCATGTCTACCCTTTGGAACAATAGGCAATATCTGTCTAAAATCACGACTGAGCACAAATAGTTTTCCACCAAAAACCTTATTGCTAGAACAAAATTTCGTATTTTTAATATGTACCTAAATGAATGATTAACCGCTTCAAAAGCATGACGACTTACCAAGGGTGTTTCATCCCATATGATTAATGAAGATGCAGAACTTGACTATGATTCAAAATTGTTGATTTTGTTAATAAAGCTTGTATTGTTTGCTCACGTCTACCCTTTAGAACAACAAAAAATATATGTCTAAAATCACCACTAAGCACAAATAGTTTTTCTCCATAAAACTTATTGCTAAAACACAATTCCATACTTTTTAATATGTACCTAAATGTATGATCAACCGCTTCAAAAGCGTGCCAACTTACCATGGGTGTTTCATCCCACATGATTAATGAAGCCTCTTGAATCAACCTTGACAAATTTGTTCCTTGGTTTATTAAATAACATGATGACTCATAAAGGTCGAGTGGGATTTTGAAACGTGAATGTGCTTTTCTTCCGCTTGGAAGAGTAAAGCAACAATACTTGATGATGCAATAGAAAAAATAATTTTTCTATCTGATTGAAATTTTGCAATTAAAGTATTCCATAAATGTCTTTCTAGTACCACAACTACCATATGCGAAAAAAAGACCCCCATTTTTAATGGCATATGCTTCCATTATAGTGTAAAACCCTCTTAACTAATCATCATTCAAGCCTACATGCAAAGATTCAAACAATTGCCTTTCTGATGTAGTATTGAAATCTAATTCCACCCTAATAAGCCTATTTGTAACATATTGAGCTGAGCGAGATGATGGTAGTGGCATTGGCAGAAAATTTTTAAGGACCTATTATAACGACCCGGATTTTCAGACCGTTAATAAATAAAATAAATAACCTTAAGACATTATCAAAGAAATGAACTTTCAAAATATTAGATAATTCTCCATAAATCAAAATAATTATGTCTCCACAAGTATAATTTCCATTATCTCCCAAATAGTAACCTCGAGGTAAAATTACAACTCCAAGTAATTTAAAAAAATAAATAATTCTTTTTAGGCTCCAAATACATAATGTGCAAAATTCTATCTCCAAAGTACTTCAAAGGCTCAAACTAATATTCCACTGACACCAAAATTTAACCGAGAAATATACAATATGACACGAGTATAAATACTCAGCTCAGGACATTCAAAATGAAGCTCAACGAATAAATCAATTCAACTGATCAGATTAAAAATAATAATAATTATCAGGAGCATGCTGGTAATAATCATTCCAACATTTTTATTAGGCCTAGTACTTGGCCTTTTTCAGTATTATGCTAAATGCCACTCGTATCAGGTAACAATTTTAAATTCCATAACCAACATCCGTAGGGTTACCATTCCATAACCATTTCTGATAACAGGCCAATGGGTGCGTTTGTACATGTACTAATCAGTTCCACCGCACATCAGTCAAAACATAATCCTGTAATTTTCAAAAATAATTTTATCAATGAATTTATCAACGATCACAATTTTCAAGAATGTGCTGAAAGAAATTTAATAGGGCCAACAATAATATAATTAGAAATTTAAACAATGAGCACAAATAATCAAAAAGAATACAATTTAGGAATGATAAGAATAAACTCTTTGTAAAGAGATTTAAAAAGGAGCATATTGTATATAACCCGGTTACCTCAAGTGTTGTTCCACAAATTTTGTAGAGATCACCTCAGCTCTCCAAATAATTTTACATAAACTAAAATTAAAGTGGTAGAATTTTTCCCACAATTCCCTTTTCTTTCCCCCTATTTTTTTTCCCTCTCCCTCTTGGCTCCGTCTTCTTTTGCTCTCTTTCTTGGCAACCATTCGACAGCCCCCTCTTTTTCTTATGCTCTTGCTTTGGTTAGAGCATTGTGTGAGAAACCAATGGCCGAATTACTTTCTCATATAGACACTTTAATTGCCTTAGGTCTTGCCACCTTCCACCACTTGTTGGTGTTATATGGGAAGAAGTCTAATGATTAGACACATCATGAGACACTTACTAGCTTCACATGATAAGACACTTAATGATTGACACACTTGCTAGCGTCAAGTGATGAGAAGCCCATGATTCTAACAACGCATCTTTCTCTCAATTGCTTCCTTAGTTGACTCAATGACCACACCACTTATTCCTATTGTCTTGCATGAAACCAATCAATACCTCCCACAAATGAAACTCTAATATATTAATTCATCCTTAAAATTATCTTAACCGCCATTAATACTACTACGTAAAATCAATTATGTAATAAGTCACACATACTCTTAAAAATATTTATCATCTCAAAAACCGATACTAGTAAAACTACTATAGGTCTAGCAATAAATAATTTTAAAGTCACCAATAATTTTCGGGTGTTATACCTGCCATTCTTGTTTAGGATACACTTAATTTCAATCAATCCTAAAATTTTCAATTCACGTTCTTCGAGATTAATATTACCATCTCGAGTTAGTCTCCTTACCCTATTTTGCAAATCATCAATAAGGTCAATCTAATGTTTCTCTCACAATTCATATGGGTTTGTAATGTTTGAAAACATTAGTATTGAACAAAACATATGTTGTTGTTGTGAACCCGATCCACGTGTATGTTGCTCTTCAATTAAAGCTTCATCCCATTCATGAATCATTATCATCATCAAGTAAACCAAATGCATGACATGCTGATTTAAAGGTTGGGGCACTGTAAAACTCTAATTTTTTTTTTCTGTACTTAATATATTTTTTTTCCTTATAAATCTTTATATCATGTTTAAATTTATTATTATACAATTATTTTCGTACATTTGAAATTATTTATCGTGAATTTGGAAATTTTTTAAATTCTGTGTTGGTATAATTGTATTTAGTCACTTATGTGGAAACAGTTTTTATGATTTTAAAGTTAAGACGGCATTTTTTGAATTTGGTTGGAATAAAACAAAATAGAGTTTAGGTCTTTTTATATATATGTGAGATATTGGTTTAGGTTTGTTTTTGGAGAGATAGCAGCCGAGAGAATGAGAGAGGGAGGCTGCGGCTTGGGAGGAAAGATGGAGGTCATCAGGGCTCTGCGGCGAGTTCTTCAGTGACTAATCAAATAGTTAGGGTGATGGAATAATCCCCCACTAGTTGTTTTGAGTGCTTATGTATGATGAATATCTGTTGTTATATATTTATCTACTCCTTATGTAGTGACTGTGTCGGATGATAGGTAACCTCGTTTCGTTGTCTTATACGTATGTCTAAGTTTGCTAATAAATATGACACATGAGATATGTGAGATTTATATTATATATATATATATATATATATAATGTGAGATTAAAACGATGGTGCTGGGTTGAGTTTACGAGATAATCATGAGTGGCTGCATTTACTAGTACTACCGTGGGTTTGGCTGTGTTGTGGTTGGTATTTGCTTTGGTGGTTGTGTCAGGAACTGAACCAGGGGTTGAAGATATAGTCATGACAGTTCTGGCGATGGTTGTAGGCCTGTTCAGCCATGTGTGTGCTAGTTAGTTGGCTATGAAGTGTTTAGGTCTTTGAGGGCCTTAAAGAGAGAGGGATTCACGGATTATTCTTCTTGTTTTAACCAGCGTCTCAGGCATTGAGGAATGTTCTGGTTTGAAGGTTGTGAAATTTCCAAGATAACGTCCTTGTCATTGTACCAAAGAATTCATGAGTTTGGCCGCATTTACAAGGCTTTAATGTTTGATATTACGTTTCTGTTCTAATCCATGAGTTGTGTCTTTTATGCATGATTGTCTGACTATTCTGTATTTCTTTCCGTTTTTAAGCATGGAGAAGCACTGAATGGTTTGGCCTGACTTATGATTGAGCTAGCTAGACGTCATAACACTATAATTTGCTTATAGGCACATGCGTTTGCCATGGATGGCAATGGGTCAGGTTCGGGTAGGGAGACTTTGACTCTGCCCCGCCCGTTAAGCTAAATCATTCCGAACCTGCCCCAAATCTGCTTGGCTGTCACCCGTCCCACCGCACCCCAAAATTATGGCACCCCGCTCCCGCCCTCGCCCCCGCCCCCGCCCGATATGCTACCACATATGTTCATTTGGGAACTCACGAAATTTTTCCTGTGAAAGCAAATGGGGAGAGATGATATGTCCATGGTGACCTCCTTAGCTTCTGTCGAACCTTTCTCATTGGTTATCAAGACCTCATGCATCTCCACTCAATCTGCCATTGCACCGCCACTGAACGTGAGGACTTGTATGGACCAAGTCTGGGTCTAATGGAAGGAAATATTTTCTGTTCTGTTTGGCTAGCGAGAAAGCATAGGAAGAGAAAGGAAAGTAAAAAACAGAGATTGCAAAAAACCGATCTGTGATTATATTCAGATTTCACAAATTGGGTGACAAAGATGGGTTTGCCTTCGCTGATAGGATTGAACTTGCTAATGGTGGGAATGTGCAGATCCGCCCAAATGCATGAAACGAAATATCCCAAATTCGGAGAATTACTGGCCTGATGAAGAGGAGGGAAGGTGCAGATTGATTAGAAGTCTCTCTCGAGAACTTCTAGTGGCAAAGCAACACTATCTTCATTAATGGTTCATAGTTCTAGTTTTTCAAATCCAATCTGGGGTATGGAAGCTACACTTTCTCTGCGAAATATATATATATATATAGATGTATATGCATATGTATACTATATGTGTATGTATTTGCATAAGTAACCCTTTAAGGGCTCTTAACGGTACTCTGTCATCGTCATTGGTGATGTTTTGACTCTATTATAAAATAGTTATTTCATTTGCCCCGAACCCGATTTGAACTTGATCCTAACCCGAAATAATTTTGCCTCCCCACTCCAAACTTGACCCACTATCGATAACAGCCACCCCTAACCTATCTCGTCTTGTTATGGGTTAGGTCAAGTTGGAGCTCCGAAGAAATAAGTTTTTTTGCCATCCCTAGCCATAGCAAAAATTCAGTTATGGTGGGTTGATATCGTAGGCATAAGTGTTTTTATTTTTGTGAATGGCTAAGGAGTGTATACTTTAGAAGTGGACTGTGAATGGCCAGTGTTAGCCATGTAAAGAGAAAGAAGAGAAGGAAGAAGTAATGAAAAGGAAAGAGGGAACAAAAAGGGAAACCAGCAGGTTGCTGGTTCATACATAACTAAAGGGGGAAGTTCTGGCCTAAGTCACCTAGTTCGTCTAGGAGACCACACACATCGGCACTAGAACAATTTCCCAATTCAGAGCAAAAAATTCGGTAGAAATTTGTGAACTGGAAATGTGAGCTCACGCATTTGTAATGGATTTATACATTGTGTTAGAGTGAACATGAGTAACACAAGATCTACACCCAATACTTGCTTTGGTCTTGTCACTAAAAAGGCTATATGTCATGAGCTGCTCTATAGCACCCAATGATGCCCCACTTCGATGCCTAAATACCCTCGTTAAAAGGGCCAAGGAGGGCTCAACAAATACTCAAGGAGTTGCCCAAATAAAGCCCAAGTAGCCATGCCGCATAGCTTGCCAGGCAGCCAACCAGCACGCCCAGTAGGCCGCCCCAGCGGCCCAGCGCCCAAGCCCCAGTGCCTGCACGGCCTAGCCTGCCCAGCCTTCTGTGTGATGCTTCTTAATGACCTAGAAGACATTTAGGGTTAGTTTTCTTTTTGTGTAAATAGTTCAGGACATGTAGTTTCCGGTTCTCAAAGCTTATAATTTTTAGATTTTGTTTAGATTTTCAACCGAGGCATTCTGACTCCTTGGCCATTTTAATGTTTTCTTTTGTTAGTTTTGTAATTGCTCAGAATACTATATTAGGGGGGACACATGTCTTGACCACCTTCTAGCTGGTAAATTGTAAAGCTTTCAATCTCTTTCTTACTTGCTTTCAAGCATTATAAGTATTGTAAATGTTGTCTTTTAATCAATAAAAATGTTCATTTTCTAGTGCCATTAGTCTTAATTTTTGTGCAACCGTTGTGAATTGTGAGGTGTTACAAAGGCTTATAGTCTAGTAGGCTTGCCTAAGGGGCATGGCAAGTGCCACACGTGGACTTCCCTAAATGGCTACAAACATACTTGGCCCTCAAGGGTCGTCCTGTGACAGTTGGTATGAGAGCCACAACGTGACTGTGGCCTAGCAGCTTTCATGTAGCCAAAACAACTTTAGCATGGTGACTCAAGCATAAAGAATTGAGATCTTGGAGGGTAAGGTGGATGGATTTTCTTGAGTGGCTTAATGACTGGAGGAACGAATCAGGGCAATGGAGCAATAGAGGGTTGAAATGGGGGCTTCAGCCAACTTTACCCCATCTAGAGACGTCAAAGCCTTTGAGGTGGAGATTGTTAGTCTTCGGTAAGATTGAAAGGATACAAACAATCGTGTCAATGTCATGACATGCCTTGTTGCCATGGGAACTGGAGGCAATAGGGAAAGAGCCAACCAGGGCCCAATGGCGTTCACTTTCTTTAAAGCGCCTTGTTTACGGGTGCCAAAGATGCCAATGAACTTGATAATTTTCTTTTCGACATGGAACAATATTTAGAGCCGTTCGTGCTGAAGAGGAATAGAAAGTTTCTATGGCCACAATGTATTTTAGTGGTGATGCCAAGCTTTGGTGGTACACCAAATATGATGAGATTCAAGAAGGACTTGCATAATAATAACATGGGAGGAGCTCAAGGGAGACCTCAAACTACAGATCTTTCTTGAGAATATGGAGTACAATGCCAGGCATGCTTTACGCAAGTTGGTGCACACAGGCACCACCAGAGACTATGTTAAGCAATTTTCTGTCTTGATGCTTGACATTCGAGACATGTTGAAGAAAGACAAGCTCTTTTACTTTCTTGAAGGGTTGAAGCCATGGGCTAGGGTTGAACTACATCGTCTAAGGGTGCAGGACTTGTCCAGTGCTCAGTCAGCAGTTGAATGCCTAATTGATTATGTTGCTAAACCGCAACACCAGCAAGATAGGACTTCTTCTAGTAAGATTGGGGGAGGTAACAAGTCAGGTGGGCACAGTAAACCGAAGAGTGGGAGAGCTAATAAAGGGTCAATCCACAAGGGAGATGGAAGCAAGAGCAACAACAATTACTCTAAAGGGTAAGGGAAGGACTATAACTAAGATAGGCCTATAGGGTCAATTACTTGTTTTCTATGCCAAGGGCCGCATAAGATAGCATATTGTCCTCAGAAGAAAGCACTGAATGCCCTCCAATCTTTTGGTTCTGATCTATGCCGGGAGGACACTAGATCGAGGCATAGTAGGAAGCATGGATAGAAGATGGGCTCTAGAGTAGGGGCATTTGACATGGTGAATGCAACGAAGAAATAAGTTTTTAGTTTGAAGGTTAAGAAGGGTAAGGGAGTTGATTCCAAGCCTAGACAGATTGAGGAGCTGGAGAATCCCACTAAGGGGAAGAAGAAGAAGGTCACCACCATGGAGCTTATGTTTGTCGACATCAAGGTCAATGGTAAGCCCATCCGTGCACTTGTGGACACTAGGGCCACCCATAACTTTGTGATGGTATGGAGGTGGAAAGACTGGGCTAGTCCCTAGAGAAGGACACTAGTTGGATTAAAGCGGTGAATTCGATGGCACAACCAATCTATGCTATTGCCAAGTCAGTCGTTGTTAAGGTGAGCTCATGGGAGGGGTGCACAAATTTCACAGCAATGCCCATGGATGACTTTCAAGCTATCATTGGGTTAGAATTCTTAAGGAAGACCATGATAACAGTGATGTCATACAATCACACCATGTGTATAATGGCAAAGAAGCCATGCCTCATTCCCATCATGTCGACCACTAATGCTGAAAAGTTCATTTCAGCCATGCAGTTAAAGAAAGGGGCCAGGAGACATAAACTAACATGGATCGATTTCCTATCTATTGAGGAGTTTCTGGAAGTGGGGCTTATTCCCAAATCCATCGAAAAGGTCTTGAAAGAGTTCAAAGATGTTATGCCTGAAGAACTTCCCAGAAGACTTCCGTCTAGGAGGAGCATATATAGATCATGAGATTGAGCTTTTGTTAGGGGAAAAACCACTAGCATCGGCACCATATAGGATGGCCATTCCAGAATTGCAAAAGTTGAGGAAGCAGCTCTCTAAGTTGATTGAATCAGGTTTCATACGGCCTTCCAAAGCACCTTATGGAGCACATGTGCTATTTCAGAAGAAGCATAATGGTAGCTTGAGGATGTGCATTGACTATAGAGCTCTCAATAAGATTACCATCAAGAACCAATATGCTCTTCCCTTTATAGCAAATTCATTTGATCAATTAAGCCAGGCGAAATATTTCTCGAAGTTAGATTTGCGGTTAGGCTACTATCATGTGAGAATCAAGGAGGAGAATGAAGCAAAGATGACAAATGTCACTCGGTATGAATCATTTGAGTTTTTGGTCATGCTGTTTGGCCTCATGAATGCACCAGCCACATTTTCCACTCTTATGAATGAAGTATTCCGGGAGTATCTTAACAAGTTTGTAGTGGTGTACCTTGACGGCATGGTGGTGTATAGTTCGACTTTGGAGAAGCACGTGAAGCATTTGAAGCTTGTATTCCAAAAGCTAAGGGAGATCCAATTGTTTGCCAAGCTAGAGAAGTGCTCCTTTGCCCAGGAGTGCATCAAATTCTTGTGGCATATTATGGAGTGGGGAAGAATTCAGATGGACCTGGGTAAAGTCAAAGCGATCCAAGAGTGGCGGGCTCCTACAAGTGTTTCTGAGCTAAGATATTTCTTAGGCTTAACAAATTATTATAGGCGGTTTGTAGAAGACTACTCGAAGATTGCCACCCCATTAATAGAACTGTTGAAGAAGAACAATGGGTGGGTTGGTCAAAGAAGTGTCAACAAGCCTTTGACAAGCTGAAGCGCTCCATGTCTAGTGACCCGATCTTGGCTCTTTCGGATGTCTCCAAGCCATTTAAAGTATAGATAAATGCTTCTAATTTTGCACTCGGGGGTTTTTTATTACAGGGGGGCATCCAATGGCCTACGAAAGCCGAAAGTTAAGTGATACTAAGCGGCGATATACGGTGCACTAGAAGGAACTTCTAGCTATAATTCATTGCCTTAGAGTGTGGAGGCATTATTTGTTGGGACAGTGGTAAAAATTGACAACACAACTATAAGTCACTTTCTATCACAGCTCAAGCTCAACACCAGACAAGCTAGGTGGCAAGAGAAGTTGGCCGAGTTTGATATGGCCTTAGAGTACAAGGACGGCGCCACTAACCATGTAGTAGAAGCACTGAGCAGGAGGGCGGAGCTTGCCTCTTGTCAGCGTGTTTGCACCATTTCTACTCCAACAACTGGGGTGCATGATCGTATTCGTGCTCACTTAGATAAGGACTAATCACCCCAAAGGGCAGAGGGATAAGAACCTTGTTAAGGAAGGAAAAACTTGCTAGTTCTAGGTGCAAGACGGTTTGCTCGTGACAACGGGTAGTCAACTCTATGTACCAAGGGCAGGGGGATTGAGGAGGGCACTCTTGACTAAGTGTCATGACACACAGTGAGCAGGTCATCCGGGGTCTCAGCGAACTTTTGCCTTAATGGAGCAGGGATATTAATGGCCTCACATGCAGGATGGGGTCGATGAATATGTGCACACTTAACTCATCTATTAGCAAGAAAAGCCTGAACATAAGAAGAAAGCCGATTTTCTTAAGCCTTTGATAGAGCCATCTAGACTATGAGAGAATGTCTCACTTGACTTCATTACTAGCTTGCCCAAAGTAGGAGATATTGGGACAATTCTTTCAATCGTTGATAGATTCTCCAAATATACTACCTTTGTGCATGCACCTGAGTATCTATCAGCTGAAGAAACGGCTATACTCTTTTTTAAGAATGTGTTCAAATATTAGGGCATGCCGAAGAGCATTGTTAGTGACCGAGATACATGCTTCACTGGCAACTTTTTGTATAAACATTTCAAGCTTCTCAGTTCACAATTAAATATGTCTTTGAGTTATCACTCGAAGACTGATGGCCAGACTTAGCAGTTCAACAGCATGTTAGAGGAGTACCTACATCACTTTGTCAATGCTAACCAACGCAATTAGGTTCCACTCCTTGACATTGCTTAATTATGCTTCAATGCCCAAAAGAGCAGCTTAACTGGGAAGAGTGCTTTTAATGGACTAGATGGCCAACAACCACTGCTACCCCATATGGTGGAAGGACCTTATATGGGGAAGTCACCAAGAGCCTTCCAATTTGCAAAAGACTGGTAGAGTGATGTTGACATTGTCAAAGCCTACCAAAGCAAAGCAGCTAGTAAGATGAAGAAATGGACTGATGAGAAGAGGCGGCCATTGGAATTCAAGGTAAGGAATCCAGTTCTAGTCAAGCTCCTGTCCGAACAACGCAAATTTATTCGGGGACTAGACAGAAGACTTGCTCGCAAGGACGAAGGACCAGTCACAACTGTCAAGAAGATTGGTAAGTGTACTTACAAGGTCGACCCTCCTTCCTGAATGAAGATTCATCCCGTCTTTCATGTAAGTGTCCTTAAGCCCTATCATGTTGACATGGAAGACTTATCCCGCAATGTTCCTACAAGACTATTGATCACGGCCAAGCCTCCAAAGAAGTAGGTAGAAGCAATTCCAGCAGATCGAATGAATACCACTTCTTGCAAAACATTCCTTGAGTACTTGGTGACATGGGAGGGACTTGGAGACGATGAGACCAGCTGGGAAAAAGCCACGTACTTATCAGACTTTGCAGATGAAATTAAAGCCTTTTTAGCCCAAAATTCACCAAGAACAGCGACCCTTTGAGTGGGGGAGAATGTCATGAGGTGCTTTTAGCACCCCATGATGCCCCACTCCTGTGCCCAAATGCCTTCATCAAAGGGGCCAAGGAGGGCTCAACAAATACTCAAAGGGTTGCTCAAACAATGCCCAAGCAGCTATGCCACACAGCTTGCTAGGTAGCCAATCAGCACACTAGCAAGCAACCCCAGTGCCCCAGTGCCCATGCTCCAGCGCCTGCGCGGCCCAACACCTATGCCCTAGGGCCTATGTGCCCCAGCGCCTAGCCGCGTGCCCATGTGCCTGCGCGCCTTTGCTCCCCAGTGCCTGCACACTCATGTGTCCAGCCTACCACATGCGTGCCCATTGACTTGATCTACTTAATACACCCAAGAGCAGGTACATCAAAGTAATGTTCAATAATAACCAGGTAAGATTAGAGTAGAACCACAGGGAACGGTTATTCAAACATGCAAAGTTGGTGCTAGAATTCACCAATGGTAAAAAATTAGATATTGACTAAACCATGCTAAACACCGTAGCATTGCAATGGCTTCAGTTGGAACATAAACCAACATGTTTGAATTTCACCATGAACAATACCGATAAGATCTAGACAGTTGGTGTAAAAAAAAAACAAATAGTAACCAAAATAAAACAATTTGTTTTGGGCGATTTGATAATTGTTGTACTAGACTTTAAATTAAATTTAATAAAACGGTCTTAGATCTAATTGATCCGATCACCCGATTCACTTGAAATTCTAACGGAGATTTTATAACTCAAATCATTAGCTTTGTCTTGAGCCTTTGATTTGAAAGATTTAACGATTAAAAAAAATATAATAATAATTAAATCTAGAATAATAAAATTAAAGTAATAGATTCATATCATTAATTTATGCAATAACTATGCCAAACTAAGATTTGTGGATAGAAATAACCAAACTTAGTGAAGAATTTAAGTTTTTTCAAAGATCTAGAATTTAATTATCAAGAATTGAAAGAATTTAAAGATAGACAATGAAAACTCAATTACCTCCGTTGATATTCCAAGATCCTCAGATGATCTTCACAATTGGCTCCAAGAAAAAAAAACTAGCTACTCATGGCAATGAAAAAACTTGGCTTGAAAAAAAATGGCTTCATAAATAATTGGAAGCTCTTACATATATCTCTCTCTTTCTCTTGCCTCCTCTCCTCAAGCTCTCCTTTTCCTTGGTCTTGGTGTTGCTACTTATAGACTCACAAGATGAAGCCATTTATTCTCTACAATAATGTATTATTCCTTTATTTAATTATTAATTTCTCTTTTTGTCTTCTTTCCATTTCAATTGCCTTCTTTTTATGTCAATTGTCATATGACTTGCATTCTTTCCATGTCAATTGCTTTCTTTCCATGTGAATTGCGTTCTTTTCATAGAAATTGCCTTCTTTCCATGTTAATTGTCTTTTTTGCATGTGAGTTTGCTCCCTCTTTCATTGAAAAGCGAAAACATGAGTTGCTTATTTTGGTGGAGTTATTAAAAAATGAATGTTTGCCCATGTGATTGGGCTCCAATCAATGAAGACTATTTTCTTTTCATGTGGGTTTGCTCCCTCTTTTATCTAAAAACCTACAAAATGCTCAACAACATTTATTAAGATTAAAAGTAAATTAATTAAAAATATTTATAATTATTTTAATACTAACAAACACAAAGTTGGGAACTTTTAATAACATTTTTACAATATAATAACCCATGCGCCCAGTGCCCTACTTGGTGCTCGCCGATGCACCCATCACCCATGCCCAGCCAGCCTGCCCAACTTTTTGTGTGATGTTTCTCAATGATTCGGAAAGCGTTTAGGGTCAGGTTTTTTTTCGTGTAAATAGCTTAGGATATTTAGTTTCCCGTTCTCAAAGTTTGTAATTTTTAGATTTTGTTTAGATTTTCTGCCGAGACATTATGACTCCTCAGACATTTTAATGCTTTTCTTGTCAGTTTTGTAATGGCTCAGAATGCTATACTAGGGGGGGTACATGTCTTGACGACCTCCTACCCTGTAAATTATAAAGTTTTGAAGCTCTTTCTTACTTACTTTTAAGCATTGTAAGCGTTGTAAATGTTGTCTTTCAACCAATGAAAATGTTCAATTTTCAGTGCCATTAGTCTTAATTTTTATCAAAACCACTGTGAACCGTGGGGTGTTATAAAGGTTTGTAGCTTGGCGGGCTTGCCTGAGGGGCATGGCAAGCACCACACGCGAACTTCTCTAGATGGCTACAAACATACTTGGCCCTCAGGGGTTGTCCCGTGACACTATAGCTTGTCATACGCGCATTAATTGCGCTGCAGGGCCAACCTAGGAGCACTTTAAAATCTTCTTGCCAAAGCTAGCAAGAAGAATTGAACTCTCAACCAGTTTCTCAATAATATAGCATCAGAACCACTGAACCAAGGATGCCTCCTATTGAGAGAACGAATAATTTTTTTAGTAATACTTTATTATATGACCATAAAAAATGTTTAATAGTACAAATTTAATTATAGTAAAATAAAAATAAAAATATAATATACACGCTCTTAGTATGCTCTTGATCTTACAAATTTAAAAAATTGACACTCTCGTGCACCTGCACTCGCACTCACACTCGCACCCGCTCACGCTTGCGCTTTGTATAACTTAGGTTCAAGCTATGTGAAAAAAAGAGAAGAAAAGAAAGAAAAGAAGAAAAGAAGAGAGAAGGGCCGAGATTTTTAGAAAAAAGCATCAAATTTTGAGAGAGAGAAACGGGGTCTCTTGGCTGGTGTTAGATGGTGACTGACATAAATTTTAGTGTAGGTGTGCCCACAATAATTATGATGCGCCCTAAAGTACTTGAGGTTCTTTGAGTAGATTCTGACTTCACAAAATGATGTACTTTTGTATTTTCAATATGCTGAATCCATTTTTTATGTTAGCTTGATTAGATTCCAATCATAAGATTGTGATTTGTAATGGTAGCTAATGAGTGGTCAAAATAGTAGTTTAGCTAATTTGGTGGTTAAACATGATTGGATTGCTACGAAATTCTAATGTGTTGATCTTGATAACAAATGTTAATGATCCAACGAATTGAATCTAATAGGGTGATATTTTATATTTTATTTGCATAAAATGATGTATTTGACATTGTTAGGTAAGTATAGCATACTTGAAACATATACAATGATGAATTCCTATTTATTACTCTGTTCTTCATAATTATTGAAAATGATTTTTGTTGTTTATAATTGCGATGCAATGAGTTGTATATCAATGTTACTCCAGTAATGCAAATATTTATTAAATATTTTTCTTTTGAATATTGTTATTATTGAAACATACATCGCATTGAAATAATAAAGGTTATTTCATCGCATTGATGAAATTCTAATAAAGTTTATTTGAGAATATTGGAAATTATGAAATAATAAAAATCATGAGAATGCAAGTAAGCAGCTATTGTTCCTCTCTCAGATAAAAAAACCTGGAATTATCTTAGCCAAGGGTTTACATGTCCATCGAGGAGTGTTGGTCCACTCATACCACAAATAAGAGTTCTAAAAACGGGGTTGATGGATGGCACCATGAATTAGAGCTCCGAAAGCCATTATTTCTCCCTAAATAATATGTGTCGTTGATTAAAGAAATGTGAAAATTGGATAAGATGAATTGGATGATGGAATTATAAGCAATTGAATCGAATAATTGGGAAAGGAAATTAAATAGAGAAATAGAAGAATATTGTTGCATTAGTTTGAAAGAGGAATTTTCATATATATCGCATTCATGTTGCATTGTTGTTTACTATTGTTATCATGTCTATATTTTGTTGTATATGCTACATATTGTATTTGGATATTCCGGACTATTGGGCGAAAGCTTACACTGCATCAAGCCTTGCAAGTTTAGGTTTGAACACGATGGGTATTAGATATATGTTTATTGGTAGATATTTTGTTAGCATTTTAAGCAATCATGTATTGTATTTTGGATTTCGATTGTACTTAGGATATAGTATTGGGATTTGGATTATTATTTTTGAGAGACATGTAGAGCTCTGTTGTATCCAAGACTATATTTAAATTGGACATTACTTATTTTATTTTATAAAAATTATAAAAATTATTTTATTTTCTTTAAAATTATGCTATTTTTACTAAATCATCCCCGAATTTTGGGGCGTGACATGCACAATGCTGTTAACGATTCTAATATCCTCATAACACTTTGCTCCACGAATCTTGGTAAGTAACAAATATAAATGATATCACTCTCCAAAATACGAATATGCATAAGATAGTCTATCGATATACATTCGTTATTTTCCACTACTTTTGTCCCAGATTCGAAACCCAGGAGCTAGGAAACTCTGCGTAAGTTAACGCATTGGCCTTCACATAGTCTCTATTTGCTTGAAACCACTTTGTAAATATTGTCTCGTGCACCTTTGACTGATTGACGATTGATGGAATGTTATCTAAGTCTCTAAATATAACAAATTATTCTTCATTAAATACCACGTCCATCCTGAACAAAGTATTAAAGTTGATCAAATGACCTCATGACCCTATTTGTTCTAATGACATATATTTTCATTCAATTTAGAGAGTTTATATATAGTAATTAAATAGGTTTAAGATTTACAAAATATTAAAGTTTATTTTTGAGATCCCACTATTATAAATGACGTCCTAAAGGTCATTTTTAATATGAACTTTAGCAATAAATGCAATAATATAAACGGTATAATAATGCAATGATGATAATACTCCCAAAAATTTTTAAAATGAATAAGGAAGGACATGAACAAATAATATCAACACATCTTACTTTAAATTTGAAAGTGAAAGCAACTTACCACAACTTGTGTCTTAATCAAGTGTACAATGAATGTCGAATTCAGATTGCGGTGATCTAAACTCTCCATTCCATGTAAACATGTATGAGGCTTGGGGTATTACGTGATCTCAAAGAAACTATGCTTGTTCTTCAAACATACACATAGTTTCCACGGACAATCGTGACTGCACCTGGTACTTTAAACCTTTTTATTTGTTTCCACAATGTGATAATGTTTATTTTTCTTCACGTGATACCAGTTACATGCACGGATCACCGCATCCTTATCTTTGAAAACCATCCCTTTTGCAAACTCCGGATTAGCATCTGACCATGTCGGACCGCCATCATATAAGTCTCGACCACCTACAACATCATCTGCCCAAAAGTTCGTAAAAAATGGTATATATGGAGTGTCATGTAAGGCTTCACCAAGGTTCGATTCTTCATGTCTATCATGTTCAAACTTGCCATTTGGTTTATTTCTCATTAAAACATCAATATCTTCATCTGAATTTTTGAACTGAATAACATCCGCATCTTCATCTAAGCGTTCCACAGGATCCACACTTCCACTAGGACCTCCCGCCTCTATGCACCTACCTTGGCCTAAAGCATATTATGGGTGAAGTGTTACTGGATTATGAAAGTCATGTAACTATTCAAAATTACTAGGCCCATGCAAGAAATCTTCAATTGGGTTAAAGAGGCTACACATTCATTGCCCTGATGCTTCCTCTGCTATTGTGCTTCAACTACTTTACCCCAGTGTTGATACATCTCCCCTCCTTACCAATAGTTCACCGTAGGTCTGGATATCTGTCTAACTCACATCCGCACGACTACCACTGGTGTTCATTATGCTACCCTCCTCCTTCACAATATATATTTCAACACATTAGTGGTCAGGATATCTCAAAAGGATATTCAAGACATTTTACAATATCCTGTCGTCATTGATTGCCAACTTCTTATATATCATGACATCTCTATTTCGTCTATGCGGATATCTACATATGAACTTTATAGTCACATGTTCTCGGTACTCAGCCATCATTGGCGTGATCATGTTACGTAACACAACAACTGAGGTTCCCAGTTCAATATCATAACACGCACTAGCATCTATATCGTAGGATACACCTTCTCGACGATCTCGTATTATCTCCCCCCCCCCCCCCCCCCGTTCCTCTCCTAATAAAACATAATCATTGTCATCATTACTTAGCTCTGCCTACCAAACACAACTTACATAAAGTCATATATATACAAACTAATTAAATCACATGTTTTAAAAATTATGTCTCGAGAATGCACAGTAAAATCATTGAGCAATTCGCAAAACAAGAATCATGCATGGATAATATTGCACCTGAGGGTTAATGTATTAAGATTTATGGTTGCATTATTATTCATTTGCTTGTTTAACCCTATACGCCCAACATGGAAAATCTATTTTGTGCTTACACATTCTTGAAAAGCTTAGCCAAGATCATATGATAGGACCAGTTAGAAAAGTGTAACCTAATCAGAACAAGATGATATCTTTCTTAGTTAAAGAATTATTCTGTCTTAGACTTGTTAATTCTTTAATGGGTTCATTTTCTGTCATTTAGTATTTGTAATCACTCATCCTTCAATAATTTAGCTTGCTTGTGCCTATGGATTTTTAACCTTGATATGAAAACATTATAAGACTCCAAAGTTAATTAGTACTATAATTTTCTTGACTGAGTCAAGATATAGTTGTCTTATAAATTAAGGATAACATTTGATATGTTAGATATTTTACTATGTATGATAATTTGCTTGAATGAGTAAAAAATATTATCATCTTTTTTCAAAGGAAAAACATGCAACATATTACAAATTAACAAGTAAATTATCGTACATAGTAAAATAACAAGGTAGAGCCCTAGGCAAACACCATATCCAGATTTATAAGACTACAAACACCATATCCAAAAGTTAAAATAACAAGGCGAAGCCCTAGGCAAATACCATATCTAAAAGTTCAATTATTGGACATGCTACAAATACCATATCCAGATTCTGCAATAAAGCAACAAGGCAATTCGTACTTACCTTTTGAATTTCTTCCAAACAAGCCCAAACAAAGCCCTAAGGTCCAGTGCAAGTTTCAAAGTAGAGCGACCTACAGCGAGAGAGAGGTAGACGTTTGACAAGATAGCGGTAGAGAGTAGGCAACACTTCTGGAGAGTGAGACCGTGAAAGGGAGACAGTGGAAGAATGAGAGCGAGAGGGTTCGCGAGAGGGAGAGCAAGAAGGATCACAAGAGGGAGAATGAAAAGTGATGGAGAGTAAGCTTTGTGAATGATTTGCGATTTAAAAAGTCTCCAACAAAAAACACTTTTGCAATTAGCTTTTTATGATTTTTTGAGACATACAACGTATAATACAAATAAAATGTTTTTCCTAATAGCGTTTTCATTAAAAATACTTTTTGAAAAAGCTATGAACCTGAGCTGCTGGATTAAGTTTAAACAACACCCAGGTTAGGAATAAAGATAAGAAAATGGTCTAGTTACAGATATATATATATATATATATATGTATGTAGTTCTATTGTTTTTGTTGTTGATATTCATAATCACATGTTTGTTTGATTAGAAAAGGTTGAGAATTTTAGTTATTTATTTTGTTAAGATGCATTTGGTGTCATAAAAAACATAAGATCCATTTGGTTGATGAGAAAAAATTGTATAGAACAAAAGAATATATCTATGAAACTTTAATTTATTTCCAATCTCTATTTTATTGAGCCTAATAGTTATAACATATTTCCTTTTCCTCACCTTATTTGGAATTCTTGCTTTGTTTTGTTTTAAATTTTATTTGCCTTCATTTTCTCGGCTAATTGATGGAAAGTATGAATTGCATGCGTGTACTTGTCTATAACAATAGGTGAAAAGTTTTGAATACCAATGGTTAAAGGAAAGGATTTGCAACTCTACTTGGATAATCTGTTGTATATTAAATGAAAATATATGAACAAACAGTGGAGGACCAAAATATTTCAAAGGGGGAGGCCAAAGTAAGGAAAAATGTCCAGTGGTTAAGTAGTAAAAGATTCTTCGGTACTCAACCCTTTTTAGGTTTTTTGTTTATAGTGATTTGTGTTTCAAACTTATTGTTAGGTCCCATTAGATTTAATGAAGAAAACGAACTCATTGCATAAGTTTTTCAGAGCTCAGAGATTGATACCTGGTGAAACATAACAGATGACACTAGCCAACTATAGAATAGGCACTTGCCATGCTCTCAGAAGTGGTTCTAGAGAGTTGTCAAACATCGGCAAGATGCATTAGCAAGATGATGGCACTTGCCATACAAAGTGAGGATTCCAAAGAGTTGTAAATGTTGGAAAGACCAAATGGCAAGAAGTTGGCATTAGCGAACTTCAATATGGCACTAGCCATGCGAGAAGATCTGCAAATATTTTTTAACCGAGCTAATTGAAAAGTTTGGGATATAGCTGACTTATAAGAAGATCTTTCCTATATGACTTAGGTATATATCTAGACATACTGAGTGGCAAATAAAGAGTCCATAGAGAGGGAGATACCTATAAAAGAGATAGGTTTTGAAGAGAAATAAAAGACTAGAGAGAGAAGATTTGGTAGAATGGACTCTCCAACTATTCTACAGAGAAAATACTGATCCTTCCACCATTGAAGAACTAAATAAAAGATCATCTCGGTGGATTCCAAAGGTGACAAAAAGTATCATGGTGATTCGGTGTTAAAGATATAACGCATCGTGGTGATTCAGTGCTGAAGTCAAGTGACTGGGGAACAAAAAATTGAGGAGTCAAGCAAGTTAACTTAAACCGGAGTTGGTGGTGATTCGAACAGCATCCGTCGAGTTCAATGTTTGATTGTAACTGTAACTTGTGTAAATTGTTCATTGATAGTGCTTGGCTCGCCCAGATCAAAGAAGTTAGTCCATGTGGTTTTTTTCCCGTATTAGATTTCCATAGCAAAAATTTCTTGTCTCTGTATGTGATTGTTTTTATTATGCCTGCATGAGATTTATGATATTTGCATAACTGCTAGGTTAATATTTGTTAATTAAAATTGGCCATTCACACCCTCACTAAGGTTAAAGTAAATTCGCATATTACAAAATCAGAATAGGGGTTTTTCAATTGGTATTAGATTAGGTTCACTCAAATTTTTTAAAATTTTTTCGAGTGTGATTCTAATATTTTGAATACATGGATTTAATACATGAGAGTGCATCGTTGGAAATTCCAAAATTTTAATGGGTCAAATTATGAGTATTGGAAGCCTCGCATGAGAATGTTTTTGAAATCTATTGATAAACGTATTTGGTTATCTGTTATACATGGTTGGAGTGCCCTTAGGATTACTATAGACTTTGAGATTATTCCAAAGCCTCAAGAACATTGGAATGATAATGAATTGAATAGTTTCATGTGGAACAATAAGGCTATCAATTTCATCTTTAACGATATCATAGCTGAGAAATTTGGCTATATATCTATGTGTAGAATTGTTAAAGAAGCATGGGATGCCTTTGAAATTACATATGGAAAGTCTCATTATGTTATAGCATGCATACCGTATGCACATGAGCAAATAAGTGCATCTTCTCTTGATAATATTGACGACCTGAGTGATTCTTATGAGTCAAATCAAAGTGACTCTGATAGTGATGATGAGAACATTCATCAGAAGTATAATCAATAGTTTCAAATGTGTCTTAAAGCTAAAAGGCTAATAAGAGATTGCATGAAAAAAGAGACTCTAAAACAATAAATTGATGAATCTATTGCTTTCATTAATAAATTGAAGTTTGATGAGGTCATTTTATTAGAAAAGGTCTCTATGTCAGAAAAGAAATTATATGCTTCTATTGAGACCAATAAAAGTCTAGAGGGGAAAGTATGTACACTTGAGTCTAATCTTACTAAATCTAATGATACTCTCAAGAAGATGACTGCATGTTCTAATAAGATCGATGAAATCTGGAGTGCTCAAAGAAGCTCTCTTGATATAACTCGAATAGGATATGTAGAGAAGGCTTCTTCATCTTCCAAATTCGCAGATAAACCTAACTTGGTTAAGGCCAAGGTAAGTCTCTTATACCTCCTAGGGCTCATGTTGTTAAGTTCATACCCACGTGCCACCATTGTGGTATCAAGGGTCATATTAGGCCTTATTGTCTTAGGTTGAAGATCAAACACATGTCTCATAAAACCAACACCACACATGCACTTGTGAAGCATATTGTTCAGGTCAAACCTACTAGGTTTGTTCCTATATGCCACTATTAAGGTGTTGAAGGTCATATCAAGCCATTGCCATAAATTATAGAAGGGTTGTAGGACACATGGTTACAATCATCCTTGAAAACCAAATGGCAGGATAGAAAATTAGATTCGTGCCCTTGTTAATAAGTCTAGAATTTGAATGTTAAATTGAATAGACTTAGACAACAGTCAATGCCAAGACAGGTTCCTAAAGATATGGCATCAAAAGGAACCATAGTGCCAAGGTTAAACCTAGGACACAACCCAACCCTTATGGGATCATTGATAAACTGAAGACCACAAAAATTTGGGTAAAAAAATCTAATTTGTGTGTGTTGAGATCCCCTAAGAAATTTGTACGGAAAGCCTTGTTGGATTAAGGCAATTTTTGTTATGTGCTAGGATGTATATCTTGTTTATCTTTTAGTCCTTGTGCTATGATCTCTTTTGTGTTTTTAGTGTTTATATTCTATTTATTTTTTTACAAAAAAAATATACATAAGATTTTTATGACTTTGCAAATTTGAAGTTTCATGGTATACATGTTAAATATCAAATGATGATACTTATGCAAAGTATTTTGTTAAAAAGAACTAGTGTGCATTCCAAGGTCTAATTCTCTATTCTTTATTTAAGTGATGATTTTCATGTCTTTGAACCTAGTGTTACTTGAGCACACTTAATGATATTGATGTTGTTTGTCTGCATATGTGATCAAATATCCCTATGTGTCTTTCTTGGATTTAATGATAATCCTCTAGATTGACCAAGTATTGATATGCCATTAAAATTGTTGAACCCTCATTTCAAATGAAAATTTCTATATGAAACTCTTGCACGAGGAAAGGGCTATCTATGATTGTGTGTGAAAGCCAATATTAGACATAGAAAAATATGTATAATCAAAGAATATTCAGTTTGTAGTAAGGGATACCATAGTCAAATAGTATGAAAGCTACCATATAACTACAACACAAAAAATTCACTAAGGGGAATAAACCCTTGAAGTTTTATATGGTTTTATATTAGTAAGGGGGAGCAAGTGCTCTTGAACAATAACTTTTGTGTTTGAGCTAATAATAGGTTTGACTTCTAGTTTGTGAAAATCATCAAATTTCAAATGTGATGCAATAACATAGATCACAACTAGGATTTGAGCAGGTGTCGATATTTATTGAGTTTACTCTATACACACTTAAAATTTTTCATGAATTGCATCATATTGGAATAAATTGTTTTGAATTTTACATTGTTCCTACACTTGGCTCTAGCTTACCATATTTGAACATGATTTGATTCTTATGACTTTGTGCATGAATACCTTTGAAGTTCTGATAATTTGCATGGTTAACATTTTTATTTTCTGGTTAACTTTGTTAAGGGGAGCATTGTTTTTAGTTTTAAGTTTTTTTTTTTTTTGTTGCATTTTTATGTAGTTTTGTGCTCTTCTTAAGTTCATTACCTCCTTCATAAACAATTTAGGGTTATAGCTCTTATAGTTATTATTCTGTTTCAGTCTCAAACTATTTCTTAATCTGTGTTTCATATTTTGTATCAAAAAGGAAGAGAAGTATGGATGAAAATATCTTTTATCTTTTGATGTCTATTTGTCTTGTTTGAGGATGTATGAACTTCAATGAATATATATTGTAGGTACATGTGTCCAACCCTCCTACAAAGTAAGATACTTAGGTGCCTCACCGCCTCCCTCTCCATACACTTGGTCACACGTGGCAGCCTGCTGAGGCAATGCATAGACTAAGGTAACCTTGCCCATCGAGGATAGCGGGAAAAACGCCTCCTCTAAGTTGGCTCTAAAAGGGCCTCTTGTGCTCGGCACCTCCTGGCACGACCATGAAATCTTTCCACCGAGCGCCTTCTCTGAGCCACATCTCCATACTTGACCTCGGGGTACTCCCCTCGACGGAACCGAGGGAGTCTCTGCCCAAGGTCACCTCGCCCATGATCTTACGCTCGACACCTCATGGCATAGCCATGGAATCTCTCCGCCGAGTGCCATCTCCTTTGAGTCATTCCTCCACACTTAGCTATGATTCTCCATATAAGTATATCTCCAAAACCTAGGTTAGGAGCAGGACCTAGGGGCCTCCGTGCTGGACCATCAGGAGACAAGTGGATTGGAGGCTAAAGTTGAGGGTTCGCCATCTGGCCGGTCTTAGAGAGAGAGGGATCTCCAAACAAATGACAAACGCATTTAATGCTTGAGCTGCCTAAATCGTCGCCATCACTGCCACCCACAGAGGCGCAAAGTTGACATTCAGAATGTCGGTCTTCAAGAAGCCCTCAGACTAAGGAGCTAATCAGTAAGGGCCTCCGCCACAGGTCTGAGGAGCCAATTACTAAAGACCTCAAAGGTTGAAGAACCAATCATGGAGGATCTCCCTCACCTATATAAGGGGAACTCCTTTCTCTATCACCGGGGACATTCATTCCACGTTGAATGCTCACCACCAACCCTTGAGAATCTCTCTTAAAGTCTTTCTAACTCTTTGGGACACTGCCACTCTCTCTCTTTCTAGGACTGCCTCAACTCTCTCTCCTCCACCTAAAACAGCACATGTCGTAACTTTTCAGAGGGTCATGCTTTTTCAAGTTTGACCACTCACCCCTCATACAACTTTACACAAAATACTCTGCTGAGGAAAAGTGGTACTCACTGTCCATGGCACCAAAGAAGAGTACTCATGCTACCTCTCAAAATGCCCAAGGAACTGAGACTTCAACTTGGCATGATCTCAATCCTTCTTCTCCAGTGGAACAACTCGATGACTCATTGCATCTGATTGTTCCTCCTCATGCCGACCAATTACAATCCTTTAACGAAACCATGGCCTCGAGGCAACGAGCTCAGCAGCTCATACTCAAGACCTTACTATCGATGCTAAGGGGGACTCCACCCCTTCTAGCCTAGCCCAACCTGTGGCTCCCTTGGCTCTAGCTGACTCGGGCAACCTCCCAAGCCAACAAGAAGGGTTCAATGTCAACCCAGAACTCGCTAAAAGGAACCTTTCAGTTCTTCCCCTCTTGGTGGCCACTCTTAGCATTGCCTCCGCTGCAGCTCCAATAATAAGGTTCACCTCAACAAGCATCCCAACACTAGCTCAGACCCATCTTGCTGAGCCTCAACTCATAATAAAGCAGATAAAGGAATAACTTCCAGCTCTTCTTGAGTAAGAATGCTTCAAACCTTTTATAATGCCAGATGTCTACCTCCAGCCGCCATACTCGCTTGAGGTGGCCAACTTTCCAATTCTTTGTGGGATATATTGTTTTGCATTTCACCTGCTTCAATGAAAAAAGGGGTAATGCAAGAGAACATATGATTCAATTCCTACAAACTTTGGGCCCTCGACTCCTATATATGGTCTCAGCCTTTAGGGCCCTTGCTCTAAAATGAAATGACTCATTTCGAGGCATGCTCACTTCGGCGATGAGTACCCTCAGCTTTGGCGTCCTTACTCTCAAGTGGAATGACTCGCCTCACCCTTGAGTGCCCTTAACTTCAAGTGAAATGTCTCAGCTCAAGGCATGCTCCTCTAAGCCTTGAGCGCTCTCGCTCTCATATGGAATGACTAGCCTCACCCTTGAGCACCCTCACCTTCAAATTACTCACCATGAGGCATGCTCACCTTGGCATTGAGTATCCTCAATCTTAAGTGGAATGACTAGCCTCACTATCGGGCACCCTCGACTTCAAGTGAAATAAGTCGCCTTATGACAAGCTCGCCTTGGCTTTGGGCGCCCTCACTCTCAAGTAGCATAGCTCGCTTACTATATGTGCTTTCCCTTGGGGCCTCAGCATGCTTGTCTTGCCTCGTCTCACTTTGTCTTGGCCCCCTCCTTAAGGGGCATGGCTCGTAGTGGATACCATTCCCTTAAAGTGACAAATTTCTTCACCCCTCCCTCACAAGTTCCTTGACAGGGGAGGGAGACAAGGCTTATTCACATTAGCAATATCCTCCTCAACTTGACTAGGTGGACTAAGTGCTCATCATTATTAAGCTCTAAGTCCCTCAAGAAAAAGTCACCTCTCAACAAACTCAAATAACAATGGGTGCTTTACTATTATAAGCTAGATGACCTATAGGCTCAAAGCGTAGACCTTGAGGAAGAGCCAATGCTTCAATCTTTGACTTGGCTTAGGCACGCAGTGTCCTCGCTTCGAGCTATATTACATTAAAGATGCAACCTCTGGTAGCCCTGGGCGCACTCATCTCTAGCTGAGCACGTCCATCTCCATTTGTGATCTCCTTTAACTTGGTTAAGCCCTTATGCAGCCTTAGCCTCGAGTATTACGTATCTCCATACACTCCCTTCCGGGATCGATGTTCTTCAAATGCTCTCCTTCGGGGTCGAGGTTCTCCAATTGCTCCCCTCCGGGGTCGAGACATCTCCATTTGTGATCTGTAACTCGGTTAAGCGCCCATGTGGGTTTAGCCTCAAGTATCATACATCTCCATAAGCTCCCCTTCGAGGTCGAGGTTCTTTAATTGCTCCCCTTTGAGGTTGAGACATCTCCATTTGTGATCTTGAACTCGGCTAAGTGCCCGTGTGGGTTTACCCCCGAGTATTATATATCTCCATACACTCCCCTCCGGGGTCAAGATTCTCCAAATGCTTGCCTCCGGGGTTGAGGTTCTCCCAATGTTTTATAGCTCCACTAAGCGCCCATGTGGGTTTGGCCTACAGTATTAGATATCTCCATATGCTACCCTCTGAGGTCAAGATTCTCCAATTGCTCCCCTCTAGGGTTGAGACATCTCCATTTGTGATCTTGAACTCAGCTAAACGCCCGTGTGGGTTTAGCCTCCATTATTATATATCTCCATACGCTCCCCTCTGGGGTTGAGATTATCCAAATGCTCCCCTCTAGGGTCAAGGTTCTCCAAATTTTTTTAACTCGGTTAAAGGCCTGTGTGGGTTTAGCTTCTAGTATTACATATCTCCATATGCTCCCCTTTGGGGTCGAGACTCTACTCATAATCTCTTTTGAATCGGCTCAGGCGTGAAGAGCCTTAGCCTTAAGTTATAGTTCTCAAAGGGCAATCTCTACCGACCTCAATTACAACTCCCCATGCTCCTTTCAATAGTTGATCTTGGTCATGTTAAAAATATCACGTTATCCTACTATCGAGCTTATGCTTATGAGGGGGCTTTCAACCAAGGCTCCTTTAGCAAGCTCCCCTTCAACAAGGCGGCACCCTCGAGCCTTGGAAAGCTTAAGTTTCGGGACCCAAGCCTCAGCGACCAAAGCCTCAGCGAAGGACCTCACCTCGATAAGCTCAAGTTTTGGCAACCCAAGCCTTGGCATGGGACCTTGCTTTAGTGACCTCGGTGACCTTAGTGACCCAAGCCTTAGTGTTGGACCTTGCCTCAGTGACCTCAAAGACCTTGGTGAACAATTAACCTCGACAAAGCCTCGCTATGATGTCTCAACGAAACCTCTTCTTGACCTTGACGAGACCTCGCAGCGAGGTCACCTCAGTGACAACGTCCTCTTGACCTCGGCAAAGCCCTTCCTTACAAAGGCCCAGCCTTGGTTAGCTTTAGCAAACCCCCCCCTATCAGCGATCCTAAGGCCCTGACAACAGCAAGCAGTGACAAACCTCAGCGAAGAGGCAACGCACCCTGGTTGAACTTCAACTTCTAAATCCCAATCTTTGCCCTTGGTTGCGGCAGTCCACCATGGCACCCACCTCATCGAACTTCATCACCTCGACGAGACTTGATACTTCAGCCATGATGAACATTGACAAAAGCTTAATCAAACACCCCAGTGTCGTCTCAGTTTTGCTGCAAACAATCGCCCCCCTGCCTCGACCTTGCTTTAACGCCTCACAACACTTGGGCAGTTTCTTAGCCTTGGCACCGCACAAGATGGTATCTTACTAGCTTGGCCTTCTGCTGTGTCCCCATCTTAAGAACACATCGGCTTAACTGCGTCTTGCGCCTAGACCACGACCTTAGCATAAACCCAAGTTCGAAAACCCAAGCTAGGTGAAGCAAAGCCCTCGGCAGAAGTGTGATAAGCAATCCAAACAACAATGCACCTTGGACTCACCAATAGAAAGCTTTGACAAACTCACTAAAAACACCTGAGGCTAGTAAACTCCTCAATCGAAGGCCAATTTTTGAAAAAACCAAGTCTCAACAAAGTTCCTCTCCACAGTAAGGAGGAAACCCCGGTAGAATTCAAAATCAAATTCAAAACCTAACCAACGGCAAAACCCAGTGGCAATCTCGATAAAACACCCAAGCAAAAATCTCGCCGAACTCTGACTTTGTGACACCTCACACACAGCTCCACCGTTACAAACTTCTCTGCGACAAAAAAAAAAAAAAAAAAAAAACCCTCCACCACAGCACCCCAGCAAAATTTGATGCTCAGTTACCTCGACAAAGGCCTCACCCTCAGCGCTTCGGCATCGATAGAGTTAACCTCAGCAAACCCTCTGAAGAGGTAACCCTTGACAAACTCCTTGAAGAGGCAACCCCAGACCTTGGCGCAGTCAAACTCACTTTGGCCCAATTAACTCACCTTGCCCAGTCAACCCGCAGAACACCCAAGCCAATGAAGTAGCTTTAATAAGCCAAGCCCAGTCCAAACCTCGATGAACCACTAGAAACGACCTCAGGAAAGACTGAGTCTCCCCCCTTCCTAGCACCTCTTCTCGGTGAATCAACCTCCAAAAACTCTGTTTTGATGAAACCCATGACGATCGCCACGAAGCTCACCTTGATAAACCTTGGACACACTCCCTCACCCTGCTCTGCCGTGTCAACCTTGCCGATAGGAACCCTCGCCACAACGATCCCATGGATCCTACCACAACACTTCACATCAGTGAAGTTACCCACTCAAGACAACACTCACCTCGGCGATGCGAAGCTCCCTCAACGATTTAAACCCATCCTTGCCACGCAACCCTCTCCTCACCACCTCGCCACAAATGTTGCCTCAGCAAAGCCCAAAGAAGCTTAGTCCCTTCGGTGGAGCTGACCTTGCCAAACAACACCCTGATGCTTGCCTCGGCCCCAGCCTCAATGCAGGCTCAACAAAACCCAACCTCGACCAAGCTCGTAATCCCTGTGCTCGCAGCCTCACCTCACGACACCTTCGTTTAATCCTTGTTTCGGCAATGTCAACGCCTTGGCAAACCACAAGCTCCAACCTCAGTGATGACCTCAGTAAGACCCAACCTCATCAGCGATGCTTGATATAGACCCAAAGTTTGACAAAAGCAAGTCACTGCAATGGTCGAAATGCTAACGACTTCTAACTTCTGGCGATAATCTCGACAAAAGCAACCTCGGTGAGTCTCAGCCTCGGCAAAGTCAACTTCAACAAAGCGTAATGAAACCTAGAAAAGACTAAATCCCTTGATAGCAACAAGGCCTCGTGGCTGGGTCACCTTAGCAAAACAAAGCCTTGACCTTGGCAAGAATAAGCCTCAACGATGTCCTCACTGAAGCTCGCCTCTGTGAAACCCTCACCTCGGCAAAGACGCAGTTTGGTGAAGCCTTTCCTCGGCGAGACCAATCGTAGTGAGGCTTCCCTCGGTGAAACCCCTTTAGTGGCCCAACCTTGTCAAATCATGTTGTTATCGCAAAACAAAAATTGACGAAGTGTGGTGTCTTCTATGACTTGGCCTCGGTGGTGTGACCTCAATAACGCAGCCTCAGCAAAACCTCGGTGGTGTGACCTCAGAGAACTAACCTCACCACGAAAAACCCCAAACCCAACGTTAGTGAAACCTAACTCTCGGCAACCTTGCCTTCGCTGCCTCCCTCTCACTGCGGCCAACTCTTAGTCTCGACTGCGACCTCAGCCAACACTTGGTCTCGATCGCGACCTCACCCTTAACAACCTTGCCCTCATTGCCTCCCCCTCTCTACAACCAACACTTGGTCTCATCAGTGACCTCGCTGCCTCCCCCTTGCCATGGCCAAGACTGGGTCTTAGCCACGACCTCGCCCTCGACAGTGTCAGCTTTGGCTTCGCGACCCTAGCAACCTTACCCTTGCCCTTGCCCTTGCCCTTGCCCTTGCCTTTACCCTTGCCCTCGCCCTCGCCCTTATCACGGCCAACACTTGGTCTCGGCCTTGCCCTCGAGACCTCAGCCGCACCTTCGCTGCATCACCCACCCCTTAGTGACTTAGTCGCGACCAAACCTTGCCTCGATAGCAAAATTCTCCTCAGTAAGAAGAATAAAAAAAAATCAAGGAACCTTTTGAGACAGAACTTGAAAGAGCTTGGAAATTTTTGTGAAGGGGGAAATGACAAAGTCCTCTATTTATGGAGAGCCAAAGAGGCACCTTGAAATTTGGGTCACCAGCCATCATAACTAGCTCACGATACGAGGAAACCCAAAAATACTACTTCATTTCACTGCGATGACACCATAGAAAGACATGACCGTTCCATTAAAAAGGCATGATTGCTACCCCTAACTGATGCATTAATAAGATATCTCTAGCAAAAAGTGTGTACGCGCGCCCTTAGTATTAGTGAGGGCACACACACAAGGGGCATATTATAGGTACATATGTCCAACCCTTCTACGGAGTAAGACACTATGGTGCCTCATTGCCTCCCTCTCTATACACTTGGTCCCACGTGGTAGCCCGCCGAGGTGATGCATGGAGTAAAGTAACCTTGCCCATCGAGAATAGCACGAAAAACGTCTCCTCCAAGTTAGGGCACTAAAAGGGCCTCTCACGCTTGGCACCTCCTAGCATGACTATGGAAACCCTCCGCCGAGCGCCCTCTCTGGACCACATCTCCATACTTGACCTAGGGGTGCTCCCCTCGATGGAATCGAGGGAGTCTCCACTCGAGGTCACCTCACCGATGACCTCACACTCGACACCTTCTAGTACGGCCATGGAATCTCTTCACCAAGCACCATCTCCTTTGAGTCATTCCTCCACACTTAGCTATGATTCTCAACCAAGTATATCTTTAGAACCTAGGTTGGGGGCAAGACTTAGGGGCCTCCACGCGAGACCATCAGAAGACAAGTGGATTAGGCTAGAGTTAAGGGTTCGCCATTTGGCCGGTCTTAGAGAGAGAGGGATCTCCAAGCAAACAACAAACGCATTTAATGCCTAAGTCGCCTGAATCGTTACCATCACTGCCACTTATAGAGGTGCAGAGTTGACATTCAAAATGTCGGTCTTCGAGAAGCCTTCAAACTGATGAGCCAATCAACAAGGGCCTTTACCACAGGTCTGAGGAGCCAATCACCAAAGACCTCGAAGGTTGAAGAACCAATCATAGAGGATTTCCCTCACCTATATAAAAGGAACCCCCCTTCTTCATCAACGGGGACATTCATTCCATATTGAATGCTCACCACCAACCCTTGAGAATATCTCTTGAAGTCTCTCCAACTCTATGGGACACTGCCACTCTCTCTCTTCCTAGGACTATCTCAACTCTCTCTCCTCCATCTCCGGTGGTTCTTCGCCTAAGACAGCACCTGCTGTAACTTTCCAGAGGGTCACCCTCTTTCAGGTTTGACCACTCACCCCTCACATGACTCTACACACATATGTTAATGTGCATCTTTGTCTATGGTTCATCTTATGTTGAATGTTGATTTGAGGGGGAGTAGATGTGGTTATTGAATTGAGGCTACTTGGTTTATTGCTAATGTTATATCATACTTGCTTTTCACAAGATTGCATATTTTTTCTTATTCTGCATGTTGATCAACCTCCTCAAAGGTTTACTTTTGAGCAATGAGAGTAAGATGTAATGGGTTAGGTTTTTACTCATAAGTTTGAGTGCTAACTGTGCGAGGGGTAGATCATTTTCTTAGTTTTGTCACAAAAATCACCTAGGGGAGATTGTTAGGTTTTTTGTTTATGGTGATTTGTGTTTCAAACTTATTATTAGGTCCCATTAGTTTTGATGAAGAAGACAAACTCATTGCATATGTTTTTCAGAGCTCAGGGATTGATACTTAGTGAAACATCACAGATGGCACTAGCGAACTATGGAATAGGCACATGTCATGCTCTCAAAAGTGATTCCAGAGAGTTGTTAAACATCGGCAAGATGCATTGGCAAGATGATGGAACTTGCCATACAAAGTGACAATTCCAGAGAGTTGTTAAATGTTGGCAAGACCAAATGCAAGAAGTTAGCACTAGGTACTAGCGAACTTCAACATGGCACTAGCCATGCATGAAGATTTGCAAATCTGTTTTAACCTAACTGACTGGAAAGTTTGGGATACAGATGACTCTTAAGAAGATCTTTCTTATATGACTTAGGTATATATCTAGACATATTGAGTGGAGAATAAAGAGTCCATAAAGAGGGATATACCCATAAAAGAGATAGGTTTTGAAGAGAGATAAATGACTAGAGAGAGAAGATTTGGTGAAATGGACTCTCCAACTATTCTATAGAGAAAATACAGATCCTGCCACCATTGAAGAACTAAACAGAAGATCGTCTCGGTGGATTCCAAAGGCGACAAAAAGCATCGTGGTGATTCGGTGTTAAAGACAAAACACATCATGGTGATTCGGTGCTAGAGTCAAGCGACTGCGGAATGGAAAATCGAGGGGTCGAGCAAGTTAACTTAAACCAGAGTTTGTAGTGATTCGAACGATATCCATGGAGTTCGGTGTTTGGTTGTAAGTGTAACTTGTGTAAACTATTCATTGATAGTGCTTGGCTCACCTGGACCAAAAGAGTTGCTCCACGTGGATTTTTTCCCGCAATGGGTTTCCACGGCAAAAATCTCTTGTCTTTGTGTATGATTATTTTTATTATGCCTGCATGAGATTTATGATATTTTCATAACTACTAAGTTAATATTTGTTAATTAAAATTGGCTATTTGCACCCTCACTAAGGTTAAAGTAAATCTGTGTATTACAGAATTAGAATCGAGTTTTTTCATCCCTATTAAATTGGGATATGTTGTGTTTTATTATATCAGTAATATGAATTTGTAATTAATGAAGAGACTTTTAATAAAGCAAATAACACATGACAAAATCAAATATGCATGAGTTTCGAAGAATCCTTACCTGAGTAATGGACTTTTTTTTCCCAAAGTAAGGGTAAAAATTTTAGCAGTACCATTGTATCTACTAACTATTGCCACTTAAATTTAAGCTTTATAGTATGATAACCATCAAACACAAAGAAGGTAAAAATCATAATGGATGAAGTACCTAAAAATAAAGTTGCTACATTCTAACTATTTTTTTTTTTTTTTTTGTAGAGTCATCTAACCAATTACATAAACAGTGTTAAAAATATTTAATGTTGACTATAGTTCACGTTAATCATATATGTGATAGAGGTAGACTGTCATAACATAAACTGTTTATTTATCAAGACAATCATTACTATTATTTTAAAAAATAGAGGGGTTGTTAATTTTAGTATTACCTTCTATGCATTACTGTAGTAAATGCCAAAACAAATTAAATAATAGTAGTAATCATTGAATCAGACACTAATGAAAATATAAAAATATGTGGAGAGGAGAGAGTAAAGGAAAAAGATAAATGTATGATCAAGATATATTCAAATCATAAAAAATTACATGCCCAAATGAAAAGGTTGGAATGAGTAAAATGTTAGGAGAAAATTTTGAAAGGGGGTAATGTAAAATGCTGGGATTTTGAAAGAGCAAAGGTAAAATTACTTAAGTTTTGCGGGTGTGGGTGGGAGATGGAATCATGGGACATAACCATTTTTATCCTAAATACCAATGTTTTGAAATCCAGACCATTGAGGAACCAGAAGAAGGACCGGGTCACGATTACTGGTTTAACCGTCGGGTCAACTGTTATCGAACCATGATGTCATAATTACATAAAAAATTATTTGTACTAAATAAAAATATGTACTAAAATTAACTCATAACTGAGATGAAATGTGGGCTTTAGTTTATGTCATGCAACTAATAAGCACTAGCTAATTAAAAAGATTGATTAAACAAAGGGCTTTAGTTTCCCTTTGTTTATTCATGATTCAAAAAAAAAAAAAAAAAAATGAAGAAAAAGAATTCAACAGTGTCTTAAAAACAGCCCTTGCACTGTCTAGGACAGGATTACAGTCTAAAAAGTTTAATTTGGAGTGAAGAGTTGCACTGTCTATAAAATAAGATGTCAAAGAACCTAAAATTAAATTAATACAAAAACAAACACAAAAAAGACAGGGCTATATTGCGGGAAAAAAAAGGAAGAATTCTGCACTATCTAAAAACTGCCCTTGCACTGTCTAAGAAAGAATTGCAGTCTAAAATTTTCAATTTGGAGTGAAGGATTCACTGTCTGACATTAGAGAACCTAAGAAACTAAATGAATATAGAAGCAAAAAAAAAAAAACAGAGAGCTATATTGCAAAAAGGCAAAAAAGAAAGAATTCTGCAGTGTCTAAAATGTTCAGATTTGAAGTGAAGAATTGCATTGTCTAAGAACGATTTGCGAACTGAGGGTGAAAAGAAAGCCCTAATTTTTTTTTCCCCTTATACATAGCTAGAGAAATGATTTTTTCACAACATCAAGATTCAATAGTCCAGAGTTGCTCTTTGGTTGCTAACTTGCTATCAAATAACAAATATAAAAAAGTCAATAGTCAAAACTCAAAGCCTCAAAGACAAAACACATCCACGCGTAAATAAAAACCCCACTGCAAAACGTGGAGAATGAACAATCAAACAAAATAGATTTCACCAAAACTCTTGCAACGGTGAGGTCCATTAAACAAAATAAAACAAGCAAAAATATGTTATCAATTCCATAAAAGAAAGAGAAGTCAAATATGATGTCTATCTAGAAATTAAAGAATCAAAACAGAGCAATAGAAAGTACACTAAGAATTACCGAAGTTCAACCACAATCCGTGGTCTACGTCCTCACCCCAAGATCCCTTTGAAATCTTCCTTCACTATACAATCTCCAATTATAAAATGGATGCTGATTTACCAAGTGCTCAGCTCACTTTTACACAAGAATTTTTTTCCAAGTTCTTCCAGTTACCAAGTGATTTTGTCCAAGATCCACTCAAACTTATAAGAGTTTTTCTTCTACAAAAGAACTCTTAAACTCTCACTTACAGGTGTATGAAGTTGTACAAACGAAATACAAACTCTCTATCAAGAGTGGATAAACAAATAAAAGCTCATTAAATAAAGACAAGAAGAATATTCAGATTTTTCAGTTTGATCAGTCAGTGGTACTTGACTTTCTTGTATCTCTTGTTTATAAATGCAGTTGGAAGCTTGTATATAAACCTCTGTATTGATTTCATCCGTTCAAGGTTGTTGGGGCTCATTTAATGCAAGTTCAGTCCGTTATAACGTTAGAAAAACTAGCCGTTATCTCCCAGGTGTCAACACATCTAGTTTGTATTTTGTGTCATGACACTGATTATTCTGTCCACTTCATGTGTCAACTCTTCATTTACATGTGTCGACACATTGCCCAGAAATCTTGCTTCTGTCTTCCAATGATCAAGATCAGCTTTAGCAATACTATAAGATCTTCAAGGAGTCTTCTATTTGGAGTATGGTGATTAATCAAGGTCTTCAATTCATCAAGGTTGTCCTCTATTCAATTTGAATTGAATCTATCGTTTGATAATCATCTTTTCTTGATTTCGAAATTGTCAGGATTTCATTTTATCAATGCTGAGCTCTTTTACTTTGTTGCCAAGCTTTTTCTTTCATTGCCGAACTTCAAGATACCTTATTGCCGATCTTTTCTCTTTGCTACTAAATCTTCTTTTTTTCATTAGGATCATTTCAATGAAACTTCTATAAGCTTAATGAAGTCTATTCTTGAATACCTTCATCTTCATTGAGTCTTTACATCCCATATGAAATCTTCACTTAGATTCTTTGTAGAGATTATGCAATTGCGATGAATTCTCTTCTCAAACATCTTCAATCTCTTCTCAATCAAATCATCTTTAACTGATCTTTGCACACTTTGATGAAGTATTCTTTTAAACACCTTCAATCTTTTCCAATACAAGTCAACTTTTTTGAGTCTATACATACTTGATGAAGTTTTTATTTGAACACCTTCAATCTCTTCGAATGCAAACCATTTGTTTGAACTTAGAATCTGTGTCATTATTTTGTTTTGGTACATTGCATGACTCTTAGAGTGTATATCTTGATCTTACCTTGTTGTGCATACACTTTAATACATATTAGATTTAAAGTTAAACTTTTAAGCTTAAATTATAATTTTTGTTAATTTACACACTAAATAAATATATTAATAAAATAATATAAAATTTAATTATTATCAAAATTAATATAGAGATCAACCTTCAATCATACATAAAAAAAACATATCTTCCACAAGTAAAAAATATAAATTCTAGAAATGCTTGTAACATGTGAAGTAGCTTCCACATAGCCTGTCAAGTAGCCTTTGCCTAAGCAATTGCACATAGCCTGTCAAGTAGCCTTTGCCTAAGCAATTGTCCAAAGGAGTAGGCAAAGATAGAGGCTGCTTTACATGTTACAAAGCATTCCTTGAATTTATATTTTTGAGTTGCGCGCGTGAGGCTTGTTTCTTATATTGACGAGAAACATATCTCACTATCTCACGCAATCTTCTCATTTATTGTAAATATACCAATACTCATATATATACTCATTGAATATGCATCAAATCGCCCAAGTACAGTTGGAGATATTTTTCTTTAACCATTAGTGTTCAAAACTTTTTAGTGAAAGCTGGAGTCTACTTGATAGGCTACAAGCATTCATTGCATTTACATTTTTGACTAGTGTCAGATGTGTTTCTTGTCTAGTCGAGAAACATATCCTAATTTTTTCATTTATTATAAATGTACGAAAAGTCTCATATAATAAATTTTCGTTGGACATACAATAGATCATCCAAGTAGAGTTAAGAGTTGTTTTTCTTTAACCATTGATGTTCAAAACTTTTCATGGTATCATAGGCACACCAACTCTAAAGATATAGCTTAACTAATCAAACACAAATGGAGACATCTCCTTCTTTATGCACTTCCAAGTAACCTTATCCCGTATCCCTTAACATCAGTAATTTTGTTTCCCTAAATGTAATTCAAGGAATTTCCTATAATGGAAAAAAAAGATCTCAACGAGAGCCAAGAAATGATTGAATTTCTTGACGGCAGTTACCCAATACTCGAGCAATTTATCATTATTTCTACTATTGAAGCAAGTAGTAAAGGTTGAAAATCTTGACTTTTCCCAGTGGAGGCGATCATACCGATTGCTCCTTGGTTGGATTACGGGCACCATTCCAGTGGAAGTTTTACCCCTAGCTGTGGGGTTTGATACATCCAGTGAGGTAAGGAACACTCTTGTTGATTCTTTTGCTCAAGAATCAACACGAGCATAAATTTTATTTAACAGAAAAATTACAATTTCATAAAGAAAAAATGGCAAAACATGTTTGAATATTAGCCTCCGATACTAGGGGGAGAACCATCCATGGACAATGGGGGCCCTGCCCCTCCTCAAATTTTAAAATTTTTGCCTTTTGACATTTTAAAATTGAAGAAATTTTTACTTAGTCCAAACAAAAATAATTTTTTTTTTACCTAACCTTTCAAAAATTTAAAAATCTTTGCTTTGTCAATAAAATTAAAAAATTTTTACCTTGACCTTCTAAAATTTAAAATTTCTCAAAAATATAAAAAATTTTACTTTAATTTTTCATGACTCCCCCTCAACAAAATTTTTGGTTTTGTGCGTGTCCGATACCATGAAAGGTTCTAAACACCAATGGTTATAGAAAATGATCACCCACTCTACTTGGATGGTCTACTCTGTATTCAATTAGAATATAAAGACAAGAGAATTGGTACATTTACAATAAATAAGAAGATTTTGTGGGATATGTTTCTTGAGAAGATAAAAAAACATATCTCTCACAAGCCAAAATTGTAAATTCAAGTAATGCTTGTAGCCTGTCAAGTAGCCTCCACCTTTGCCTACTCCTTTGGATAATTGCTTGCCAACTTGAATACTTCATTGTTACCTCGCATGCTTCCATGTGAATACCTTGTCTTAAATGCTTCCACTGTTACTTTAGCTTGGATGCTCCCATGTGACTTTACATTATTTTTCACACAAGATTGCGTTAGAATTGCTCCCATGTGACTTTACATTATTTTTCACACAAGATTGTGTTAGAATTGTGCCTACTAGCAAGGTAAAGTAACAGTGGAAGCATTTAAGAGTCCACTTCGCTCATAGATATTGATTTACCACTGTAGAAGATCCAAGGACATTATCTTTGCGGGCTGAAACAGAGTTTTATATTAAATTAAATTCTTTAGTTTTTTTTTTTTTAAATTCTCCTTATATAGCGACATCTTAAAAAGTGAGTATATGAGGAGCTAGTACATGTCTTTATTTATTTTTTTATTTATAAGAGATCAAAAAAGGTATCTTACCAGTACCAAAGACATTGTAGCACAATGGTGTATATTTGGCGCCAGGATGAGGAGTGGGTTTAGGGTCTGGTTCTCAAAAATAAAAAAGTCTGTTATCAAGGAAAATTGAACATTTGTAATTGTGATCATGCCAATATAAAGTTTAAACATATTAATCTTGCCAAAATAAATTGAACATATGTAGCTGTGTTGAGCGGTGGGGATTTAGGTCTGTTTGCATTGAAAATGGGCGAACTGGGCTTCAGTTGGACATATGAAAATTTGGAGAAGGAAGCTATGATATAATTAGAGTAATTGTTGGCGGAGCCAGGTCATTAATCGAGGGCGAACGCAAACAATCGGGTGTCTGATGTAATGACAACAGCTACTATAATAAGGTAACCACCAAAACTTTCTGCAAAGGTAATTTTGGGTTGTGGAAAAATGAAAGGCTACACTTACTGTTATCTTTTTGGCAAAGACACTGATTATATTAGTTAGTTACTCGCTTGGGATGGCCCAAACTTGGCCTTAAGTTTGTCTTATGGATTGTGTCGATCTGGGCCGAAAGATGGGAGTTTAAGATTGGCTGAGCTTAGCACTGCACTCGAAATTTCTTATCTGGATTGAATCGAGCTACTAAGCTGAAGTCAGCCCTGCTCAATCAACATTTCAACCAATTCATGATTTTCTTTTTTGTTGACAATGAAGTATAAATATATGTTGTTCCATCGGTTTTAATGTTGTATTTGTCTTTTGATTGTGAGATATGAAAATACTAGTTCTGAGATCATGAGTTAGGCTGTATGCTCTTGTTTCTTGTGGGAAGTGTGCAGTTGTCTGTGTGTGTGTGTGTGTGAGAGAGAGAGAGAGAGAGAGAACTGGATGCTGATGATGGTTAGCAACCGGAGAGATTGTTGTGGGATGTAGATTGAGATGTCTTGGATTCTATGCTTGAATCTTGGGGTGATTTGTTGAAAACATTATTCCACATGACAAACAAATCATGTTTGATGCCCTTTAAATGCGTGTTGAGTCTCACTTTTAGTCTCGATGCTGATGTTCTCCAGATGGACGCTTTTTCTCATGTAGTATAAGCTACACCAAGTGTATTAGTATTCCCTCTGCAAACAAATGTTGCTGTTATCTCTTTACATGAAAATTTGCCATTGTGGAAATGTCATTGCTTCTGTCACATGTCAAAAAGGAGGGGCCATCGGCTGGTGCAATAATAAAAGCTTGAGGTGCCAAGTTCGAGAGTGCATGTTTGAGTCTTAAGGGCAGCAACCATTTGAAGTGGTGCCTAGCTGATGCAGCGGAACTTTAAGACGCAAGGGATTCAATTCTACCCCGTTGATTCACTACGAATGTTGGAATAAATTTTTTTTTTTAATTTGTAGGATCACCACGAACCACAGATTCAAAGGCATCAAGTGTTCGTTGATCGCAAGAACACCGAACGATTGAAAAAGTACAATTTCAAGCACGAAATTTTATTAAACTTCCAAAAAACTTGCTGAAAAGTGTCTTAACACGAATATAAATATGCGACACGAAACCTTAGGGCCCGAGACAAACCGGGTTAATTAAAAAAAAAGACAAGCCCTAAATAAAGTAATCCCAAAACACAAAACAGGCTGAAAACCACACTTAGAAGTGTTTTTTTTGTATTTTCGTAGGTCAAATAATTATGATTTTCTCCTTTCTCCGGCTCGTCGCTAGCTCCTCAAAAATATATTATAATAGAAAAACGGAGTTACGGATCAAAAGTTATGCCCAGTTGAAGTTTACCGACCACCGGCGCGGGTATATCGCCGCCGCCGCCGCGTCTCCAAATAATCGTCGGCTATGCGATCCGCATCACTAGCTGATGCATAGGGTGATATTTTGCAAATGAAGTAGTTTGTTTTGAAAAATGTTAATACAACTGTGTTCCTGCTGTTCTTAGAAGGTAGCTTTCTTTGATGTTTGGACACATAATCTACTAGCAATTTAGCAATCTTCTATGATTTATTACTGTGATACTAAATATAATGTGGGCATACTTTTAGTATGGGAGTGTGATAAACAAGATCAAATGCTTAGTTATTAACTTATTATTAACAAGTGCACCATTTCAAATATAATACATTAGCTGGTTTGTAATGCAGGTATATGATAAAGCGAAGGAAAGTTCAGAACAGCTTTCAATGGAGGACTTTGCAATTGGACTTGGAAAGCACTTCACATCCTTTTATCAGCAGGTATATACTGTCATAAATTAGGTTCATTGTTGTCAGTAAACTGCATGAATTTTCTCAAATAAATATGAAGTTATGTCTGTTTTGTGTGCTTGTTTTTCCAACCCGTGTTAAGCTCAAGGGAGCCGGAAAGGTGTGTGATTCCGTAAGATCTCTATTGAGCTAAAGTGGTTGATATGATTATGCCCCTTTTGGTATTGTTTATGGATATTTTATTGCCAATCAAAAAAAATTTAAAAATAGAAAAAATGATGGCTATTTCATTTTGAGGTTCTTTTTTAAGTTATCGATTCAGCTCAGTTATATTTTTTCAAAATATTTTCCTTTTCACTTATAATTCTTTTGATAGAATTTTCTTTTCATAAAATCACCTTCCTGATTCTCTTTTATTTTAATAGAATCTGTTTCTTGTTTGATTACATAATTTTGTATGCTTTTGGTGCCAAGCAGTCTGTAATTCTATATTTCTCAGAATTTATTTTCCCTTAGGATCAAGTTTTGTGGATACCAGAGAGTATGCCTTCAAATTCCAACCTATTCTACCCTTTTCCACCTGAAAGGCCTGCTTGCTTCTTCCACCTTTTAAAACCTAAAACTTCCTGTCCAGGGGAATTGATTTGATATGTTTAAATGTTGCCATACTTCAGAGATATGCACTAGGCAAAAAATACAATTTTTTTTTGATGAGTAAGATGCAGTGGATAAATAAGGCCATCAAATCTCTTTGGCTAGGGTGAAATTGATAGGTTCACTGGATTTCATTTAATGTAGTCATACTTTGACCATGCCAGTACAATAAGTGGGTCGAAATTGTCATTATCATGAATTGTCATTACCATAAGTCAAAACACACTGACGTCTCATTGCTCTTGCCATTTTTTATGCAATTCGCACTTTTTGGATCATAGTGGGTGTTCTGTGGAAATCAATGAACCAAGCTAAGATTAATAAAGGTGTGTTCAAAAAATTTTACTTGAGCTACTCTGCCTCTGTCCAATGCATGTTGGAGCTGTAACTATACTGAGCCAAATGTTGCCCAAGATCATTGCCCAATGCCTGGGCGCTGGGTATAAGGAGTACTTATTCTTGGACAGTGAAGGTTGTAAAGGACAGATTGCTATGGTAGCTAATTTGATTTGCTTGCTAGATTCTCTGCTGATTTGCCAACCCCGTGGTGTTTATATGAAGCTTGATTTGGCCTTTTGTTGAAACTTTTTTTATATGTAAAGAAAATTGTATAAATAAAGGCACCTGGTGCAACATTGTACACACGAAGTATACAAAAGGACTATACACCCAGAGTCACCCTATATATCTAAATGGACATACAAACCCTAAAAAAATCAATAAACGATGCTAAAGAACAAGGGCATGTTTCCTTCATCCAAAAAAATAAAGAGACGAGCACTGCACCCTTCAAGCTTAGAATGGAACATTCTGGGTAATTTCCCTAACAAAGAAGGAAATTGAAGTTATTTTTCAATCTGAGTGCCGATTCAACTTAATTCAGCATCTCAGGTTGAGTGTCATTTCAAATTGTATTTTTCTTAAAAATGATTTTCTAAATAGCGCTTAATTGGTTGTATTTCTTGTAATATATGAAATTACAGCAGCGTATAAATGCTTTTCCAATTAGCGTTTTTACAAAACGCTTTTTCAAATAGTATTTTTCTTAAAAATGTCTTTTCAATTAGCGTTTTATATTGCTGATACAAACCGCCATCCTGACCTCTCCCTTCTCGCTCAAATACTCTCTCACTCTCACTCATCTCTCTGTCTCTCTCAAAACTCTCTCACCCTAGTGTTGGCCAGCCATTACTTATAAGAAGGTGCAGTTCCCCAACGAACTATGGGGAGCTAGGTATGAATGACTGACTTACGATTCTTTACCTATAAATATTTACGTGTTACAAATAATTTTCATATTATGTTTAACATTTATGTCAGGTGGAGATATAGATATAGCACAGACAGTACTTCCACCCATGTGGTCTGCGTGAACCGAGACTAGCTGGACCGATTGAGACTTGACGAGGTATGTATACAATTTTGGAATTTGTAATTTATATTACTTAATTGTACTATCATTACTTACAAAATTGGTATTGTCAATGTAAACATATGCAATTCACCTGGAGGTTATACGATGCTGTCATTCATACACTTCCTGATTATTGCTAGGTAGGGAGTGATATATAAGTGACTCAATCCCCATTACTGTGCTTTGAGGTCATTGAGTGGCATCTACTTGATTATGTTTGCCGGCAGTTTGGGTTCATACAGAATGTATAAGCGGAGCGTATTCCCTTAGCTAAGTTATATGCTATTGACATGCAAGGGAGACGCAAGACTGATTAGACCAAAGTTCACGAAGAGTTCATGCAACGACGGGAGCATAGGCATAATTATCTGGTAGTTGGGGTTCCTGAGGCTGCAGAAATGCGATATGACGATCCATACACCGTGTGATACCGTTGTATTACACACCCACTAGTGGGCAATTCAGCTTACCGCCCTGCTACTGGATACCTTGAAGTAGGCTCCACCGTAGAGATTGCGGTAGTTAATGCCTTAAAATTTTATTTCTTTCACTGTGAATTCTTAACGTTAGATAGTCATAAATACTTCCCTACATTTTGCAGACTCGTCATATCATGTCCATACATCAGCTCGTAGATCATGCTATTTATACGTATAACACGCGAGAGGCATTGTAGGATCTATTTGTTGAGTCAATGCCTTGATTTTGATGATAACAAAACATGGTTAAATGATCTAATAATTCTACTTAGTGTGCAGATGAATTATTAATTAGATCTTGACTTGAAGCTTATCATAATAGAGGATTTATGATGAAAAGCATGATGAAGTGATGTATTCTACAAAAGGTGATATTATAAGAAGAAAAAGGATTCTCAAGTTGATGAAAATCCTATATTGAAGATTGATAAGCATGAAAGAATAGCATATTCAACAATGGTGATTTTATAAGGGAATGAAGATGATGGATATCAAAGAAGAAGAATGAAAATGATCAAAGTCTTGATTTAAAAGATTGAAGACTTTGAGTACTTGAAGATATCTTGCAAGAATGGAAGAAAAAGATACCAACTCAAAATATGGAAGTTTTCTTAGAAGATGTAAAGATGTCTTGAAGACATGGAAGGAATCACAAGATTTGGAAAGCTTTCTTGAGTTGTTGAAGTCCATGGAAAAGCCATGTTGTTTGAAGAAATGAAGATTCTAAGTCATGGAAGCTCTCTTGAAGATATTGAAGAAGACTTGAATCAATAGATGAAGCTATGATAATGGAAGAGCTCTACAAGTGATGAAAATGAAGAAAACTCACCTTGAATGGATTGAAGATGTTCTTGGAGTCATATAATCTTGAAGAAGTGTTTGCAAGCTTTAAAAAGCCTTTTTAGATGATCCTTGAAGAGATTGGAAGCTTTGAAAAAGAATGAAGAAAAGTTGCAAAAATATGGGTTTTTGGAAAAAGGGTCGACTCCTCAAGTTAAAAGAGCCGACTCATTCGAACAGAGCCTTGGAATTCTGCTGGAAGCTTAAAAGAGTCGACTCCTGGCCAAAAAGAGTCGACTCATTGCAACAGAGAACAAACAATTCTGCAGACTGCTGAAAAGAGTCGACTCCTGGGACAAAAGAGTCGACTCATTTGGACAGAAACTTGAAAAAATCTGCTGAAATGCAAAAAGAGTCGACTCATTGAGAAAAGAGTCGACTCCTAGACTCTAACGGCTAGTTTTCTGACAGACGGTATGGGCACAAACACAACCAAATCTTCTCCCATACTTCTCCAACGGCTAGAATCGATCCATACCTATATATATGAGATATATACAGCTTCAAAGAAGAAGAGAAGAGCAATTATACCATTCATATCAAGTGCTTCAAAGCTGAAAATCACCTGCACCTAACTGTTACATATTCTTGCTGAGTGTTTAAAGTTATCCATTGAGTTGTATTCATTTGTATACTCACTAGAAGAGTCACTCTCTGTATAATCTTCATTCATTCTTGTTTGGGTGGGTTTGTAACCTTGTAAGTTTAAGTGTTCTTGGGAAAAACACTTGTAAGTTTAAGAGAAGCTTGGACAAAATCTCTTGGGTTTTGAAAGCTTGGGAAGAAGCTTTTGTAAAGAGTGAGCTGGGCATTCGTGGCACAACCAGCGACTGTGTAAGGAGTATTGCATAGTGGAATTCCTTCGAAAGGATCGAAGAAGAGAGGACGTAGGCAAGGTTGGCCGAACCTCTATAAATCTGGTGCATATTTCTTCTGCCTCTGTTTTGCTTACTTGCTCATTATACATGCTTGCAAATACTTGTTTTAATGTACACTTCATTTGCTTGATACATATACTTTGATTATTTGTTACTAAAATCCATAAACGATTTTTTAGTTGAAACTCTTGTTAAAAATTCTATAAAACCCAATTCACCCCCCCCCCCTCTTGGGTTGCCTACTTGGGCCAACAATTGGTATCAGAGCTAGTACTCTAGTTTAAAGGCTTAACATCCTTAGAGTTGATCCATGGCAACCATGTTTGGAAGCTCTCTAGGTGAGGGTCAATCCACTAATAGACCTCCAATGTTTAATGGTACAAACTACAACTATTGGAAGAATAGAATGAGGATTTATATTCAATCTGTTGATTATGAGTTATGGATGATTATCGTTAATGGTCCTAAAACTCCCAGCAAAGTTATTGAAAGAGAAGTTATCCCCAAACCTGAAAATGAATGGGATGAGAATGACATGAAGCTTATGCAATCTAATGCTAAGGCTATGAATATCTTATATTGTGCATTAGATCCAAATGAGTTCAATAGAATTTCTACCTGTGAATCTGCTAAAGAAATTTGGGACAGACTTGAAGTAACTCATGAAGGAACAAATCAGGTCAAGGAGTCAAAAATTAACATTCTTGTGCATAACTATGAATTATTTAGAATGAAATCTGATGAGTCTATAACTGAGATGTTCACCAGATTTACTGACATTGTAAATGGCTTAAAGTCTCTTGGAAAAGTGTATCCTAACAGTGAACAGGTGAGGAAAATCTTAAGATCACTGCCAAAGACATGGGAAGCAAAGGTGACAGCCATTCAAGAAGCTAAAGACCTCAACATTCTACCTCTTGAAGAACTTCTTGGCTCTCTTATGACTTATGAGCTAACCCGAAAACAGAATGCTCAAGAAGAAGAGGACAAGAAAAAGAAGTCTGTTGCATTCAAGACCACCACATCAGAAAATGAATCTGGAAGTGAAGAAGAAGATGAGGAAGATCTTGCTCTCATCACAAGAAAATTCAAGAGATTCATGAGAAGAAGGTGGAAGGGAGGAAAGAAGATTGAAGCAAAAGGTGAATCCAACAACAAGGATTCTACCATCATATGCTACAAATGCAAAAAGCCAGGACACATGAGAAATGAGTGTCCTCAGCTGAAAAAGAAAGGAAAGAAAGAAAGAGGGAAGAAGGCTCTAGCTGCAACATGGAGTGACAGTGAGGATTCAAGCTTAGATGAATCTGAAACTCATGAAGTAGCCAACCTATGTCTTATGGCACATGAAGAAGAAACAGAGGTAACTAATTCTGATTTTTTCTTTTAATGAATTGCAAGATGCTTTTGATGATTTGATAGTTGAATTTAAAAAGCTAAGCATCAAAAACAATCTTCTCAAGAATATGGTATTCACTCTCACAGAAGAAAGTGAAGAGTTACAAAATGAAAATGACATTTTGAAAAATGAAAACTCTGTTTTAAAAGAAAAAGTCACTGATTTAGAAAAATCTCTTTCTAAATGTGTCAATGGAAGAGATAAACTTGATGTTATGCTTGGAAAACGAAATTGCTCTCTTGACAAGGCTGGAATAGGTTACAATGTTTTTAAACATAAAAAGTTTTCAAAAGCACCAATCACATGCTTCTATTGTCATAAGAGAGGTCACTTTGCAAATCAATGTTTTCTTATACAACAATCTCATGTTGTCAAGAAAGCTTGGGTTCCAAAAGGAACATTGAAGACTAACTCCACTGGACCCAAGATGATTTGGGTACCAAAGGTCAAAGGTTGAGTTGCTTGTTTTGTAGGTGTGTCTTCAAGCCAACTCCAAAAAGGATCAATGGTACTTGGACAGTGGCTGTTCAAGACATATGACTGGAGATGAAACTCAATTCACTTCTCTCACACCAAAAGATAGAGGATTGGTCACTTTTGGAGATAATAGCAAAGGCAAGATCATCGGTATAGGTAGTATTGGTAAAAATTCTTCAACTTCTATTGAGAATGTTCTACTTGTTAAAGGACTTAAACACAACCTGTTAAGCATCAGTCAATTGTGTGACAAAGGTTGCAAAGTAATGTTTGAATCATCTAAATGTAATGTAGTAAACATAAATGATAACAAGATCATATTGACTGGTCATAGACAAGGCAATATTTACACTTTCAACTTAAATGAAGTATCTTCTTGTAAGATCAAATGCCTTGCTGCTGTGAGCAAAGAGGATAGTTGGTTGTGGCATAGAAGGCTTGGCCATATTAGTATGAGTATTATTTCAAAAATTTCTAAAAATGAGTTAGTAAATGGTCTTCCCAAACTCAATTTTGAAAAAGACAAAACTTGTGATGCATGTCAAATGGGAAAACAAACCAGAGTATCTTTTAAATCTACCAACATGCTCTCTACTTCTAGACCACTTCAACTATTGCATATGGATTTGTTTGGACCAACTAGAACTCTAAGCTTAGCTGGTAAACAATATGCTCTTGTCATTGTTGATGATTACTCAAGGTTTACATGGACATTCTTTCTAGCTCACAAAGATGAAACAATTGCTTTCTTTACCAAATTTTGTAAAAGGGTTCAAAACGAAAAAGGATTTACAATCACAGCAATTAGGACTGACCATGGTGGTGAGTTTGATTGCAAACCTTTTGAAACATATTGTGATGAAAATGGTTTTGAACATAACTTTTCAGCACCTAGAACTCCTCAACAAAATGGAGTTGTTGAAAGGAAAAACAGGACTTTGGAAGAAATGGGGAGAACAATGCTTTGTGAAAACAATTTGTCAAAATATTTTTGGGCTGAAGCTGTTAACACAGCTTGCTATGTGTTAAACAGAGTTTTGGTAAGAAAATTTTTAAATAAAACCCCATACGAGCTTTGGAAAAACAAGAAACCAAGTGTTTCATATTTTAGAGCTTTTGGATGTAAATGCTTTGTGTTAAATAATAACAAGGACAACCTTGGTAAATTTGATGCAAAATCTGATGAAGCTATCTTTTTAGGATATTCCTCACATAGCAAGGCTTATAGAGTTTACAATAAGAAAACCTTAGTTGTTGAAGAATCAATTCATGTTACTTTTGATGAACTAAACTCTTTGTCTAGAAAGGCTGTGAATGATGATATAGATGATGTGGAGAAGAACTTGGATAAGATGAACATTGATCAAACTCAAAATGAAGCTTCACCACATGACAAAGGAAATCAAGATGACTTCTCAAGCCAACAAAATGAGAATGAAGGATTGCCAAAGGAGTGGAAATTTGTCCACAATCATCCAACAGAGCAAATACTAGGTGATCCATCACAAGGGGTAAGAACAAGATCATCTCTTAGAAATGTGTGTAATCATCTTGCTTTCCTTTCACAAATAGAACCAAAATGTTTTCAAGATGCTGAAAATGATGAGTCATGGATTATGGCTATGCAAGAAGAATTAAACCAATTTGAAAGGAATAAGGTTTGGAATCTTGTTCCTAGACCTAAAGATCATCCTGTAATTGGAACCAAATGGGTGTTTAGAAACAAGATGGATGAATCTGGAACCATTATTAGAAACAAGGCTAGACTTGTAGCTCAAGGCTATAGTCAAGAAGAAGGTATTGATTTTGATGAGACGTATGCACCTGTAGCTAGATTAGAAGCTATTAGAATGTTGCTTGCATTTTCATGTTTCAAGAATTTCAAACTCTATCAAATGGATGTGAAGAGTGCATTCTTGAATGGTTTTATTTCTGAAGAGGTGTATGTTGAACAACCTCCTGGCTTTGAAAATCCTATATTTCCAGAACATGTTTTCAAACTTACTAAAGCATTATATGGTTTAAAGCAAGCTCCAAGGGCCTGGTATGAAAGGCTAAGCAAATTTTTAACCGAAAATGATTTTTTACGAGAGGAAAGGTTGATACAACTCTTTTTATAAAGGTTAAAAATCATGACATGTTGCTTGTGCAAATTTATGTTGATGACATTATATTTGGCTCTACTAATGAAAAGCTTTGCAAAGAATTTGCTAAGTGTATGCAGGGTGAGTTTGAGATGAGCATGATGGGTGAGCTCAATTACTTCCTTGGACTTCAAATCAAACAATCAAGGGAAGGAATTGTCATTAACCAAGCTAAGTACATCAAAGATCTACTCAAGAAGTTTGGGCTGGAAAATGCGAAACCATTGGGCACTCCTATGAGTACTTCAACAAAACTTGACAGTGATGAGAAAGGTATTTCGGTAGATACCAAGCTATATAGAAGTATGATAGGCTCATTGCTCTACTTGACTGCTAGTAGGCCTGATATTATGTTTAGTGTATGTTTGTGTGCTCGATTTCAAACTAATCCAAAGGAATCACATGTTGTTGCTGTTAAACGAATATTTAGATACCTTAAGCACACACCTAATCTTGGATTGTGGTATCCTAAAAACACATCTTTGAACTTAATTGGCTATTCAGATGCTGATTATGCTGGTAGCAAAGTTGATAGAAAAAGTACTAGTGGATCTTGTCAATTTCTTGGAAATATGCTTGTTTCATGGTCTAGTAAGAAACAAAACTCTGTTGCACTTTCTACAGCCGAGGCTGAGTATATTGCAGCCGGAAGCTGTTGTGCACAAGTGCTTTGGATAAAACATCAATTAGAAGACTTTGGTTTAACATTTGAACATATTCTAGTTAGATGTGATAACACAAGTGCCATCAATCTGACTAAAAACCCTATCCAACACTCTCGCACAAAGCACATTGAGATTAGACATCATTTATACGTGATCATGTGCAAAAAGGTGACATTTTGCTTGATTTTGTGAGTACTGAACATCAACTTGCAGATATATTCACAAAACCCTTGAATGAAGATAGGTTTTGTATGATTAGGAGAGAATTGGGAATGAGCAACCCTTTATCTTGAATGCTTAGATGTCTATATATGTTTGATAAATGCATAAGTATCCTTGAAATTGATTACAGACTTGTTTGATGCATTTCATGGCTTTTAAAAACACATCTTTGCATTTCTGGAGAAAAAGAGTCGACTCTGGACTCTGGAATCAGCCCCAGATGTCCTCTGTCGAAAAGAGTCGACTCCTCCTGGCAAAAGAGTCGACTCATTTGAACAGAGAGCTCAGGAAGCTTTCTTCGCTCAAAAAGAGTCGACCCTTTTTAACCATGAGTCGACTCATTTAAGTTAAAATCACTTTAAAACTGTAACACCCCTGTTTTATTCAAATCATTCCAACGTTTCAAATTTCTCTATTCTTTCATGATCAACCGCCATCTCCACTTCCAACCACCGAAAAACTCTCCCTCAATCCTTACCCAACCTATATTTGATCATCCTAGAGTCTTTCTAACTTCCTTCAACCGTCATTTGCAACCTTCCATGGCTCCTAAATCTGCTCCATCAAAGAAAGGCAAGAAAGCCCTAAAAGAGCCGACTCCCATATCCAAGAGAGGAACGAAGAGGAAGACTAAAGGGGACTCTTCTAAGCTTTCAAAGAGGAGAAAAGGGAAGCAAACTGAGGAGGAGGAAGATGTATTTCTCGACAACACCATTTACTTTGAGAAGAAATCAAATCAAGATAAGTATGAGAAAATTTTCTCTTCTAGAGTCATTTTAAATGGAAGATGGATAGATTATGCTTTCTTTGCTAAAGAGAAGTTTGCTTTTGAACCAAAATTTGAAGCCCTTGGTTGGAAATCTATTACTTTGTTAAAGGATGATGTATATCCTGAAATTGTTGGACAATTCTATGCCCATGTAGAAAAGGAAACTGGAGAAGTAAATGTGATTAGTTATGTGAAGGGTGAAACCATTACCCTCACTAAAGGAGTGATTTGTCAAATTTTAAAAATTGGTAGTGGTGGGCAAATGGACAAGAAAGATGTTAGTAGAAAGACTGCTTTATCTGCTTTACTAGGAAAGGAAATTACTGACGATTCATTTCAACCCATGGCCAATGAGTTGCCTTTGGAACTGAGACTGGTGCATCACTTTATTTGTCACATTCTCATTCCTAAAGGTGGGAAGTTTGACTACATCACTGAAAGGGAATTGTTTTTCCTCTGGGCTTATTTGACAGACACTAAAATTGATTTGCCTGAGTTTATTTTAGAGCACATTGTCAAAGCCTCAAGAACCAAAGTTAGCCTACCCTATGGGATCCTCTTGACAAAAATTTTTAAACACTTCAAGATAGATTTAAGGGGTGAAAAGCACAGAACTCCTGATTCAAATTCAGATGAGTATAATCAGAAAACTTTGTCAAGGATGGGCTATCACTTCAACCCACAGAGCAAGACCTGGACCCCTAGAAAAGAGAAACACATTGACAGTGGGACTCTTGGAATTGAATCCACTGAAAGAGGTGAACCTTCCAGTGCCATACCAGAAAGTGGTGAACCCTCTAGACCTGCCTCTTCTCCTACTCCAAGGGAACTTTTTCCAATGAGCATTGTTCCAGGTGGCCAATCAGTAGATATGAGTATTTTGATGAGCATGGTAAGAGACTTGAAAAGGCATCAAGAAGAGATGTTCACCAAATTGGATAAGAAAATTGATAATGGGGCAACTAGATTATTCTTTGTTGAAAAGAAGGTAAGAGAATTGAGCAAGGCCTTTGTGTCTGAAGGAACCAAAATCAGAGAGAAAGTTGCCAATGACATTGCTCTTTCCACTGAGCATATTGGCAAATATATGAAGAAGTTGGTGGGAGACCAATACCAGCCACTCTTCCCTTCAGCAGCAGAATTTGTAGCAGAAGACTCAAGTACTGATGAGTTGGAAGGATCCAGTGGAAGGGAGCATACCTCTTCTCAGCCATCACCTGCAGACCCCTCTGATCCTCTTGACCAAACTCCTCCAAAGTCTTCTGTTGCTCCTCACAAATATGGCCTGAGACAAAGACCTTCAAGCAGCAAATTTACAAACACTGCTGATAATCCAGTTGATCTCTCGCAAACCCCTTCTCCCAAAAGAAAATGAAGACCTCTGCCTTTGAACTCTCTATTTTCTGTTTTTGAACAAGACATTTTCTAAAGCATCATGTAATATGTTTGTGGATGGTTCTTTATGTTAAACTCTTTCAATATTTCTTTATGAATGAATGGTGTGTTTTGAATCTCTTTATCTTAACATTGCTATCTTATTTGTTTTTGGTTGAATGAATGATTGCTTTAACAATGTTGAATGAGTGTTTACTTTAACAATGTTGAATGAATGATTGCTTTAACAATGCTGAATGAATAATTGCTTTAACATTGTTGATTTTGCTGAATAAATGATTGCTTTAACTGTCTTAGTAAATGATCTTCACATAAACATCATTGTATATTTTTTTTTTGCTATTGTACCTGTCTGTTTTTCTCCATCTATTACTCCTCTTTTTGAGGATTTGACAAAAAGGGGGAGCAATTTTTCTCAAAAAGATCAAAAGGAGAGAAAACACTCCTCAATGCACTACCATAAATTATATCATAAGGCATCAACTGCAAAGGAAAGGGGGAGCATTGGTTTAATGAAGTTGAAGCAGTAAGAAGCATCCAATGCCATAAATGCACCTGAACCTGCTTCAGCAGATCTTAAGCAATAAAACTCTCAAACAACAAGTACAAAAGAAAGGGGGAGCAAATGATTGGTATAAAAATCCTGCTTCTCTACATTTTTTTTCTGCTATTGCCAGTTATTAAGCCTCTTAGAATTTTGAGCATACTATCTATACTCCTTCATTAAGGGGGAGAAATTCCCTTATTTGGACTATGATTCCCCATTTTTCATTCCAAATTTGCATACCTTTTTGATTGATTAACAAAAAGGGGGAGAAATACTTGTGAAAAATATATTGAAATGAGAAGAAAACTGAGACTTTGAAGTCCCATACTTCAAATATATATTAATTCTCATGTTTTATATTGAGCTTAATTGCATATATTTTTAATGTTTTGTCATCATCAAAAAGGGGGAGATTGTTGAGTCAATGCCTTGATTTTGATGATAACAAAACATGGTTAAATGATCTAATAATTCTACTTAGTGTGCAGATGAATTATTAATTAGATCTTGACTTGAAGCTTATCATAATAGAGGATTTATGATGAAAAGCATGATGAAGTGATGTATTCTACAAAAGGTGATATTATAAGAAGAAAAAGGATTCTCAAGTTGATGAAAATCCTATATTGAAGATTGATAAGCATGAAAGAATAGCATATTCAACAATGGTGATTTTATAAGGGAATGAAGATGATGGATATCAAAGAAGAAGAATGAAAATGATCAAAGTCTTGATTTAAAAGATTGAAGACTTTGAGTACTTGAAGATATCTTGCAAGAATGGAAGAAAAAGATACCAACTCAAAATATGGAAGTTTTCTTAGAAGATGTAAAGATGTCTTGAAGACATGGAAGGAATCACAAGATTTGGAAAGCTTTCTTGAGTTGTTGAAGTCCATGGAAAAGCCATGTTGTTTGAAGAAATGAAGATTCTAAGTCATGGAAGCTCTCTTGAAGATATTGAAGAAGACTTGAATCAATAGATGAAGCTATGATAATGGAAGAGCTCTACAAGTGATGAAAATGAAGAAAACTCACCTTGAATGGATTGAAGATGTTCTTGGAGTCATATAATCTTGAAGAAGTGTTTGCAAGCTTTAAAAAGCCTTTTTAGATGATCCTTGAAGAGATTGGAAGCTTTGAAAAAGAATGAAGAAAAGTTGCAAAAATATGGGTTTTTGGAAAAAGGGGTCGACTCCTCAAGTTAAAAGAGCCGACTCATTCGAACAGAGCCTTGGAATTCTGCTGGAAGCTTAAAAGAGTCGACTCCTGGCCAAAAAGAGTCGACTCATTGCAACAGAGAACAAACAATTCTGCAGACTGCTGAAAAGAGTCGACTCCTGGGACAAAAGAGTCGACTCATTTGGACAGAAACTTGAAAAATCTGCTGAAATGCAAAAAGAGTCGACTCATTGAGAAAAGAGTCGACTCCTAGACTCTAACGGCTAGTTTTCTGACAGACGGTATGGGCACAAACACAACCAAATCTTCTCCCATACTTCTCCAACGGCTAGAATCGATCCATACCTATATATATGAGATATATACAGCTTCAAAGAAGAAGAGAAGAGCAATTATACCATTCATATCAAGTGCTTCAAAGCTGAAAATCACCTGCACCTAACTGTTACATATTCTTGCTGAGTGTTTAAAGTTATCCATTGAGTTGTATTCATTTGTATACTCACTAGAAGAGTCACTCTCTGTATAATCTTCATTCATTCTTGTTTGGGTGGGTTTGTAACCTTGTAAGTTTAAGTGTTCTTGGGAAAAACACTTGTAAGTTTAAGAGAAGCTTGGACAAAATCTCTTGGGTTTTGAAAGCTTGGGAAGAAGCTTTTGTAAAGAGTGAGCTGGGCATTCGTGGCACAACCAGCGACTGTGTAAGGAGTATTGCATAGTGGAATTCCTTCGAAAGGATCGAAGAAGAGAGGACGTAGGCAAGGTTGGCCGAACCTCTATAAATCTGGTGCATATTTCTTCTGCCTCTGTTTTGCTTACTTGCTCATTATACATGCTTGCAAATACTTGTTTTAATGTACACTTCATTTGCTTGATACATATACTTTGATTATTTGTTACTAAAATCCATAAACGATTTTTTAGTTGAAACTCTTGTTAAAAATTCTATAAAACCCAATTCACCCCCCCCCTCTTGGGTTGCCTACTTGGGCCAACACTATTTAGACACGAGACTTGTGTACCACGTCATTTCATGTATTTTGTGAGCAAGAGCAGATTGCACGATCAGTTAGTCCAGCCATTCCCCCTCCCTTGCAGCCATACGCCCCTGGAACATCCTTACGTTAGATGCCACAGTCATTCAGTTCTACTCCGTCATACTCATCGCATGTGACTCCAACAATGCCAGCGTAGACGTCACAGTAAGTCACGAGATGTACCCTCTTTGTCACATGCAACTAGTTGCGAGATCAAACCACGGAGCACCACCACCCCCGCCTCAACCCCCCCCCCCCCCCCCGCCCCGCTCGCGCCACATTAGCTCCCCTGTTGTGTATGACCAAGGATCTGGATACTTGGCACTAGGCGATGCCAAGGACTTTGATGCATATTGTTAGCATCAAGGCCGTGTATAGAGACGCTTTTCATGCATACAAAAGGTCGCTTTTCACTTGCCATGTCATCCTAGTTTGCACCTCAATATCCACCATCATACCCAGAGTGGCCATCTCAGATTACCTAGGCGAGCAGTGGACATCTGAATGTTCCAGTGGTGGCAGGCCATAGCATTAATCCATGGGTCTTATAGGCAGATCACGCATCATGTACCATTGACCTACAGGAGGCTTCACAAATCACGCAAGCAAAGGCACAGCCACAGCCACAACCACAACCATCACCATCAAGACTACGTCAGATCAAAGGTGTCTATATTCGTTACATGACGAGAGATCCAGTCCGTAAGTCAACGAGAGATAGGAGGCCACCCTCATATGGTACGGGAGGTCATGTATAGTAGTTGGGGTATTGTTAACACCCCATTTTGGCCACTCAGCAATCTCTAGCCCGACCGGAAGTACCTCCAAACCAACACAAGCATACTCAAGTCCAAACCGGCTTCCCAGATTCAATCCAATCTGTCAACCACTTCGCGGGCCCGCTGGGCCCACTTGTGGCAAAGTGACCGAAATGCCTCTGTTGCATTAATCAGTTCAATCCAGACTGGCACGTCTAATCCATTTGTCCTGTCATTCGAGAAAGTTGATCCCTCATTGACGGTAAGACCATTCAATCCAGCATGGCATGATCATCGAGAAGGTTTATTCCTCGGATCAGTAAAGGCCCTTTCACACTCATCTCCGGAAAGTACCTAAATCCTAGATATGGAAGAGCAGTTCACTTCTGGCGCATGCTAACCTGCCAATCTAGAATGTTTACTAATCCGGGATGTTCTTTGAGAAAGCACAAACCCCTCAAGAACAAAAGACCATTCAAGTCCAGCACGTTCTTTGAGAAAGCACAAACCTCTTAAGAAAGGAAGACCATCCCAGTCTGGCACAACCTTCAGGAAAGTTTATCCCTCAAGGCGGTAAGACCCTTTCAAGCTTGTCCACCGAGAAAGCACTAATTCCTCGGACAGAAGTCCAGACCAGATCCAGACTGGTCAACACCGACGCTTGCTAGCCTGTCCCGGTAAAAAATGACCATTTTGCCCCCAGCAGACTTGGCATATTCCTCGAGAAAGTACAAAATTCTCGAAATGGTAAGGCCACCTTCTAGAGCTGTCCCTAGATAGTCTCGCATATTCAGTGTCATCCAGTCAACCTTGGTCCTTTCCTGAAGGTTCCCTGGTCAAAATGACTACTTCGCCCCTGGGCATCGAAATGCCTTAGAAAACCACATCGACTCTGAGTATCAAACCGGCAACACCCCAGTTAACTCTGGTAAACCCTAGCTAACCCTGGTTAACTCGGTCAACCCCAGTCAACTTTGGTCAACCTGGACAACCTCGGTCAATCTTGGGTAACCCTAGAACTCCCGGGATGAAATGACCGCCATCCGATCACTCTTGTTAACCATACCGGCTTTGAGGATCAAACTGGTAGCCTCTGGAACACTTTCCAGAGTATTCCTTTTCATTTCTAGTTGGGCCCCACCTTTCGGCACTTTCCTTTTTCGATACGCCACTAATAGTGGTGCATAACGCCCCAGAATCAATACGAATAGACCAGCCTCGTATCCAGCCTTTTTTTAAGTCCTCATTAAACCTTCTTGCGCCACTATGAGCATGGCCAAAATTAGGCCATGTGCCACTAAGAGTGTCACACCACTCTACCATTTTTGCACTATAAATACAAACCTCCCCCCTCTCTGTTTTGGGTCAAAAAAATTGTCCAGAAACTCTCCCCCTCTATTCTAGATAACTCTCGGAGCCCTCTCTCTCTCTCTGTCTCGAAGTCTTGTCGGCCGAGTCCAAACTCCCGAAGCCCTAGCTTCCAAGCTTTACTGAAGATCCACCTTACTACTCGGAAGTTCACAAAGCCTTCCCAAGTCAAAGGCCCAAGCCTCCACCAAAGAAGGAAGCAACGAGACAAGGTAATCCCTAATTTACTTTTCTGTACTCCCCCACTTTTTCTTCTCCCTTTGAACCCACTTGGGTTCTTCTCTTTTTTAATCCCCGATCTTTAAACCCTCTTTCTTGTATGCTTGAAACAAGAAGATGTTAAGTCCATGTCGAGAGTAAACAAGAGGAGATTACTGATTAAGACTCTCTTATTGGCCCTCACTTGCTTCACGGTATGGCCTTAGGGCCCTTTTGCAATGTGGTGATACCTAACCTTATATGTTTCATGCCGTTACTATCGTCAAATTACATTTGCATTCACATCATTCCTCTACCCTTTAAAACCATTTTCTAAAGTAGTTTTCTTAGAACCACAATTCTAGGCGGATCCTAACCCTTTATGATTAGGGTTTTCCTAGAAAAGTGTGACATTTTAAATGGCTTCCGTTAGCCTATATTTGCTTCTTTTCAAAAACCCGGTCTCAAAATGATCCTAGTCTTTTCATGACTAGGGTTGTTTCAAGAAGTGCGTGACATTCAAAAGGACCCGAAAGGTCTACATTTTGGCTTCGTGCCTTTATTGCTTTTCAAAGTCACAAGCCTGAAGCAATTCTAGCCTTTCAATGGTTAAAATGGCTTTAGGCGAAGTGCGATATGCGTTTGGATGTCTAAAATCCAAGTTAGGGTTTTGGGCCCTAAAACCTATTTTCAAAAGACTCAGTTTTTGAACCATTTCCAAAACTCATATCTGTTAAACCTTAGAAGTCTAATCCCAGAAAAATCCTATTTTTGCCAACTTGAAAATCTTTCATTTTTAAGCCAAAATCCTATCATTTTCATACCCTTAAAATCCTCAATTTCCAAATCAATTGAAACTTCCTTTTTCCAAACTTTCCTTTTCAATCAAATTGAAACCTTCCATTTCAAATCTCTCAAATTGCTTTTTTTTCAAATCTTCCAAATTTAAACCTAATTTAACTCCTTCATTTTGGAAACAATCCAAACTTGCCCTTTTCAAAATCAAATATTTTCAAAACAAATCAAATCTTCTCAAATCTCAATCTTCCTAAAAAGAAAATATTTCAAACTCAAATCAAATCTTCCTGAAAAGGAAACATTTCTAAAACCCAATCTTTTCAAATCAAATCAAATCTTTTCAATTCCCAATCTTCCTGAAAAGAGACATTTTCAATTCAAATCTTCTTGAAAACGAAACATTTCAAAAGTCCATTCTTCTTAAAGGAATCATTTAAAAGTCTAATCTTCCTACAAAGGAAACACTTTTAAACTCAAACTTTCCTGAAAATAAAACTTTCTAAAAATGAAAACATTCTAGAAATAGGAACCCATTTCAAATTTCCAACTCTTTTGGACTCTTGTCTGAACTACGATTGACATGATCCTCTTTAAGGAGGTATGTAGGCAACCCTTCATGGGGCGTGGTCATAACTCTTTTCAAATTCTTAACTCTTTCTTTGAAACTCTTCTTCAAATTCTGTTTTCAAAAGTTTTCTAATTAGATAGCATTAAGTATAGGTAATCGGTGAGTTATAATTAGGTGAGTAAAAGGTAATTAAACATATAGGTACTACAAGGATAGGGTAGGGTAATAGTCTTAGGACATCTTTCTTACACATAACCAACACCCGGACTTAAGAATTTCTGTTTCAAAGACCAAAACTGGTGTAGATGACCCTCTCATGAGGACATTTTTCAAAAAAAAAAAAAACCTTTTCCAAAATCTAAGTTTAGCACTCAGGTTTTACTTGGTGTAGATGACCTAGCACATCTTTAAATATGTTAGGTGGCAACTCCAAAAATCTTTTCAAAAAGCCCTAATCAATTCCATTTTGAAAATTCAAACCCTGTTGCATTCGTCTTTCTAGGAGGACGAGTTCTAACGAGAGAGCACCATACCAAATTCCCACCCCCAGGCCAAGAAAGAGAGAGGAGGGCCCGACATTCGGAATCGGGGCGCAACAGCTTGGTGACTCCACTGGAGACAATTAGAGGGTTAGGCCTATGTCATGTCCAGTCAACCTTTACTCACCTTAAGTTTTCCGGTTACCTTGTTTAGTTATATCCACTTTCTAAACTTTTCAAAATTTCAAATTTTTTAAAATGATCTTTGTTTTGCAAAAATTCAAACATTGCATTCATTACATGCTCTTGCATTGTTCATAACATCATACTTTATTTTGCATTTGAGTTCCTCAAAAAATACTAACTTTGTGCATTTGTTTTGTAGGTGGACCCTTGTTCACATTTTAATTTATGTTCATAAACTGCCATGTATGCTATGTATGACAAGATGTATGAGAGTTGTTGGACTCTGTCCTCCAATTTTCAAAATCACACACACACTTGCATATGCATTTTCATGGAATATTGACCCTGGTTACTACCTTCTTGTCAGAAAGGGGAACCGTACATTGACTGTTGGTGGTAGGTAGATGTGTCACCTAACCAATGGTCTTTAGATAGTTCCTCCGCTCGAATCACCAACCTATAATGGCACCACCCCGGGGAGTGGGCCTAGGTTTGAAAATTTAGGAGCCGAGCTTTTTAAGAAGCATTAATAGCCCTTAACGTCATGTTCATATAGCACTCATGCATAGTCGAACCTCTGCCTGATTTAAGGCACGTGTTTTTCAAAAACCAAGGAGGAAAGAGCGATTGCTTTTTAATTTTCTTATTCATGTTATTATTATGCTTACATACATAAATGCCTTATTATCAATATCTTGTCATTCATGCTATTGAACTGCCCATGCATATGTAATCATCCCAAGGCAAGAGTTCTAAAGTAACTCAAGCCACTTGCACTCCATGCATATGATTAACCTTCAAGAAAATGGCCCACGAGCCAATCTGAAATCATAAGCCTACCCAATTCCTAAGGGTTCCAAATCCTAAGGGTCATGGCATGCATTCAAAATCATTTCATAAAAGGGGCCCCAATCCCTCTCGCCCATGGAGATAAGGTTGCCACAAGACAAAGGGAAATCCGGAGGTAAGGTCATTCAACGACCTCCCAACATCAATAAGGCAAAACCGGAAAGTCAAAAAGTAGTTTAGGCAGATAAGTGGAAAGTCCCATGAAAAATGTTCCCTTCCCCCAATCTATGTAATTTTAGCTTTGTATCCCAAAAGAAATAAAATTACTCTTTCTATTTCCCTTGAATGAATGGTTTGTGAGATGAATGAAATAGGCATAGGTATGGTATCTACATACAGGGGCAATCCCTTATCTCCAAAATGACCCTCAGTATTATACCCAAATCCCAACAAACAAGGACACTTATAGGGCTCGCATTACATAAATGCTTTTCAAGGACAAGTACTAACTTTTCCCTTTTTCATTACCTTTTTTTTTGTTTTCCTCTGTCTTTCCCTCATTTCACATGAATTAAAAACACATTCAACTCACCATGGCTCCAAAAGCAAGGAAACGAAAAGACCTGGCACCGTCTGCTGCCCAAGAATCGATCATCACAAGACACCGAGCATCACTCATGGCCAACGAATTAGACACCTCCACTGATAACCTTATGACTCAAGAGGAGGTCAACAAGATAAGATCAAAGATTGACGAGATGTTCAAACTCGTACAAGCCATGGCAACAAAGGACTCAACCACAGCCCCCTCCTCATCTACCCTAAGAGGGGCAGATGCTGTCCCACCAAGAGTGGTGCTTCAGTCAGATATTATTGGGAAAACCAGGGAAAGCCCTAGGATAGTCGATGTTGAAGAGGAGGAAGGCAATCCGAAAACTATCTTACTCATTCCTTTAGCTGCAAATGCCATCCTTAACCATCTCAGCCCTGAAGATCTAAGGGCTAGAAGAATCCCTGCGGAGCATACAAGGGTACAGTGCCCTTGGTTCAAATTCATTCGACGAACTCTGCTTCTTCCCAAATCACCCGTGCCCGTCAAATTTTAAAATGCCTGACTTTTAGAAGTTTGGCGACACTAGTGACCCTATAGCCCATTTATGCCTATATGCCAGAGCCTTAAGCGGCCAAGGAAACAATCCCAAGTTACTGATGCAACTTTTTTAACATAGCCTGATAGGCCCAACTTTACAGTGGTTCGCAAGACTTGATCTGAGGAAAATCACTACCTGGGGAGAACTGATGACCACCTTCAGGAATCAATATAAGCACAACATAGATCTCACTATAGATCGATGGACCTTGACTATTATGGCCAAAAGAGAAAATGAGAGCTTCAAAACCTATGCTTTAAAGATGGAGGGAGCTAGCCATACAAGTCTATTCCCCATTAGAGGAGAAGGAATATGCTTAACTCTTTATGTAAACCTTTCGAGGGTTATACTATGAGAAGTTGTGCACCAGTACGGGGAAGAGTTTCTCAGACTTGATCTTGCAAGGAGAAATGATAGAGAACAGGTTGGAAATGAGGAAGATCACTAATCTCTACTCAAAGACTATAAAAAGCACGACAAAGAAGGTGGCTACCACAAGGGGAATCGGTAAGAAAGAAGGAGAGGTATCTGCCATCTTACCCACTCAGCAATTCCAACATCTATACCAGCCTCAACCCATGTTGCCTATAACTGCAGCCACCTAACCTGTGGTTCCAAATACACAAGCACCGGCTCCAGTCATGGTCCACCCTAACTTCAGTCCAAACGGGCAGGTCCGACGCAACCACACTTTCTCTACCTTAGGGTGTACTCAGACAAAAGTGTATCACAACTTGCTAAAGGCCAATTTGCTATCCCCTATTCTAGCTCGCCCCCTGCCTAGTCTTTTTCCTCCTACCTTTAATGGCACCCTCTCCTGTGAATACCATTCAGGAGGATTAGGACATGACATGGAAAATTGCTTCTCCCTAAGGCATAAAATCCAAGACATGATCGACAATGGGACAGTGCAGACGCAACCAACAAATCCTGCTCCTGCCGCAAATGTCACTACAAACCCTCTACCAGACTATACTATCAACGTCATCACAGAGCACAATAACAACAGGGTTTTGACCACCATATGCCAAGAGGTGTACCATGATGATGAAGATCAAATGGACTGGGAGGAACTAGAGTAGAATCACACCTTGTCTTGGTACAACCCTAATAAAGTGCAAGACCCTGAAGACGGGCCTATGGATGAATCTGCTAAGGAGATTGACTGTGTGGTACAAGAAGCTAAGTACATGGAAGAATAACTACAGCCATGCCTCTTCGACTTATCTAAAATACAAGAGCCGCAACTATACACACCTAAGGAGAGTTAGGGCACAGCTGGTTGCAAAAGCAAAAAACCCAGGGCTCGGGTTAAGTTCATTAAGTTGGAGGAAGGTAAGCTGGCCTGTCTGTTTACAGAGAACAAAGAAGAAGAAGAAGTTGGTGAAGAAAGGAAGGCTAAGAAAAGAAAGAAAGACCATGAGGTAGCTCTAAGTCCTAGGGGAAGCCTGGGCATGTCTGCAACGTTAAGGGAAGAAGTCAAGAAAGCACCAATGACCATCGCCGACCAGTCAATGCTTGGCGTCGCCAACCAAGGTCCCTGGTAAGTGGAATGTGAAAGAAGTAAGTGTGGTTCCAAAACCCACCTGAAAAACTCATTCGGTTAAGAGACCTGAAAAAGGGATGTCTTCTGCAGTCACCCTCTTATCTATCTTTCTTACCTTTTTGCATTTATATTCTATTATGTCAGAAATAGCGGTACTTCTAGCCTTTCTAGCTAAATAAAACATAGATGGGCCTTTTTTTAAAATTGATACTTGTCTCATATTCTTGCATGCGATATCTACTTTTAGAAACTTTTCCTTTTTTGCAAGTGGATAGAAACATCGAGGATGGAATAGCATGGACACCTCATTCAAAAATGGATAAAAGCTCCTTTGATCAAGGAGTGGGGATTTAGACAAAGAGTACAGAGAGATTGATCACGAGGGGCAACACTTGAATGGCATCTGAGCTAAGTGATGGGTAGCTGGGCTATCAAAAGGAAGAGGAACCATTGTTCTATCTTCCCACAAACAGCAAATGATTCCCTTTGCATAACCCACTAGAGTCGAAGGCGTTTCTTGGTCAAAAGCCCGAACCAGAGTTGCTTTATGTATGTTGGAGCAAATATCAGTAATGAATGAGCCCATGCATCAACAGGTGTTGTCCAAAAGACGTCATTGGAACTTCAAGCCAAGTTTTATAGACTAAACAATTTTACTTGAAATGAAGAGACCCTCATTTCTTCTACCATATAGTCAAAAGTTAACCATTGTAAAGCCCATTTGAGCCGTTTGCGTTCCTTTTCAAAAATTCAACCCTATGATCACTACCCACACTGGGTTAAGGCAAAGACATGAGTATATCTCTCAAAGTCGACAAAGTAGAGTGAATGCTAGAAAGCAAGCATGAAAAAACTGTAATAAAGGACAAGGGAATTGCAAGAAAGCCAGTCCTGTTATTAAAATGCTCAAAAAGCGACAAAGAATTCTTGCCAAAAGTGATCATGGGTTCTTATTAGCCAAGTAGAGGTAAGTAGGATTTTGAGCCTTTATCCATCCTTTTAAACACCCCATAACCTGGCCCACATTACAGTCCAAAGAAAAACTCCTCTCAGATCACGAAAAAATTACTTAGTCTAAATAAGCTCGGACAAAGTGACAGTAACACATGTACAAGATGGCATTTATAGGGACAGATTTCATCACCAAGAGCAACTATGGGTTTTATGCAACCTCAGTTGAAGATAATAGTCTTGTGCTTATAAATCCTTTCATTTCAACCTATGAATCCAGCCTACGTTACGGTCCAAAGGAAAGTTTTCTCAGATTGAGGGCCTAGCTGCCCATCGCTGTGCTAATGGCCATAAAAGTCATTGCTCAAAGCCATTGTCGAAATAGGGTGAAAAGGGGGGGAGCTCAAACCAAAAAACCCCAAACACCAACCTTACAGAAAGCGAGATTAAAGAACAACAATCAGAGGATGTGAGTCCATCAAGAATGGGGAGTGTATGCTAAGACACCCTGATATGAAAAAGGTCACGACTAGAAAAATGATGAGGTCCTACAAAAGAGGCATCATCCCAAGGATATGAGACATTGGCACAAGCTTGAGACACCTACTTGAATCTCAAAAGAAATAGATACATGTGAGAGCATTCTCGAGATCAACCAAGTGCAACCAACAAAGACAAGAAATTTTGTAAAAAAAACATTTATACCTGTCATTCAATGAAAAGAAATATATGATACTGTGCTAACCATGGAGGAAAAAGTCTCTTTAAAGGCCAAAATAGCCAAGAATGATATATGGTCATTTTGTTTTAAATAAAAAAAGTAAAAAGCTATCGTGTCAAAACTACAAGAACTCAGGGACGCAATCAAACCCTAGATGGACGCTAGGAGGCCAAAATAAAGTGACTACTGTCATCATTTGAAGAAGAAGTAGATGAGGGAATAGGATCAACCTGGTCACCAATAGCCGCTCCAAAACCTAAAGGCTCTGTCACCTCAATAGACTGAAGGACAGTTGTATAAGCTTTCTGCAACTGCTTTTGCCCATGAAAAGCACCCGGATCATCTTCACTGCACAAAGCCTCAGCCAGCTGCATCCTCAAGGACTCAATCTTCGCCACACAGGTATGCAACTGTATCATTGCCTTTCTCAACAAGGTATTAGAACGCCTCCGATGACAGCGCTCCTGGACAGTCACAACCACAAAGAAGTCAGTGTATCCCACAGCAAGACTTGGAGCCTCAAAAAGTGGATTATGGATCCCAGCATCCCCGAGTACATACCTCCTAAACCAGCTCCTGTAAGCTTTGGTTGTTTTTGGTTCTTCCGGGAAAGGACCTTGTATTTCAACATGAGAAGTCAGGGCGTGCCACATGGCCACCACCTCTTTCACCAGCTTGGGCAAGATCACAGTGTCAAAAAATAGATCGAACTCATCGGTAACCCATGTGTGTGGAATATCCTGCGACAATCCCAGCTGGTGGAGAACTTTGATTCCAAAGAAATGAGCAACTCCTTACAAACCCACTGTCAGAACAAAGATCCTATATGAAGTTCGTACCCTTAAAGGATCCCGGTTACATAGACCCACAAACCACATGACATCTCTAGAATATCTTTCCTGGAGAAATGTCATCTAATCCTCGGGGGCAATAGGAAAACTCTCATCTACCATGACAGACTACTGAGCCTCTGCAAAAGCATGAACATGATCCACCGTGGGATACCAAACTGGCCAAGGCAAATGTTACGGGAACAAATGGCAAACCATCCACAACTGGAAAAGAGCCACACAGCCTCGAAAGCTGAAATCTGCACCCCGCTGCAAATGAGTGAAACTGACATAAGTCTCATCTATGACCATCGGGGCATAAGACCATCCTTGCTGGATTCGGGGAAGCAAAGTGCTCAATCTCCCATTAATCGAACCATCCTCCCTGGGAAAAACCAGGACCTCGAGTAGAAACAAAGCAAGAGCATTCATCCTGAAACGGAGCCAGTGGTCTGGAGTATGCCAAATCCCTGCGAAAGCTTCATTACTGTGAACGAACTCGAATCGGGAAAGCAGGAATTAGGCAAGTACGAAAGGAAATTTGAGAATGAAGTCTAAACCCAAAGCAGGGCAAACTATGCCCAATTGAGATAAGACGGGGGAGGAGAAACCTCAATGGAAAATCAAAGCTATCAGCTGCAGAAGACCTTTCGCTGAACCTAGCAGACAGTTATACTCATGCGGGGTAGGGGTCATCTCACATTCTCCAAATCGGAAGAGACTCAAACCAGGGCACCAAAACGAAAGGACTATCTTAACCAAATCAGGCACCAACCGCATTGTGAGCAGGGATGCAATATGACCAAAGCTCCGACGGAAGATATCTTGCTCCTCAAACATTTACCCATCATATCAAACCCTCAAACGAGTCATTACCCCTACATTGGCCATCCTGAAAAGATGAGAAGAAAGAAAAGAAACATGTCAAGATCTGTCAGTCAGCGACATGAACAATGGCAAAGGAAAAGAAAAGAAAAGAATGCTGAAAAAAGAGGGATGGGGGTAAGAAATACTTCAAGTTTCTCAAGCAATTTCTCAACTTCGGATTCCCAATTTTATAAACTTTTTATCCTTAAAAAAGTTATTTTCAAAATCATTCCCGGTTTTATAAACTTTTTATCCTCAAAAAAGTTGCTTTCAAAATCATTCATGATTTTATAAACTTTTTGTCCTCAAAAAAGTTGTTTTCAAAATACTCCCAGTTTTCTAAAAGCTTTTACCCTCAAAAAGTTGTCCCGGTTTTCTAAAGCTTTTTCTCAAAAGTTCGCTATCAGTTTTCTAACTTTTTCCTTAAAAAGTTTAAATTAGTTTTGACCCTAGTTTCTTAAAACTTCTTCCCAAAATTCCACCGATCCAGGCCCAAAGCCGAGTTTTCAAAAAGCTTTCCCCTCCAAAAAAGCATGGTTTTTAAAGGTGTTTCCTTAAAAGCCCGGTCCTATGGTTTGTTAGGGCTTTCCCTCAAAATTCTCAATTTGATGGTTTCTAAGGCTTTCCCTTCAAAAGCCTATCCCTCTCCCTAATCTAAAGAACCCTTTTTAAAATTTTCCTAAACCATTTTCACGAAATTTCCAAGCGCCGAATTTTCTGAAAAAATCAGCAAAGTCCCATTTGTAAAAGGCCTTTACAACGCCACACAACCAAAAATTCACAACATCACCAAACATGTAATACCTTACAACCCACCCAACACGAGACATAGATAGGCAAACATCAATTTTTTTCTAAAATTTTGGAGGCTATTTCCTCACTTTTTTTTCAAACACCTTCAAAAGAGTTCACAAGTTTTCCAAAAACACATATAAAACTTTTCAAAAATATTCCTAGAATTTTCTAGCAACAATCGAACACTCCCAAGATTTATTTCTCAATTTTTTTTTTCAATTTTTCACATTTTTTAACATTTTTCTAACTTTTAAGAAATCAAAAAATACAATTATTTTTAGAAAATTACGACACTTCACACGGTTGCTCAAAATATTTTTTAAGGTATCCTACACAAAAATATCACAAAAAAACGCATTGACCAGTGCCCAAATCACTAGTTCTTCTAAGCCTACAATAAATCTTTTTCGCCAAAAATGGCAATCTACACAAACTCACTCAAATGATCACCAAAATGCAAAAATGGCTCCATAGATATGTTCAAAACGTTCAAGAACATCAATTTCCACTATACACATGCTTCAAACGGAAATCTACGCATTGAAATTAACCAAAAACAAGAAAACTCACTTTTTTAGAATTTTTTGGCGATTTCTTCTTCTCCAGCGACTTTTCAGCAATGACGTCACTTCCCGATGACTCCCCGGCATTCCACAAACACTCTCCAACAATGCCTAAGCAAAATCTCCCAAAGAGCTTTGGAGAGAAATCTCAAAAATTCACAAAACTAAACCAAAACCTTGAACCTGTAGCTGCTCTCTTAAAAAGTCCTGCAGGCTATGCGCCACTAATAGTGGCACCAGGCAACTCTAAACCTGGTGCCATTATGAGTGGCACACAGCTTAGTCCGGGCCCACCTCGGCCTTTTTCCTACCAAAACCAGTTTTAAATAGCCTTTTAGCCCCATTTTCAAGCTTTAACCTCCAGTTTTCAAAATTTCAAACCTCCGATCGCCTTGCAACCTGTATTGGGTACTTACTTTGTCATTTTCTGCCTTCAACATGTAAAGACAAAAAAAAGAGGGCCAGCTGTTAGCACTCCATTTTAGCCACTCGGTGATCTCCGGCCCGATTGAAAGCACCTTCAAACCAACACAAGCATACTTAAGTCCAAACTGGCTTCCCAGATCCAATCTAATCTGTTAACCGCTACGCGAGGCCACTGGGCCCACTAGAGGCAAAGTGACTAAAATAGCCCTGTTACATTAATCAGTCCAATCCAGACCGGCACGTCTTCTATAAGACGATAAGTCCATTCAAATCCAAAGTCAAATCTATTTGTCCCGTCATTCGAGAAAGTTGATCACTCATTGACGATAAAACCATTCAATCTAGCATGACACAATCACTGAGCAGGTTAATTCCTCAGATTGATAAAACCCCTTTCCCACTCATCTCCGAAAAGTACCTAAGTCCCCGAGATGAAAAAGCGGTTCACTTCTGGTGCTTACTAGCCCGTCAATATAGAATGTCTGTTAATCCGGCGTGTTCTTTGAGAAAGCATAAACCCATCAAGAATGGAAGACCATCCCAGTCCGGCACGACCTTTGAGAAAGTTTATTCCTCAAGGCGGTAAGACACTTTCAAGCCTGTCCACCAAGAAAGTATCAATTCCTCGGACACAAGTCCAAACCAAATCTAAACCGGTCAACATTGATGCCTGTTAGCCCGTCCTGATGAAAAATGACCATTTTGCCCCCAGCGGGCTCGACACGTTACTCGAGAAAGTTCAAAATGCTTCGAATAGTAAGACCACCCTAGACATTTTGGCATGTCCAGTGCCATCCAGTCAACCCCGGTCCTTTCCTAGAGGTTCCCCGATCAAAATGACCACTTTGCCAAATGCCCTAGGAAACCACACCGGCTCTAGGTGTCAAACCGGCAACACCCCAGTCAACTCTAGTTAACCATAGCCAACTCTGGTCAACCCGGTCAATCCCAGTTAACTCTGGTCAACTTGGTCAACCTTGGTCAATCTTGGTCAATCCTAGAACTCCCGGGATGAAATGACCGCGATCCGGTCACTCTTATTAACCATACCGGCTTTGGGGATCAAACCGACAAACTCCGGGACACTTTCCAAAGTATTTTTTTCCATTTCTAGCCGAGCCCTACCGTCCGACACCTTCCTTTTTTTGAACCAGAACCTCCTTGTTCCACTTTGAGTGAAGCATGACTATTCTTTAGCCGTGTGCCATTAATAGTGGCGCATAACCCCTAGAATCAGTTACAAATCAACTAGCCCTATAACTAGCCTTTGTTTAAGCCCTCATTAAACCTTCCTGTGCCATTCATAGTGGCGACTACCAAAATTAGGCCATATGCCACTAAGAGTGGCGCACCACATTGCCATTTTTGCACTATAAATACAAACCTCCCCCCTCTCTGTTTTGGTTTAAAAAAATTATCCAAAAACTCTCCCTCTATATTCTAGACAGCTCCTGGAGCCCTCTCTCTCTCTCTCTCTCTCTCTCTCTCTCTCTCTCTCTCTCTCTCTCTCTCTCTCTCCGACTGAGTCTAGGTTTCAGTCTGAACTCTTGAATCCCTAGCTTCCGAGCTCTATCGAAGGTTCGCCTCGCTACCCAAAAATTGCCAAAGCCTTCCCAAGTCAAAGGCCTGAGCCTTCACCAAAGAAAGAAGCAATGAGACATGGTAATCCCAATTTTACTTTTTCGTACTCCCCCACTTTCTCTTCTCCCTCCAATCCCAGTTGGGTTCTTCTCTTTTTTAATCATCTATCTCTAAATCCCTCTTTCTTGCATGCTTGAAACAAGAAGACGTTAAGTCCATGTCGAGAGTGAATAAGTGCCCTTAGGGCCCTCTTGCAATGTGGTGATACTTAACTTTGTACGTTTCATGCCATTACTATCGTAAAATTGCATTTGCATCCACGTCATTCCTCTATACCTTAAAATCATTTTCTAAAGTAGTTTTCTTAAAACCACAATTCTAGGCAAATCCTAAGCCTTTATGGTTAGGGTTTTCCTAGAAAAGTGTGACATTTTAAATGGCTTCCATTAGCCTACATTTGCTTCTTTTCAAAAACTTGGTCTAGGAATGATCCTAGTCTTTTCATGACTAAGGTTGTTTCGAGAAGTGTGTGACATTCAAAAGGACTCGAAAGGCCTACATTTTGGCTTCTTGCTTTTATTACTTTTCAAAGCCACAAGCCTGAAGCGATTCTAGCCTTTCAATGGCTAGAATGGCTTTACACGAAGTGCAATATTCATTTGGATGTCTAAAATTGAAGTTTGGGTTTTGGGCCCTAAAACATGTTTTCAAAAGACTCGATTTTTGAACCATTTCCAAAACTCGTACGTGTTAAACCCTAGAAGTCCAATCCTAGGAAAATCCCGTTTTTGCCAACTTGGAAACCTTCTATTTTTAAGCTAAAATCCTACAATTTTCAAACCCTCAAAATCCTCAATTTTTAAATCAATCGAAACTTTTATTTTCCAAACTTTCCTTTTCAATCAAATTAAAACCTTCCATTTCAAATCCCTCAAGTTGCTCTTTTTTCAAATCTTCCAAATTTAAACCCAATTTAACTCCTTCCATTTTGGAAACAATCCAAACTTGCCTTTTTCAAAATCAACTCTTTTCAAAACAAATCAAATCTTCTCAAATCTCAATCTTCCTGAAAAGAAAATATTTTAAAATCAAATCAAATCTTCTTGAAAATAAAACATTTCAAAAATCAAATCTTCCTGAAAATGAAACATTTTCAAAACCCAATCTTTTCAAACCAACTCAAATCAAATCAAATCTTTTCAAATCTCAATCTTTCTCAAAAGGAAACATTTCAAAATCAAATCAAATCTTCCTGAAAAGGAAACATTTTCAAGTCAAATCTTCCTGAAAATGAAACATTTCAAAAGTTCAATCTTCTTGAAAAGAAAAAACTTTCAAAACTCAAACTTTCCTGAAAAGGAAACTTTCTTAAAATGGAAACTTTCTAGAAATAGGAACCCATTTCAAAGTTCCAACTCTTTTGGACTCTTGTTCGAACTACGATTAACCTGATCCTCTTTAAGGATGTACATAGCTAACCCTTCTTGGGGTGCGGTTACAACCCTTTTCAAATTCTCAACTCCCTCTTTCAAACTCTTCTTCAAATTCTATTTTCAAAAATTTTCTAAGTGAATAGCATTAAATATAGGTAACCAGTGAGTCATAATTAGGTGAGTAAAAGGTGATTAGACATATAGGTACCGTAAGGGCGAGGTAGGGTGATAGTCTTAGGACATCTTCCTTACACGTAACCAACCTTCGTACTTAAGAATTTCTGTTTCAAAGACCAAAACTGAAGTCAATTTTCAAAAGGGCTTTCCAATATTTTTAGGGTTGTCAAGCAACCCTACCTTTTAAAACCCTCTCATGAGGACATTTAAAAGAAAAAAAAAATTTCAAAAACCTAAGTTTAACCCTCAAGTTTTACTTAGTGTAGATGACCTAGCACAACTTTAAATATGTTAGATGGCAACTCCAAAAATCTTTTCAAAAAGTCTTAATCAATTCCATTTCAAAAATTCAAACCCAGTCGCATTCATCCTTCTAGGAGGGGCAAGTTCTAAAGAGAGAGCATCATACCAAATTCCCACCCCTGGGCCAAGAAAGAGAAAGAATGGCACGGCATTTGGAAATGGGGCACGAATGGTATTTAGTTTTTTCTTTTTTTTTTTTTGTACACTGTAGGGTTTGTTGTGGAAACTTTTTTGGAAGTAATTTCATATTAGGGTTTTTTGTTAAAAAAAAATATTGTTGCAATATAAATAAAGTATAATTCATCTTGTATGTGAGCTTTTGTTTTGAGGTATCATGTAAATGCTTAAGCCTGACTTGTCCTTGAGCTTTCACATGAAGGCTGCACAAAAGACTTGTCCTACAACCCAATGAATTCAAGTGAACCCTTACTCATGCATCGTACCATATTGCTTATATATACATCATGTGATTACGTGAAGAAGTGCTAAAGTATACTTCCAAAGATGTCAAAATAAAAAGGATTATTTGGGGCATCGTCTAGTCATTCAGGAACAAGCAGCGACACGGATGAAAACCAATCTTCAATGATCCATATGGTGCATACATACACGGACCCAGTCGATAATAAATGATATGGCCGAAAGGAGTGCTCTCTTAACAAACCTATCCTAATGCACGATACGTTGGGTTCAGTCAGCCACATCTTCATCAGCGATGCATCATTACGTCCACCCCGCGGGTTAACTGACGACCAATGCATAAGGTTACAGTGGAAAGAGTTGTTTGATAAATGGTGTGAACAAGAGATGTATTGCCGATGGCATGGCTTCCATGTCCCAAAGGCCGATTCAACTAAGCTGTTTGGCAAGTCATTTTACAGCAAGGTCATGAAAGCGCTCAAATGAGAGATTGATCAAATGCAACGAAAGTTGGATATATATCATTTTATAGAGCATATGAAGAAAGAATTTGTTGATCAAACATAACGAATAACAAAAATTATTGAAGATCTGTTGCTAGTTTATTACCTATAACTTTCAGACTTTTAAGAAAAAGGTCTTAATCACTTTGTTAATTATCTACCTAATAGCCTTAGCGTTGTTGGAAAACCACTATGTTGTTATGAACATGGTCCATAAAGCTTGTTCCGGTTTGAAGTTCAGTATGATATAAAGTAAGTTATTATGTTTTCATGTAATATATGTGTGAGTTTGGTTTGGATCATGTTTGCCATTTTCTATTTCATGTCACATATATTCATGTTACTCAAATCCATTTTATTTCATGTCTTGGCCAATCTATCGCAATCTCAGTTTATAAATTATTCAAGCTTTCAGGATTTTGAAACTTAAGTTTTCGAAGTTAGGCCAACTTGGCCGTTGGGATACCGAAATGGGGAGGAAGCATCTGGGGACTGCAAAACATGACGGGAAGCACCGGTATGTTACGAGTGGCATGTGGGAGTTGACGGCACGTCAATTGAAGTCCCAATTCATAAGTTATGCAAGCTTTTGAGATTTCAAAACATAGGTTTTCAGAGTTAGACCAACTTGGCCGTTTGGGTACCAAATGGGGAGGAAGGTTTTGGGGAGTACAAAACTTGACAAGAGGCACCGGTGAGTCATGAGTGGTGTGTGGCAGTTGACAACACGTCAATCGAAGTCCCGGTTCATAAGTTATGCAAGCTTTCGTGATTTCAAAACTTATGTTTTTAAAGTTAGGCTAACTCATCCATTAGGGTACTAAAATGGGAAGGATGGTTCTAGTAAGTGTGAAACATAAGGGAGACACTAGTGTATGACGAGCGACATGTGGGAGTTGAGGGTACGTCAATTGGATTCTATGTTCATAAGTTATGCAAGCTTCCGAAATTTCAAAACTTAGGTCTTCGAAGTTACGTTAACTCAGTCGTTAGGGTTGATGGCACGTTAATCGAAGTCCTGGTTCATAAATTATGCAAGCTTTCATGATTTCGAAGCTTAGGTTTTCAAAATTAGGCCAACTCACCCGTTGGAGTACCAAAATGGAGAGGAAGGTTCTAAGGAGTGCAAAACTTGACAGGAGGCACTCTTATGTCACATGCGGTATGGGGGAGTTGACGGCACGTCAATTAGAGTCTCAGTTCATAAGTTACACAAGCTTTTGAGATTTCAAAACTTAAGTTTTCGGAGTTAGACCAACTCGATCATTGGGACACCGAAATGGGGAGGAAGGTTCTGGAAAGTGCAAAACTTGGCGGGAGGCACCGGTGTGTCACGAGTGGCATGTAGAAATTGACGATACGTGAATCGAAGTCCCGGTTCACAAGTTATGCAAGCTTTTAGGATTTAGAAACTTAGGTTTTCAGAGTTAGGTCAACTTGGTCGTTGGGGTACCAAAATGGGAAGGAAGGTTTCAGGAAATGCGAAACTTGATGGGAGGCACCGGTGTGTTACGAGTGGCGTGTGGGAGTTAATAACACGTCAATCACGGTCCCGATTCATAAGTTTTGCATGTTTTGGGATTTTAAAACTTAAGTTTTTAAAGTTAGGCCAACTCGGCCGTTGGGGTTCCGAAATGGTTAGGAAGGTTTCGAGGAGTGCAAAACTTAATAGGAGGCACCTGTGTCTGACGAGTGACGTGTAGGAGCTGATGGTACATCAATCGGAGTCCCGGTTCATAAGTTAAGCAAGCTTCCGGGATTTTGAAACTTAGGTTTTTGAAGTTAGGCCAACTCAACCATTGGAGAATCGAAATGGGGAGGAAGGTTCTAGGGAGTGCAAAACGTTACGGGAGGCACTGGTGTGTCACAAGTGGCATGTGAGAGTTGACGGCACATTAATCGGAGTCTGGTTCATAAGTTATGCAAGCTCTCGGGATTTCAAAACTTGGGTTTTAGGAGTTAGGCCAACTCGGTCGTTGGGGCACCAAAATGGGGAGGAAGGTTTCAGGGAGTGCAAAACTTGACAATAGGCATCGGTGTGTCACGAGTGGCATATGGGAGTTGACTGCACGTTAATCGATGTCCTGGTTCATAAGTTATGCAAGCTTTCAGTATTTCAAAACTTAGATTTTTGGAGTTAGGCCTGCTCGGCCATCTGGTTACCGAAATAGGGAAGAAGGCTTCGGGGAGAGCAAAACTTGTCAGAAAGCACTGGTGTGTCATGAGTGGCATATGGGAGTTGACGGCATGTCAATCAGAATCCCGGTTCATAAGTTATACAAGCTTTTGGGATTTCAAAACTTAGATTTTTGGAGTTAGGCCAACTCAACCGTTGGGATACCGAAATGGGGAGGAAGGTTTTGGGGAGTGCGAAACTTGACGGGAGGCACTAGTGTGTCATAAGTGGCATGTGGGAGTTAACGGTACATCAATTAGAGTCATGATTCAAGTTATAGAAGCTTTCGAGATTTAGAAACTTAGGTTTTCAGAGTTAGGTCAACTTGGTCGTTGGGATACCAAAATGAGGAGGAAGGTTCCGGGGAATACGAAACTTGACGGGAGGCACCGATGTGTCATGGCTGGCATGTGGGAGTTAACTACACGTCATTTAGAGTCCTAATTCATAAGTTTTGCAGGCTTTCGGGATTTTGAAACTTAGGTTTTTTGAGTTAGGCTTACTCGGCTGTTGGGATACTAAAATGGGAATGAAGGTTTCAAGCAGTGCAAAACTTGACGGGAGGCACCAATGTGTGATAGGTGACGTGTGAGAGTTGACGGCACATCAATCAGAATCGTAGTTGATAAGTTATGCAAGCTTTTGAGATTTTGAAACTTAGGTTTTCGGAGTTAGGCTAACTTGGCCGTTGGGGTACCGAAATGGGGAGGAAGGTTCCGTGGAGTGCAAAATTTGATGAGAGGTTCCGGTGTGTCACGAGTGGCATATGGGAGTTAATGGCACGTTAATTAAAGTCCCAGTTTATAAGTTATGCAAGCTTTCAGGATTTCAAAACTTGGGTTGTCGGAGTTAGGCCAACTTGGTCATTAGGGTATCGAAATGAGGAGGAAGGTTTCGAGGAGTGCGAAACTTGACAGGAGACACCGATGTGTCACAAGTGGTGTATGGGAGTTGACTGCACATCAATCGGAGTCCCAGTTGATAAGTTTTGCAAGCTTTCGGGATTTTGAAACTTAGGCTTTCAGAGTTAGGCCTACTCGGCCATCGAGGTACCGAAATTAGGAAGAAGGTTCCGAGGTGTGCAAAACTTAATGGGAGGCACCGGTGTTTCACAAGTGGTGTGATGGAGTTGACGGCATATCAATCAGAGTCCTAGTTCATAAGTTATGCAAGCTTTTGGGATTTCAAAACTTAGATTTTCGAAGTTAGACCAATTCGGCTATTGGGTACCAAAATGGGGAGGAAGGTTCTAGGGAGTGCAAAACTCTACGGGAGATATCGGTGTGTCACGAGTAACGTGTGATTGTTGACTGCAAGTCAATTGGAGATCCGGTTCAACTGGTTCAGAAATAGAAAGGTGGTAGCTGATTTCCTAATATAAACACTATTTGGAAAGGCATTTTATAAAAAAAAAGAAAAGCTTTTTGTAAAAGTGTTATTTGTAAAAATGCTAATTGGAAAACATTTATACTTTGGTGTCTTTTTCATTTTTCCGTTTGATATACTACAAGAAATACACTCAAGAAGCGCTATTTTAAAAAACGTTTTTCTTAAAAACGTCATTTGAATTGACACTCAACTTGAGATATTGAATTAAGTTGAATCAGTACCCAGGTTGGGAAAAAACTTTAATTTCCCTCTTTGTCAAGGAAATTAGCTAAACATCCTTGTCTTGAAAAGATCTCCTATTACTTTCTCCACAAACATCACATAGAGCATAAGAGAGTGGTAGCCCAGGCCTTCCTTGTTGGACCTCCAGGGCACCCCTTACTCCAAGAAATAAAAAGCTCCCTAATTGACTGAGGTGTCACTCATTTTACTCCAAACACCATGTATAATATGGTCCAGATCTCTCTTGTCACCGATATGGAACAAAATTTTCATTTTTTTCCATCGAAACTATCGAAAATTTTCCATTTCCAAATAGACCGAAAAGAAACATTAATAGAATAACGAAACTCTATTGTTTCTATCAAAACACATTGCAACATAGAAATTGTACCAAAACGCAATACTATATACTAAAACAATAAGTTATATCAATACGAATTTAAAACTTTTGTAAATGTTGTACAATTTTTATTGAGAAAAATATAAAAGATTATATTTTACTATATTAATATTTTTTACTTCTAAAATATTTCCAAAACATCTCAAAATATTTTCAAAATATTTTTAAAATATTTTCGTTTTCAAGCCAACTGAAACGACCTATCAAAACGAAATTTTGATCCTTAGTCATCGAGGAGTGATGCAGAAGGTGATTCACGCTTTTCTCATCCGTCTTGCCTATGCCACACTAGTCTAACAAAAGTTTGTGTCTCTTCTTGAGGTTGTCATCCGACTCATCCCTTACTTAAAGCTACTTCCCCTTACGTAGGCGGTACTTCCCAACTATCGCCCTACGCCACAAACAATTACTATCAGCAACAAATTAAAAAAGACTTAATCACTAATCCCGAACGCTCCTCCTTCCCCGGAACACAGATCTCCTCCCAATCGAGTGGTGATACTTGACTCCTCCCCTATCCCACCCTGCAAAAAATCCCTCATCACCTTCTCAAGCATTCTAGCAATAGAAATGGGGATGGTAAACATGGAAAGAAATACAGCGGCAAACTAGAAAGGGAACTCCTAATAAGAGTAAGACCGCCCCACTTAGATAAATATTGCCTCTTCCACAAGCCCAGCGCTTTCTCAATCTTTCCACCACCTGATCTCAAACTGCCTTATATTTGAAGGAGGTCCCCAGTGAAAGACCCAAGTAGATAGAAGGCAAAAAACCCACCCTACACCCCAAATTAGTTGCCAAAATCTCAAGCTCTCCCACAGCAGTAAGCTCACTCTGTCGAACCTTTGACATCTAAGTTTGTCAAGATTCCAGCAATATCTAAGAAATTTAAGGAATGATAGATGAAAGCAATATGAATTTAACACTTGCAATAGTATTTATAGATTCTTTAATTATTTAAACAAATAACAAGGCTCCAATTTCATGCTGAATTTTGTGCAATATTGTTCACAGCAAGACCTTCGTTTTTTTGTTATCCTCGTAGTCAAGGACATACACCATCCTAGACTTTGGAGAGGGGGAGCTTTGAAGTAGTAGTGACACTGTAATAATGCTCACTATTGTAAAAGTTTTCTGGAATACCTCAAAGCTAGTGAGGTTAGAAACCCAAAGCATGACGTCTCTGGATGACTTAAAATTGATTAAATGCTAAACATTTTGAAATATAGCGAGTCAGTGACACCTTAATGATTCTTGCAGCAGGACGTTTACGAGATTTGGTTGAAATCCATGAAAGGTTTAAGGATATTAGCTGGTAGCTAGATTGCAAACCCCATGTTTGCATTTTTTTGTCTTTGTTGGTTTTTGGGATATAATTTTGCTTTTTAATTTCTGTAATTCATTTGCAATTCAAAATTAGTATTGCTTATTTTTATGTCCTATATTTGTTCATAATTAGGGAATATATTTTATATATATTTTTGGATGTTCATATTAGAGGTTTTTTGGTAGGGATTTTTACAATTAGAAGTTCAAGGATGGAGAAGTCCAAATCTTTTAATAAACGTTCAAGTGGTGGTCTTTTCAACTCTTCCACTGGCATTTCTGGTCACGAATATTTTCCTTGTTTATTATGTATCAAATATCTGGACAACCACTGTGTATGCCATAGATTCTTTGAAATCCTATTGTTTTTAAAAGCATAGTTGAGGTATCAACACCCAGGAGAAGAGAGCCTCTCATATATTTGCCCCTTTCTTATGGACAATTTTTCCCTAAAAACTGCTGTTATATTGACTACTATAAAAAAAAAAGAAAAAATGTTGATGCCAAGAATGGTGTAAAACTTCCATAGAAAATGATGATAGCTAAACTTTAGGTTTTATAGACTTGGGTGCCGGTGTTGGGCACTGATATATGTCTAAGTGTCAAATTCATCTGAATTTTATTCCCAAATACATCAAGACATGGCTAAATTTCATAATTGTTAAATGCTTCTTTTATTTTTTAGGGTAAAAATGGTGTAGACAAACTAACATAGAATTTCCTTTGCATAACATGGGAATATTATAGTAAATTCAACTATTTGGGTATACTTAATGGGTGCGTGTCCAGCTAAGTATATCATTACTTACGTAGCAAGTGTTTGATAGGGGTACTTTACAAATTCAGAAGAGTCCATAGAACTTAGGCTAAAATAATTAAGCTATTGTGGGAGAAAATATTAAGTACCCATATTGGACACGAGAGTTACCTAAAGTATTCGTGATATTGGGGGTGCTCCTGCTATTTATTTTCATGATGTGTTATCATTTGCAGACATGTTTTATATTCATTCCATCTCTGTGGTTGCTGCTGCCATCATCAAGATTATGGCAAAGCCATGGGAGCGCATAGCCAACCACATGAGCATGGTTAGTGTTTTCACCATTCGAAGGTGAGTAGACAATAATACTTGCATACGAGATCATTTAATCATTGATATCTAGGCAGGTTATCTTTTTATCTCTTGTCCTGGAAAGCGCTGTTAAAAAGATCTACTTGATTGTCTACTTAGCTTTCCTAGTTTCTTAATTTTTTTTGTTACTTTGTTAGTATTTATTTGTTACTTTCCTCTAAAATAGAGATAATACTACACTAGATGATCTAAGGAAAAATGCAGCAACACCATTTTAGAAGAATTATTCTTCCAAAAACGCACTTCGTGGCCATTTCCCACTCTGAAAAAAGATGTTAATAATCTTCTCACGCCTTCATATGCTCTTCGAAGACCCACTCTATAGGGCCTCTAACAACACCACTACTCTGCCCATCCACCAATCAAGCTACCATATTTTCCCACAATCGCCCTCCTCCACATACTCTCTCTTTCCAAGGCAAATCTCCGGAATCACGTACCCCATAGTGACTTATTAAACAAATCTAACTTTCTTATCTCAACCCTCCTCCCTCAGAAGTGAAGCATACCTCCTTCCATTCTACCAAATGATATTTAAACTCATCCCCTTAAATTCAACCGCCAAACCTTCCTTCAAAAAATTACTAATCAACTTCTCTAGCCTTTGCGCCACATACATAGGGATGGTGAAAAGTGATGTAAAATACGTTGGCAAATTGAACAACAGTGCACTTAATAAAAATTAATCACTCCGCCCTCCTTTTTATGTTATTTGGACTCTTCTAAACTTGTGAAGTACCTGTATTGGATACTCAACACTCCAATAAGGGTATGAGATATACGTCCAATATGACTAGTTCATCATTCATCTAACAAGTATGAGTAATTGAGGTTACTATAGAATTAACATTTTACTTTCATTTATGCATGGAATGCAATTTTTTTGTTTGTAAATCAAAAAATAAAATTTCTATTTATTTCCATTGAAACAACTGAAATGTTTCTTTTTTCTAAGAGACCAAAATTAAATACTAGTGAAATAACGAAACACTATTGTTTCCATCAAAATACATCGGAACATAGAAAAATGAATCACAATTTAATGTTATATACCAAAACAATATGCTGTATCAACCCAAACTTAAAACTTCTCACAAATGTTGTATAATTTTCATTGAGAAAAATACAAAAGATTGTATTTTGCTAGTTTAATTTTTTTAGTTTCAAAATATTTCCAAAACATTTCCGTTTTTTAGCCAACCGAAATGACCTTTCGAAACAAAATTTTGATCCTTCATGTAAATACCATTTTACTTTGAAACATCAAAAAAAATATTTAAAAAATATAAAATCTAACTATATCCGAGTATCTTTAGATATGAGAATTAGATGAATTCGATACTGGAACACGTTCCCGCACCTCAGTCCAGGTAACATAGGTCGCTTCCATATAGCCAATCTCTTCTCGACTACAACTCAAATACCACCTTGGATTTAAAAGAAGATACGAAAGGTAAACCCAAGCAAGAGATTGGTAAAGCCCCAATCCTGCACCCCAAATTCACTGCCAGATCTTCAATATTATTTACTTCACCCGCTGGAATAATCTCACTCTTTGCCAAATTAATATGCAAACCCGATACTGCCTCAAAACATGGCAAAACACTTCTCAAATACCTCAACTCCTCCACCTTGGCCTTACGGAAAATAATAATATCATCAGTGGATGACAAATTTGGTATAGAAATGGCCTCTCCACCCCTATCCCCCACCTTGAAGCCCCTCGTCAACCCCTCTTCCTCAACTCTACTAAGCAAACGGCTTAAAAAGCAGCTTATGTGGCTGCTTGTCAATAGTTTCTGTCTACTGTGGAACTGCTATCTTCCAATAGGGTATAACCACCGGAGGTTCCTCGTTAATATTGCCTCCAAATGACCTTTCCCCTTATCCAAAACTTTGTTTCTTCAGGTAAAGGTTCAATATTTATATAACAATTGTCATAGTCATGTGCCATGTTATCTTCACCACACGACATTGTAGAGAATAGCTTAGTGGTAAAATTGTAATATACCTCCTAGTTCATAATATTCAAGTGAATAAACGCCCCTGTGGGAAATAAATCATGAAATTCTGTGATAAACAGCATTTTTACTTCTCAAAAATGCATGTGTTTTGCCCAGTTTTTGTAAAACCTTGTATGCAAATCTTCACTTTTCCTGTGGTTTTCAGTTTAGTGTCATCTAGGTCATCATCATCTTATTAATATACGAAGGCCAGCCTGCAGTGATTAAAATTTTGTTGGGTGGCTAACTGGTCATTAATATTGTAGCATTGCTGCCTAGAATTTTTCAGTGTCTTTCAATTGGAATCCAAAATTTTAGGTTTTTGAGACTTGGGCATTTTCACAACACTTATCTATGACTGTGCTTTAATGTTTATCTTTTCTATTTAACGTTTTAAACTAGGGTCTGAGTTACATACAACAGAAGTTATAAAGAAATCTGGTGGTCTGCGAGTCTCCTCTGGCATTGAAGGATTGGCCTTTCTAAAGACGACGAAGGTAAGCTAATATAATGTTGAATTTTTAGTACTGTTCATTATGTATGACTGCATAGCTTCATTGTTTTGTTTTTTTTTTTTTTTTTGGTTCGACTGGAAAAAACCCTTGACCTATTGAAACTCTTTATATACTACTTTATTTGCACCATTCAAGGGAAACTAAAGACCTGCTCCCTCAAGTTTGGGTGTCACATATGTAATTTATACACGAAACTTACTTCCTGGGAATAGCTTCTACAAGTATTTGGCATCTGGACTGGTTTTTAAATTAATGTTATAAGCAATATCAATTTTGAAGCTTTTATAATGTAGCTTATCACCATGCTTCGATGGCTTGTTTCAATCATGTAACTCGGTGCTAATCTATCCTAAATTGAAGATGCCGAAAACAATAAAAAATATCAAACTTCTAATTTATGAGAGTGATGCCTAATTTCTGCCCTAAGAATTGGTCATATTTGTCCTGCGCTTAGAATGCCTGGACATTTAGTGAGAAGGATCTAATATGGTATGCTCATAAATAACCAGTTGAGGAATGCTTTTTCTGCTAGTGATTTTAAATGTGTGATGGATGAATTCAAGTAGCTTTCTCTAATATATTTGGGCATTCTGACTATAAAAGTCTGAAATTAAGAACTTTCATTGTGAAGTGGACTATTAAACTTAATTACAGATGGGATGTGCAGAATGCAGAGGTTACCGAGGTCCTTCTGGTGGTGGCAATATCATTTGGATTCAGATGGGACTTCACTTTTAACGTTAGCTAAGTATATGATCCTTCCTCTTGAGAATGGAAATCTTCTTTTAGTTTTGCCTAATTCCGTGGTCCTTTCTTGAACACCCATGTTGAAATGATGGCTCTTCTTGATGGTTTGGCTTATTATTGTAGTCTTGAGTCTCTTGACTTCTTCAGCATTTTGTTGAATTGGACTTCTTATTGTTGGTTGATGTTCTCAATAACTTCTTCGAGCTCGAGCCTGTTGTATTCATTTAAAGTTTTCACTGTTAGCCTCCATTGAAGAGCCACTGATAGTTTGTTAGCAAAGCGAAGGGGATCAAATTTTCTATTATCAACTTAGCCTTTGAAAGAAAGATTTCATTTTCCATTCTCTTTCTACTCGAAAGATGTAGAACGGGGACCTCTTGCTGATGTTTTCCATTGATGTTAAGAGATCTCAAAGTGACCTTAGCATGAGTTACTTCCATCTGGGGACCAGTTCTAGTCATGTTATGTCAATAAATAAAGATAAACAACTAAGCTTGAAAACCGAATTTATGAGCTCTAAATTCACATACAGAATGATATCACAAATTGATATGCTTGTAAAATCCACGTAGAGAATGATAATGACAAACTGTAATGCTTCTAAATTCACTTATGGAATGATGTGACCAAATGATATGCTATCATTTGATTGGAAATACTGGACAATCAATCTCTATTGTATGCTCATAAATGCCACTGCAACAAAAAAGCACTTCTGGGGACTTAACAGAATGGACTTATATCGAGATATCCCATTACAAAGGTTTCTATATGAATCATATCCATTGGCCCTTGGCCGAAAGGTCCATAATGTCCACATCCAACTAGGAGCTCGAAAGGTCTGGAGTTTGATAGTCAGAGCAAGTTGTTTGTGTAGCTCACCATTTTGCAATTTGCCTCTCTATAGCTAAAACAAAGTTGTACACTTTGGAAGTCAGGGACTAAAACACCTTTTTCGTTTTGATTTTTATGTTGCTATCATGGTTATGGATCTCCTACCGTACTGGCCAGTATGACCTAATACATACCGGTATGACCCAGTGCATACCATTCTTTTCAACTTTCCGGTCACTATACCAAAAGATTTCGGTCATGCCGGACAATTTCGGATGGTATTAAGCAATTTCGGACTGTACCGGGATGCACCTTCGTGGAGAGGTCTGAGATGATCGACCTTCTTGAAGACGGTGTGGGGCTGGTGGCGGCAGATCGACAACTTCATGACATCCGGCAAGGGATGGGTGTTGGTTGACAAATTCCCGTATGGAGTTTCCGTCTCAGTATAGTATGGGGTGCTTGACTGGATGTGTGTGCTGTCAGTGACTGGAGTCTAGGTTGTGGCCATTTCTTTTGGCTGAGGACAGAAGCGATAGGGAGGGGAACAGATGGCCTAGGTTTTTTTGTAGAGAGAAATTATACTTTAGTCTAGTGTCGTTACTTTTAAATACACATCTGCCATGTCTTTGGATAATGTTTGGATGTGGGCTTTGATTGGACTTGTGAAAGATAAAGGGTTCGACCATATTCAACATTTTTTTTATAAATAAAATAACTTTTATAAACAAAAGACGTCTTAAAAAGGGTGGCGAAACCCTGAACAAAAGATCCAAAAGAAAAGCCCCATCGCCTATATATCCACATGCATTTACAAATTTTTCAAAAAGTCCATAAAAGAAAAAAGACAAAACAAAGAAGATTCAACCAACCAAAAGTAAAGGGAAAAGAGAATAACTCTCTTTAAGCAATGTGTTGGATTCTGAACTCCTTCCAAAGCCCCACGGTTCCTTTCCAACCAAATATACCACAGAACACATAAAGAAGTGATCATCCAAGCTTTCTTGGCAATTCTGCGTGGACAACTACTCCCTCAACAAGCCAACAAAGCAGAGACCGAGGTAGGCATAACCATTCAACTCCGAACAAAGAATAAATCACAACCCACACTTCTCTAGCCACAGAGCTATGGAGGAGAAGGTGATTCACTGACTCTCCACAATATTTGCACATGTAGCATCAATCCAACAAAATCTTTCTCCTCTTTATAAGATTTATCCATGGTAAGGATAGCCTCATGAACTGTCGTCCAAGCGAAAACAACCAACTTTGGAGGAGCCTTCTCTTTCCAAATACCTTTTCATGAAAATCTCAGTTCTCTCCTTCCACACAAAGAAACATAGAACGAGCGGACTGAAAAGGAGCCATTCTTGGAAGCCAGCCAAACCAACCTATCATCCCCTTCCCCACTCACCTTGGTGTCATATAACATACCAAAGAATGCCGTCATCGAATCTAACTCCCAGTCCTGTAGATTCCTCCTAAACTGTGGAGACCAAACAATACTCCTATTAATTAAGGAGGAACAACTCACCACTGAAGCTTCCTTGTCACTAGCCGCCACAAATAAATCAGGGAATATGTCCCTCAATGGCTTGTGACCACACCAATTGTCTGTCCAAAACATCAACCTAGTGCCATCCCCCACCTTAAAGGAATTCAAATTAACAAAATCTTCCCACACATGCATGATGCCTCTCCAAACCCCCACTCCATAAGAGCCTTTACACTGACCCGAGGTACACCCACCCATATCACACCCAAATTTCCCCACCACTACTCTTCTCCAAAGACCACTCCTGTCCATTCCAAACTTCCACAGCCATTTATCTAACAAAGTTTTGTTTAAATAAAAACAACTTTCTAATACCCAACCCACCCCCTTTTTTCGGCTCACACACCTTCCCCCAATTCACGAGGTGGTACTTAAAATCATTCCCAATATTACCACACAAAAAATCCCTTTGTAACTTCTCAAACCTTTTTTCCACAGAGCAAGAAATAGAGAATAAGGAAAGAGCACATGTGGGCATATTAGAAAGAGTGCTCTTGATAAGGGTCAAGTGTTTGCCCTTTGATAAATACTACCTCTTCCACATAGCTAACTTTCTTTCGAATCTCTCCACCACCCCCACCCGTGCCACTTTCGATTTGAATGAGGATCCAAGAGGTAAACCCAAGTAGGAAGTAGGAAGTAGGAAAAGAACCAACTTTACAACCCAAGTTAGAAATCAACCCAAATCCTACAAAATTATTATTGTTTTTTGCATAGGTGATTTGTGGTTATAACAAATCAATTTTAGAATTTAAGTGTCATTACATATGAATACAAGTTGAATGAAAGGACTGCTTGCACTTGAAAATTAAATAATAGCTCTAAGTAAATACATATAATTTAATAAATATGTAATATTTGTAGTGATAAATCCATAACGGTATGCTCACCGGTACTAGTATGCTATGCTAGCTGGAGTCTTCTAAATATATGAAGTACTCGTGTCAGACACTCAACACTCAATACTTGACACTCGACACTAGTTGGACATGCATCTAACAAAAATGTATTACTAATTGAGTTTACTATAAAACTAAGCATAGGACTTCTATTTCATGTATAAAATGTTATATTTTAACTTGTAAATGTCATTTTATCCTAAAAAATAAAAAAAAAAGTATTTAAAAAATATGAAATCTAGCCGTGTCTTAGTGTTCTTAGACATGAGAATTAGATGAATTCAACAATTGGACACGTACCTGCACCCGACACCCGTACTCTAGTCCAGATAACATAACTGGTATGTACTCTACCAATGACAACAATAGTACATTGTCTATTACGAGATTGACAACTATGGTTACTATGCTTGGAGTTTGCATCATATAAAGTGCAAAGCCAAGAGAACTAATGAAATTTTAAGTGCTGGTAATAAGGTAACACATGTATGTCATACAATTTGTTTTCTCTTACTTCTAGTTTATTATTTGTGTAACAGTTAGGTTTTAACATATTCGTAAAGGATAAATACACGCTGTTGCCTGATATGCGTGAGAGGATGCTGGCAACAGAGTTGACTACATCATGCAAGTATGTATATTTTAGGAACTGCTACACACCTTGTTTGGTTTTGTTGCTCTTATGTTAGGATTTCTATTTGTATTTTGAGGAATTCGAAGGCATGTTTTGAGATGAAGTACTGCTGAAGCAGGTACTCTTTTGAGTCTCTCTCTAGCATTCCTGCAAAGCCAATTTACTTTAGTGAGAGATACCTGGAAGTTAAAAAAGTTTTGCTTGATACTTTCTTTAGTCCTCCAAAGGAGGCAGTATACAGCCCATCTGTTCAAAATACTCTTTATCAGATGGCAAAGGCTGTTCTTGGCAGGTCTCTCTCTCTCTCTCTCTCTCTCACACACACACACACACACTAACATGTAGACATGGCATGATGCAATCATGGGTAGAGCCATGTTGAGGGCTGACCTGGGCTATAGCCAAGGGTAGCCTGGCCCAAAATTTTTTTTTACTAGATATAAATTTATAAGAAATATAGTTTAGCTCAACCCATTATTTTGTAGTCCCCCTCTTTACATGGTAGATCACCTAACTCACTCCAACCAATCTCAATTTCAAACTTAACCATAGATAAAATCATAACCCAGCCCACTCCAGCCCATCCCAAGTTCAAACTCAACCATATAAAAAATCATAACCTAACCCACTCCAACCCATCCCAATTTCAAACCCAATCACATAGAAAATCACTACCAACAATCCATCTTTATCTTTTCCTCTTCCCTTTCTCTCTCTAAACCAAAACCCAACCTCCTCTTCATCTTCTCTCTCCAAACTCAACATTTTGAATCAACACACTTCTCTGTCTCTTAAAAATCATAATAGTAGACTCATCTCTATCTCCTAAATTCACAACAATAGACTCATCTCTCTCTATCCACACCTACATGAGTCCATGAGGCCATCTGTTGCTTTGTATTTGTAAAAATTAGTTACAACAAATTCAAGAGATTAAAAATTAATTTGAGATTCCTTTCTTATTTTTTTCTCTTCAATCTTTAAAAATTTAGATTCAATTATAAAATTATGATACGTATTCACGTTTGCAAATAAAAAAAAATCATGTATTCAGATCTCACAAATCCATCGATCTAGCCATCGTCATCAATTTTTGGTGGCCATGATTGAGCACAAAAGAAGGAAAGGGGGGGGGGGGGGGGGGGGTGGGGAGAGAGAGAGAGAGAGAGAGAGAGAGAGAGAGAGAGAGGCGAGTGTGAAGGTAGGCTTTTGGTCAACGATGGTGGCTATGAAGAGAGATCAGTTGGCGATAGGGATTTCAAAGGTCTCACAAGAAAGATAGAGATAATAAGATAGTCAGTTATGGGTGGGAGTTTAAAGCTTAGAATATGGTGTAATGTGGACTTTTGAGGCTTGCCACATGGCAAATTTTCGTTGACCCACGTCATCGACATCAGTAACTACATAATTCATGACGTAGGAAAACTGCGCCCTAGATTTACATAGCTCAGGTTAATGAAAATTGTTATTTTTGCCTATGCCATTGCACTTACACCTTGATTAATTAGAATGCGTACCTCCATTTGAGCATGTTCTACCTTCAAGCTTTGATTGAAGGGCTTGCTCCACTTGATTTCCAACAACCCTATTCAACCTCTCCTCGGGTGTTTTTAGTGAGCCATTGAGATGAGTTAAAGATAAAGTGGACAAATCCTTTGACTCTTCAATGGCAGCAACAACACTATTAAATTTTGGAGTCAAGCTTCTCAAAACTTTTTCAACAACCTTTTGGTCAGTTAAATTTTCACCAAGAGACCTTGCTTGATTAACAATGGAAGTAACTATTGTGAGATAATCATGAATAGACTCAAAACGTTTCATCATTAGAGTTTCAAAATCACGATGAAGAGTTTGCAATTTCAAGGTAATACTTGACCTAATCCTTCATATTCACCCTGAAGCAATTCTCAAGCTTCTTTAGATGTCTCTGCTCCCATTATCCTCGAAAAAATTGTATCATCCAAGGCTTGCTGAATGTAAGACAAAGCCTTAGTATCCTTCCTTTTGTTTTTTCCTCATCTCTGTTCTTTGAGCAATAGTGATTCTCCCTTCTTGGTTATCATACTTTATATAACTAATCTCAACTAATTTCCATAACTCAAAAGAACTAAACAATGTTTTCATTTTTATGCTCCAGAATTGATAATTCTCACCTTTGAAAATGGGAACCGTAGGTTGAGAATTATTACCTGTAGCAGCCATTCTTTTCCTTACCTTCCCTTGCTTTTCCAGCAACTTGCTCCAAACCCAGTCCAGTAAACCTTGTTGAGTCAAGGTTGATCCTTGTTGGCTCAAGGTTAATTCCCATATTGATTTTGATGATAACTAAACCTTGTGTTATGATATTAATGAATCTACTTAGTGTGCAGATTAACAAGTTCATAATTTAGACTTAAAGTTAGATCTTAAGTCTAATACATATCAAAGGAATGCATAACAAGTTCAAGATGCAAGCAATGAATTCAAAGGGCTATGCAATGAACAAAACTGAGAAATGATGCCTATCTCTACTTCAAGAAAATGACTTACATTCAATGAAGATTAATTTGCAAGATAGACTGAAGACTTCATCAGTTGAGGAAATGGAATGATTAGTTAAAGATGAAGAATGGAGATATTGTAAATACCTAAAGAAAATTTCATCAGAATACACAAAGATCAGTTGAAGAAGTGCAATGCTCAGTTGAAGAAGAATTGGTTGTTGAAGAATTTGGAAAATGCCCGAAGAAATGATCTCATCTGGTATGCTAAAGACCAATTCAAGACAACAAGATTGAAGTTGCTGAGAAGATGACTCACAATGAATATCTTATCTCTATATGGAATCCAAAATGAAGAATTGCTATCAAAGAGAGAAAATAAAAAATGAAGCATTGTGAAGCTCTATAGGAAGATTGGCACTCAAGAAAATGTTCTACAATGATTGAAGAAGCTTTGTAAATGAAGAAGTAAAGTTCAGCTTTAATCAAATAAAGCTTTGAGATTCAAGAAGAAGATCAACATCCAATGATTGATTCAATCCAAATTTAAATAGAAGTTAACTCTGATGAGTTAAGAATATTTGATTGATCATCATATCCCAAAGACATACTCCTTTAAGATCTTACACCAGTGCTTTGATAAGTTTGATCAATAGAAATCTGAAGGCTGAATTCTGGGCAATGAGGGGACTCATGAAAATAAGGAGTCGCCTCCTGATCACAGATGCTAAAAGGCCTGAAGACATATTGAACAAAGAGGGGACTCATGGAATTGAGGTGTTGCCTCTTGCACACAGAAGCAAATTGTCTGTAAAGACCAAATAGAAAATGAGTGGACACATTGCAATGAAGTGTCGCCTCATGAACACAGATGCCAAGGCTGAAAGTTTAAACGATCAATAAGCAGACACATGAAGATGAAGTGTCGCCTCCTGGTAGCAGAAGCAAAAGGCTGAAAGTTTAAATGATCAATGAGTGGACACCTGAAGTAGAAGTGTCGCCTTATGACAGCAGAAGCCTAGTATGAAGAAGAAAGATGAACAAGGAGTCGCCTCATCAACCTGAAGAGGGGACTCATGAACTCAGTGAACTATATCTGGTAAATGCAGAAGCAAGAAGTGTCGACACCACAAAAATGGAGCCGACTCCTTCTACTGCAATGGCTACTTTTCTTAACGTTATAACAGACTGGACGTGCATTTATGATACCCAACCACCTCCAACGGATGGAATCAATGCAAGGGTATATATACTAGCCTCCAACTGCATTTATATACAAGAATCAAGAGGAAGAAACAAGAAGAGACAAGAATTACTGAATCACTGATATTCCTAAAACATTCTTCCTATTTTATTCCTTTGATCTTTGATTGTAAATCTACTCTAGTTAGAGACTTTGTTTGTGAGTTGTATACTCTTATACACTTGTAACTGAGAGTTTAAGAGTTCTCTTGTGTGAAGCAAAACTCTTGTAAAGTTTAAGTGGAGCTTGGACAAAACCACTTGGGAATTGAAGAACTCCGTGAGGAGTTCTTGTAGAGTGAGCTGAGCACTTCATCAATCAGCAGCCCATCTTGTAATAGGTGATTACATAGTGGAAGAAGGCTTCAAGGAGGTCTTGGGGTGAGGACGTAGACCACGGTTTGTGGTTGAACCTCGGTAAATCTGTGTCTCTCCTTCATTGCTCTGTTTTCTTTGTTTTCATTGATAACTTTGCTTTGCACATAGATTAGCTATTGCTATATTGTTTAGATTAATTTTAATTAATCTTAACTTGTATTAATTCCTGAAAAACCCAATTCACCCCATCTCTTGGGTTGCCTATTGGACCAACAATTGGTATCAGGGCTAATATTCATGTTTTAAGGCTTAACATCCTAGGAATAGATCCATGGCAACCAATTTCGGAAGCTCTCTTGGTGAGGGTCAATCCACAAATAGACCACCTATGTTTAATGGCACTAATTACAACTATTGGAAAAACAGAATAAGAATATACATTCAATCGGTAAATTATGAATTATGGAGACTTATTGTAAATGGACCTAAAACTCCTACTTCCAGAATATAACAAATGGTTGTTCCTAAACCAAAATCTGAATGGGATGAAGATGATCTGAAAATGTTACAATCTAATGCTAAAGCTATGAATATCTTATATTGTGCACTTGATCCCAATGAATTCAATCGTATTTCCACTTGTGAATCTGCTAAGGAAATATGGGATAGATTAGAAGTCACACATGAAGGTACCAATCAAGTTAAGGAATCTAAGATCAATATATTGGTACATAACTATGAATTGTTCAAAATGAAACATGAAGAATCTATCACTGAAATGTTCACTAGGTTCACTGATATTATTAATGGTTTAAAATCTCTTGGAAAAGTGTATCCTAACAGTGAACAGGTAAGGAAGATTCTAAGGTCTTTGCCAAAGGTTTGGGAAGCCAAGGTCACAGCTATTCAAGAAGCAAAGGACCTTAATACTCTACCACTGGAAGAACTCTTGGGCTCTCTAATGACACATGAGCTCACACAAAAACAACATGCCCAAGAGGATGAAGAAAAGAAGAAAAGAGTAGTTGCATTCCAATCCACCTGTCAAGATGATGAATCAACAAGTGAAGAGAATAAAGATGAAATTGCTCTCATCACTCGGAAATTCAGGAGATTCATCAAGAAGAAATGGAAAGGTGGAAAGAAGCATGAAGCCAAAGGAGAACCTATTAAAGACTCCAACATAATCTGCTACGAATGCAAGAAGCCTGGCCACATAAAGGCAGAATGTCCTCTGCTCAGAAAGAAAGGAAAGAGATATCAAGGGAAGAAAGCCATGGCAGCTATGACATGGAGTGATGATGAAAAATCAAGCTCCGAGGAAGAAACTGAACCACAAGAAGTGGCTAATTTATGTCTCATGGCTCATAATGATGATGGTGAGGTATCTGATTCATCCCAATTTACTTTTAATGAATTACAAGATGCCTTTGATGATTTAATTTGTGAATTCAGAAAATTAGGAATTAAAAATGGACTTCTTAAAAAAATGATTTCTACTTTTACTATTGAAAATGAAAATTTGCAAAAGGAAAATGAGGCTTTGAAAAATGAAGTTTGTGTCTTAAAAGATAAAGATAAGAAAACTTCTATTCAAAAGGATCTTTCTAAAGAAAATCACATCTTGCTTGAAAAGGTTAAAAACTTGGAAACAAGCCTTCAAAGATGTGTAAATGGAAAAGAAAAACTCGATGCAATCTTAGGTAAACAAAATTGTTCTCTTGATAAAGCTGGTCTTGGTTTTGATCCATTTAAAAGGAAGAATTTTTCAAAAGGCAAATTTAGAACTTCAACTGGAAAAACAAAGGTTTCATGTTTTTACTGTCATAAAAAGGGACACATTGCTAGTAGATGCTTTGTCTTACAAAAATCGAATATTCCTAGCAATGCATGGGTCTCTAGAAGACCAATGAGGACTAACCCACAAGGACCCAAGATGATTTGGGTACCTAAGGTCAGATAAACTCTGCTACAGGTTTGCCTTCAAGCCAAATCCAAGAAAGATC